>CP092863.1:80523460-80634134 GCA_030710605.1 Cordylochernes scorpioides | reverse complement strand
GTAGAGTAGAATGAGCATGCCGTTTAGGTTGAGTCACTTCAAGCCATCTCTGGAAAGAACAAAGGATCCCTGTACAGATAACCAAGAAGAGTTCTTGTACTTATTTATGAGCATGACCTCCAAGATATTGTCTAATTTAGACTAATAAAAGGATAAGTAAAAAAACATCTCTAAATTGATCCTTGTAGAAAACATGTCTAAACATGTCATCATAGCTTGTCCCATCCCAGCATTCTGTCATACCAAGTTGCCCCACCTTCTTAAGGAGGTTGACCGAAGGAAAACTTTAATGAGGAAGGTCAATTGAAGAGACAATTAATATCTCACGATTTCTTTCGCCATGGTTCCTAACCCTCGTGACTCTCTTTTGTCATTCCCTGGGGACAATTGAGCATCGTGGATAGTCGATCAGCTTTATAGTGCCACTCATCAGCCTCTTTGTTTTCTTTTGTTTCATTTTTGGCCTATTTACAAATTATCTACATCATCCTGTTGAGCGTCCTTGCCTCTGCGTTTTACACACATTTACAAAACTTGAGTGGAATGTCTTTAATATCGTCGGCTGTCTTCTTTTTATTTAAGAAGACATATGCAATTGTTATCTACCCGACGACGCTAGTTTGCGATTACGGTCAATAGATGGCGTCTAGTTTTGACGTTTATTTTGATGAGTGAGACGCCCTATGCTTTTATAGATCTTTCCTCCTGCTAAGATTTTTTATCTATATATGCAATTATGTTCACACCTGGTTATCTCGTATGTCTTCAATAAAATTCACTGTCATAACTTTCAGAGTTATTGTCTGAATCCCGATATACATGCTGAAAGGTAAAAATTCCTTAAGTTTTGTCCATGAGTGTCTTCAATAAAGGTCACTGTAATATATTTCAGAGTTATTGTCTGAATCCTGATATACATGCTAAAAGGTACAACTTCCTTAAGTTTTGTCCATGAGTGTGTCTTCAATAAAGGTCACTGTAATATCTTTCAGAGTTATTGTCTGAATACTGATATACATGCTGAAAGATACAACTTCCTTAAGTTTTGTCCATGAGTGTCTTCAATAAAGGTCACTGTAATATATTTCAGAGTTATTGTCTGAATCCCGATATACATGCTGAAAGATTCAACTTCCTTAATACCTTCTTCAATACCTTAAAAAACGCTACAAGAGCAAAACGGTTTAAACCAGGGGTCTAACGGGACTGTGGCTAACAAGCCACATACGGCTCTTTGGATGTGAAACTGCAGCTCTTTATATAGTTCCATACGTAAATATTATTTATGTGAGTACTATTTATTGTTGGCAAGAAACAAATATGTGGCTCTTTAAAAACGTTGAAATTTTGTAAATTGTAATTTTTTGACTCTTCCTACTCAAATATTTACCGACCACTGGTCTAGTGGATTAAATTTGCAAAGCCACTGGGAGGGTTCACCACTGATAAGCCAAGCTCAATATTTTCTCGAGACAATAGAAGAATATAATATTGTTTTTTTTTTATTCTTAAAAAGTATCATTACGTGATTTCATTATATATGAAATACCTTTTGTATTTGTGTGAATGTGTTAATATATCAAAATTCGAAACTATTATAGACGCGTATGATTCTTTTTAAAAATAAACAATTTCTAATGTCTTTACTGCAATGGAAAAATTGAAGGGAGGGCCTGCTTCTTATCAGTGGTGAACCCTCCCAGCGGTTTCGTCAGTTTAATCTAACATACCGCTGTTATATTGCATTTTTCGAACTTCCTTTTATAGTGATACTGTTGCTAAACCTTTTGAATGGGTATTTTAGATGGACTATGGGCATAAGCTTTGAGGACAGCAGAATTACATACAATTATAAATATATAAAAGTTTTAATATATAAAGGTTGGTTAGCTTTTGAAGAGAGATATTTGAAGAATTGTTCAGCAGGGTCCAGGCAAGTTTAGCAGTTCGAGAACATTCATTCCTTCCCACGGGCGGTATGTACGCTCCACCGCCAGTTGAACAAGAACAGCCAATTTACAACAGAATGTTCTTGAGGCAATTTGGCCGTAGGTCGATGTTCCTCTACGGCCCGTGACGCAGGGCAAACACACCAGCCACATCCGCCTTCCTTCAGTTCCTACATTTCTCCCTTCCGTCCATAACACCTACAGATATCTACATTCTTGAGTAGAAGTTGAAAGATGATTTTTCCTACACTTTATAGAAGAGATCGATATATTAGCACGCATGCTCGAATCAAGACAGCATACTTCTCTGATTGGTGCACAAATAATGACTAGATGGTTGTAATAACAGACAATTCCATGGTTCTCTACAGACCTTTGGACATACAAGTGAAGCATTTCGAACCATTTTCATCTTTATATGATTCTTTAATGACCCCAAAACACTTTTCTACATTTTCATGTAGAACCTCACAAAGTTGTAGACATCCATTCACTTCACTATGAATCCTTACTTCAACTCTTACATCGTTGTGTTGAAAATACGCCTTTGCCGTTCCCAAGCCCGGATGAAAAAGGAGGAGGGGGAGCAGTAACAAGCTCACTAAAAAACCTGGGTTCAGTTGGCCCGGCTGATAGTACCCTGTAAGGGCTCCAGGGATACAGGATGAGCAGCGTTTGTACTCCATGTTAGGAGCGGCTGCACATGGTGTCTGTTCCTCACGTCAGAGGTGGCCATTTCTTTTGGAGCTAAGTTGACCTGCCACTGAGTAGTGCTCCCAGTCTTAATGACAAAGGCAGTCGCATTCTACTTCACCCAGTCATGATGGTTAGAGATAAGTAAGAAGAAGAAGAAGAAAACTATTTAGCTGAATAGTGAGATCTAAGGTGAAGTATTACAGAAGGACTTCCCGGCAATGTACAAACCTACTTAGCATGCCGTGGCTGTTTGCTGCAGTGAGATGGCACTTTGTAGACATACAGTAGCTTGGCCCTGAGTTTCTCAATATCTCCGAACGTGCAAAGATACTAAAACAGTGTGTATACGGACATCAATTCTCTCTTCAGTCATTAAATAACAATTTAAAAAACCCAAGGACTCTAACTTGATTGGAATATAGAACATAACAATTTTAAGATACACCTATGGACAAAACTTAATGAAATGAGAATTCTTTGATATCGCTGGTTATGTTTTTTTTTTTTTTGAAGGAGACAGAGGCAATTTTGTTTACACTTTGGTTATCTCGCGTGTCTTCAATAAAGGTCGCTGTAATATCTTTCAGAGTTATTGTATGAATTACGATATACATACAAGAAGGTACAACTTCCTTAAGTTTTGTCCATGAGTGTAATATGTCCGGCTTTTATCAAATTATCTGTCGAACAAGGCAACAGTCTGAATAGCTCTACAATGGCTGAGAATTTTTGAAGTCGTTCAGAATGGGAATCAACCAACGTTGTACACGAAGCTAGCTTTCAGCTATTCAAAATGGCCACAAATACCTAAAGATGTATTAGAACGTTTTTCAAACACCTTGTCTTCGATCAACAAAAATATGGCAAGCATTTAGACGTTAGGTTTTCAGATCAATCTAAATGTTTTCTAGATAAGTTGCCAGTAGCATATAACTCTAATCAAGAATACTCATTTATATAATAATAATTATTTATATATATTATAAGTATTTTTAAAACATTGAAATATGATTGGATAACATGAAAATACCTATATAATTTGGAACTTAGGATTTCTCATGGGGTATCTGTAGAATACTCTTTATATTGGTAAACTTTGTAAGGTGTTCACATCCCATGTGCTCTGACAAAAATGTTGTTCCTTCGTTCTAAACCTTGCGGAGAATACGAAATACAAGGTTGTCCCAAAAGTCGATGAACACTTGCAAAAAATTTAAATACCAAATTTATTCACCGTTATGTATAATATCTTTCTAGTATGTATAAATGTATAATGTCTTTGTATTATGTATAAAGTAATTATATCATGTATTATTATGTATTCGCCGTAATAATATTATTCGCTGTTATGTATAATGTCTTTGTATTATGTATAAAGTAATTGTATTATTATGTATTCGCCGTACTAATATTATTCGCCAAATAATAATAAAAACAATGTTTTAAGAAACACACGAACTTTTGGGACAACCTTATATATTAATTAAATTCAATTAGTGGAATTTTTGTATGCATACTACATCGAAAGGATAGTGTAATGCCTAGCACAGGAGTCTGCAAACTTTTAAGTCGGAATAATCAAAAATTACAATTTACAAAATATCAAAGTTTAATAGATCAACAAAATGTTTACTTGCCAACAATAAATAGTACTCGCATAAATAATATTTACGTATGGAACTATATAAAGAGATTCACACCCAAAGAGCCGAATATGGCTTGTTAGCCGCAGTTTGCATACCCCTGGTCTAACCTAACGGGGTTGTAGCCTGCATGCATACATCAAATGAATGGTAGGATTGCCTAAACCAACGGGGCTGTACGTCTCCATGCATATATACATACATTTGTAAAAAAGGTAGAGGTTCATTAATTCTTAAAATAAATTTCTAGAAAAACCACACAGATTAGGTTGTTCTACCAAATATAACTTCTAAGCAGTATCTAAATGGACGACAGGCTTGTAAGCAAGAAAATTAATGATGAGTGAACAAAGGCTGTGTCAAGGAATACTTGGGTATCATTAGAGATGGCTTTGTAGGAAGTAGGCCAGCTAGACTGAGTCCCACGATTTCCTCCCTTGTCATTTACCCGTTACTCGGCGGATAGATGATTAAAATGTACGGATTGGTGAATAGAATGATGAGTCAACCATCAGCATATCCTGCCGAAGTACAGTACTGACACATACACACCTGAGTTTTAACAACCAAGTAACCCACACGCAAGCGAGCTGTGTATCAATTCAAACAATTGAATTATTTTATAATTAGAACTCCCTTTTTTTTTCGAATTATTATCTCAACTCCTTTGTCCCGGTGACCTAGCTCTTCGTACACTATCTTATAGCTTACAGTTCACTCTTTCATCGTCTCTATGTGCTACAACTATTCTTTGAAGTCTGCTCTAGCGAGTCATTTTTGTCACACAGCTGTAGAGAACTAAGCTATTTATCTGATGTGTAAGCAAAACTTGCAAATTGCTTGAAACTTGCTCCACCTCTATCAAAGGTTGGCCTGGTAATGCACTACTTCCAGCGACAACCCAAGTGGTGAAATAAATGTATAGCGCACCCTTTAATTGCATATTTTCTATGTATTTTAAGTAATATTACCTGAAAAATATGCATACCATATACACCCATACCTCGCTTTGCGTCGGGGTTACGTTCCAAAAAAACACGACGCAAATTGAAACGACGCAAAGTGAAAATATGTGAAGGCGCAATCAAAAACAAAGGTGTTGCCATATAGAAAAAAAAAATTAAAGGCTCGAATCCAAAAGAACGCAACTTCGAAAATCTAACGACGCACAGTGAAAATCAGTAAAAATTAAGCAGCGACGCAACTTCGAAAATAACGCAAAACGAAACGACGCAAAGCGAGGTATTAGTGCATATGAGATAAACGTAACTTACTTAGCATACAAAATGTAACAGGCACACAGCACTATACAGGTAACCACAGACACATACCGGACTATATCAATCAATGAAATTGCTATCAGCCGCAATCCCTGTTCAAGTTATACAGGGCCGCGAAAGAGAAGAAACATTGAGGAAAGAGAGCCTAATCTTTTCTAAGCAAATTATGCACCTAGGCGAATCCTGTGTAGGGCATAGGTCTGTTATAAAAGGCTTATTGTTGTTGTTGTAATGTCAGGTAATCTTGATGTTGGTGAATCCCAATCTAAGGATGCCGAAAAGAATCTGAGCATTCATGTCGACCTTGGCCTCCGTCCAACCTGGGCGCGGTGCATCTTTACGCAACCTTCTGGCGGAAATCTCTTCTAAGAATTGGAATGCTCATCGTCTTGTCGTCTTGAGATGCTGAGGAGAAAAAAAGGATGACACATACATAGCTCCAATCTCTTTTTATCTCTAAACCTCGAACACTTATAAAAAGGAAATATTCTTGTTATATTCTCGATGGCATGATGTAGGATCTAGGAGAGGCAAGTAGGTGACACAAGATGATTGTTCTTTATTTGGTTGTCTGACTTATATACATGTATGATGATGATAAATAAACAAACAATAAGTCAATGACAACAATATTCTGTTGTCAATACATAATACTTCTCCTCTTCTTCCTGCACACTGCAGATTTACCAAACTTGCAAGAATGATCAGTGACAGTTTCTTCAATAACATGTATAACTGATGAAGCCTAGGGCTCATCCATGGGCATAGAAGTAGCATAAGACTACACAGAAGATGATCATACACTCATGGACAAAACTTAAGGTAGTAGACCTTTTATCATGTATATAGGGTTCAGACAATACCTCTGAAAGATACACTCATGGACAAAACTTAAGGAAGTTGTACTTTTTAGCATGTATATCAGGATTCAGACAATAACTCTGAAAGATACACTCATGGACAAAACTTAAGGAAGTTGTATCTTTTAGCATGTATATCGGGATTCAGACAATAACTCTGAAAGATACACTCATAGACAAAACTTAAGGGAAAAAAAAGCTGCAAATTTTCTAACAAATTTCCTAGGTAAACAATTCTTTGGTAGATTTGAAAGACTTTATAAATTACGTTTGTATTACTCTAAGTTAAAGCTCTTTTCTTGAACTAACGAAGTGCCAATAGACGACTTTACCAACGAAATGGTCAATAGAAAGCTTATTTCTGTGTCTATTTTATAATAGAAATGTATTTCCTTTTGTATCCCACGTTTTGTAGCTAGTAAAGAATCATATAATTTCTGGAGAGCTGGTCATCAATAGAGAACAAAAAAAAAAAAGAGAGCATAAATAGATGAATAGATATATTCCAATCATACCTACAGATATAAAACGAAAATAGTAACACCGTAGAACCTCCCTGTAAAGGACAACACCTAATTGCAGAGCCAATGTGTCCTTTAGGGAGAGGTGTCCTCTTACTGGAGAGTTGATAAATTGTAACAATGTTAAATTTACAAATGAAAACTGTCCTTTGTAGAGAGGTGTCCGCTTATCGGAGAGTTGCTGAATAGTAAAAATGGTAATTTTGCAAATGAAAACTGTCTTTTGTAGAGAGGTGTCCGCTTATCGGAGAGTTGCTGAATAGTAAAAATGGTAATTTTGCAAATGAAAACTGTCTTTTGTAGAGAGGTGTCCGCTTATCGGAGAGTTGCTGAATAATAAAAATGGTAATTTTGCAAATGAAAACTGTCTTTTGTAGAGAGGTGTCCGCTTATCGGAGAGTTGCTGAATAATAAAAATGGTAATTTTGCAAATGAAAACTGTCTTTTGTAGAGAGGTGTCCGCTTATCGGAGAGTTGCTGAATAGTAAAAATGGTAATTTTGCAAATGAAAACTGTCTTTTGTAGAGAGGTGTCCGCTTATCGGAGAGTTGCTGAATAATAAAAATGGTAATTTTGCAACTGAAAACTGTCTTTTGTAGAGAGGTGTCCGCTTATCGGAGAGTTGCTGAATAATAAAAATGGTAATTTTGCAAATGAAAACTCTCTTTTGTAGAGAGGTGTCCGCTTATCGGAGAGTTGCTGAATAGTAAAAATGGTAATTTTGCAAATGAAAACTGTCCTTTGTATAGAGGTGTCCGCTTATCGGAGAGTTGCTGAATAGTAAAAATGGTAATTTTGCAAATGAAAACTGTCCTTTGTAGAGAGGTGTCCGCTTATCGGAGAGTTGCTGAATAGTAAAAATTGTAATTTTGCAAATGAAAACTGTCCTTTGTAGAGAGGTGTGTGCTAGTGGGGTGTCTGCTAAAGGAATGTTCTACTGTATATAAATAATATACATAATAGGATTTTAATAAAATAATTTAAGGGGTAACTATTTTTCATTGATCAATTTGTGGTCACACCAATCTGCTTTTACAAAACTTCGCAACTCGTGCAATCACGTGGATAATTTGTTTACAGAGTTTGAATCCCGGAGCAAGATAGACAAACTGCCTTGTCTAAATATTGGATCAGCAACATGCAACTTTCAGTTTCACGATAAGGAGATGCCTTTTTCTTAATTTATGCACCTTATTCCAGTACAATATCACATTTGTACTATTTTTTTTCACATTGTGTAGCGTTCTCACACAATTCTGGCCTTAACTACCCGTTTCATGATTTTTCAGGATGCCTTAATGACCAATTTTTGGTCGTTGAGGAGGTACAGCTTGCACCACGCTGATGAGGGCCAACAGCCCGAAACGCGTCCGTGGTTAGCTTTTCTTGATTAATCAAGAATGGGTATTTGGCCAATTCTGGAATAATTAAAAATCAACGAGAATAGTTTATATTTATTCCGATAGATGGCGCAAGCCATCAGCAACTTTCAATTGCACGATAAGGAGATGCCTTTTTCTTAAATATTGGAAGTTTATTAAACATTGTGATCCAAAATAAGCCTTATTTAATTGTTCCTAGTACACGCGGTATACAGTCCATGATAATCAGGATGGGTAGAAGTTGGCGACTGCTTTTATTGTAAGCGCACCGCATGTCTACACATGTAAAAAGCAGTTCGACTTTTGCACATACAAATGTGACAAAGCCCCGTTTGTTTACTTTCACTCGCTGGTGGGAGGACTTTTTCAAGAATCAGGGGCTGTTCTACCGCGTTAGGGTAAAGGTTCGAGCTGCAGTGAGAACTATAAATTAATAATTTATATTTTAATAAGTGTCCAAAAATTACATACAATTATAAGAGGCAGATGGAGTACAGTTTTTACTTTAGCCAGCGCCTAGAGTATTATATAATAGAAGGAACCGCCGTAGGTTGTAGAGACGCGCGGTCAACACCAGGCGACATCAGGCGGTGTTCGAAAAGTGCGCGCGCAGCCTGCGCGCGCAGGCCGGCTGGCCAGCCGCCGGCGTCCCAGGCCAGCGTCGCCCGCTGGCATCCTCTTATCTCATGCCCCCCCTGGAGATTGGGACTTGGGACCGATCCAACGTAGTTGCTATAATGCGGGTTCGGTTCTCGGGTTCGAGGGGATAAGGTCTGCTGATGTTGAGCTGAGTTGGGTGGGGTGGTGTACGGTGGAGGCACGAAAGGTCGTAAGAATCTGCGATTACGGCGAAGAAGGCGTCCGGCGTCGGTCCGGATGAGGTAGCTGCGACCGCGTGGAAGTTGTTCGAGAACCTCAGCAAGGAGGGTCCAATGTTTTGTGCGGTGATCCTGGACAAGGACTATTGCTCCCACTTCCAAATTTGAGAGTGGCTTGGCGTTGCGATTGTATCGCTTCCGGAAGGAATGTTCTCTTACATTTTGCTGCAAGAGGTACTGGGCCAACTGGATCTGCTGGGGCGTGCCAGAGGTGGTGATGACCCGTTCGTTGCTACCAGGTTGAGACTCATCTATGGTGATCCCCGCACCAGACTCGCGCCGGATCTTCCTGATGCGTTGACCACCTTTCCCAATGATGGCACCGGCGAGATCATTTGGTATAGTGACTTGTGATGAGCCTTTTTTCGGGACGACTACCATAGGATGGCACCAATCGATGGCTTCGCCGACGGGTACCTGTTCGATTATCCCTTTCGCCAACATGGTATCGAGTTGAGTTTTGACGGGGTCTCTCCAGTGAAAGGGAACGTTGTATGCCCGGTAGCGTTTGCAAGGAACGGCATCTTTAACTAGTTCGATAGACATGGGGGGTCCTTGCATGGGTTTTAACACTGTGTCGTCGAACGCTTTAGCATAATGGGTAAGGATAGACTGCTTATCGATCTCATTGGCTCTCACCGGGGTCGGCGGGAGCGTTAGAACTTGTCCGTTGGTTATGGCATTGACGATCATTGAATGGGGCCAGTTATCCGGCAGAAGTCCTAAGGCTTTGCATCCGCTCTTGCTCAAGAGAGGGGCGTTCAGGTGCTTGCAGACTCCAACGGTAGTGCTGTATGTTTTCCCGTTGAGATGCAGTGCCGCGACAAACGATCCACAAGGACTTAAGCTGATGCCGTTGGCTCCTACGCAAGGGACGTTCTTCGGGTTGAGTGCTGATCGGGTCTGCTCACCCAGTAACAGGAATTCTGATTCTGGGATTAGATCCAGATCTGACCCCGGGTCCGCCAGCCAACGGATTTGGTGTAACTTATGGTTGATATCGGTCGGAATGGTTATGAGTTCGTTGCGTACTCCAGCTGCAACAACTGTGTTTGAGGGTCCTGGTTGGGACTGATTGTTTCTGGTTGCGGGTGGCGGGATATTAGGTTTGGTTGTGGGTTTCCGTTTCAGTTGTCGGCAAACCCTTCCGTAATGCCCGGTGATGCCGCATTTGTTACACTCTATGTCTTTTGCTGGGCACTGGTCACGGCGGTGTCTTGGGTTCGCCCCACATCCGGAGCAGGGGTCGTTAGGATCATAGGGTTTCTGAAAGAAACGGTTGGCCTTAGGTGAGGTTTCAGACGAGCTGGCTTGTTGATGCTTGTAGGTTGATGGTGCACGTCTGGTTGCAATGAAGGCTTCGGGGGAGGTGGTTGGGGAGGGTGAAAGAGTCGCGCCCACGGCGGTAGCACTCTCATGTGCGAGACAAATTGAGAGGACTCGGTCCAGGGAGAGGTCGGAATTGTACTGCTCCGCCAGTACTTTTCGTTGGAGGTCTTTATCAAACAGGCCACATATTAACCTGTCACGGATACGGAGTTGCTGTTGATAACCAGCAAGGGCAAACGTTTTCCCACAAGCTCTTTTTGTGCATATTGTAATACACGGGTCGCCGCATGTGCTGCACTTAAAATCCAGCTCATGTGCACACGAGTCATCAAGAGCTTTAAGGGCTGCGAAGTAGCGATCCACCGATTCTCCGGTTTGTTGGTCCCTACGATGAAAATCTTGCCGATCAAGGAGGGGGTTTCGCTTCTTGCGTAGGTAGGCCTCAAGAGCATTCACGGCTTCATCGAGGGTGGTGGTGGTAGAAATATGAAGGCGGCCTGATTGCCAAAGGATGGTCCATTCGGAATGGAGGGCGGCACGCAAAGTCACTTGCTGTGTGGATAGCGGGAAGGTGGCTACTTGTTGGGCGTCCACGTAGTC
Source organism: Cordylochernes scorpioides (assembly GCA_030710605.1). NCBI lineage: Eukaryota > Metazoa > Arthropoda > Arachnida > Pseudoscorpiones > Chernetidae > Cordylochernes > Cordylochernes scorpioides. The sequence continues at coordinate 80,622,996 of CP092863.1, read as the reverse complement.
GTTCCAACGTTGTTTCCAAACGCGGAAAAGAGACATCGTTAACTCCTCCGGGGAAGCCAGTTTAGGAAGCTGGATGATTTTTGTGGCGTGGTGAGGAGGAGCTCCTAATGGGACTGTCGGTGTCGGATTCCGAGTAGCCATCTGCTGCAACAGTGCGGCTATGGAACTGAGGATGTCGGTGCTGGTCGGCGAGGCAGGGTTCTCTGGAGGGGTTTGGGATGGTCGGCGATTCCTTCTTGAGGGCATCTTGATTACTAATTGTCACTGAGCTGTCACTTAAAAAACGGCTATAATTAACCGAATGTCGACTGCGCCATGTTCTACCGCGTTAGGGTAAAGGTTCGAGCTGCAGTGAGAACTATAAATTAATAATTTATATTTTAATAAGTGTCCAAAAATTACATACAATTATAAGAGGCAGATGGAGTACAGTTTTTACTTTAGCCAGCGCCTAGAGTATTATATAATAGAAGGAACCGCCGTAGGTTGTAGAGACGCGCGGTCAACACCAGGCGACATCAGGCGGTGTTCGAAAAGTGCGCGCGCAGCCTGCGCGCGCAGGCCGGCTGGCCAGCCGCCGGCGTCCCAGGCCAGCGTCGCCCGCTGGCATCCTCTTATCTCAGGGGCTATTTGGAGCTTTTTTTTTTTATTCAGAAAAAGTGTCCAATGCAGGATTCGAAACCAGGCCGTAGCGGTCGAAAACCAACGGTTTAGATCACCTTTACACCGACCCCAAAACCTTAATTTATTAATGTATGTACATATTCAAAACAGTTGAAAGTGTAACTCTCAAGGTGAATTTTTCCTTCCTTTAAAGAACCGGTTCCAACATTGTGTAGTGAATTGATATAAAGTCTACTCAGAGAAAGATCTACAAGTTAGTTACTCACATGACCTCCCTCCCATGTTTTCTTTATGCCAAGGTCTACTTCACAATGTAAGAAATCGTAAAAAGATCTCAACAATCATCCCCCAACAGCAATCAAATTGTGATGTTAAAAAGTGACCGTGAAATAGAGCCAACACCTCCTTAGGGTTTTTTGTCGGATCCTTGGAAAAGGTTGATCAGTATGTCGTTTCGGAGAAAGTGAACCATAAAAACGTTTTATTTATGGGAATTTTAAAAGAACCTTCTCTTTGTGACCTTCGTAATAGCTTGATGTTGTCATATTACATCATTTAACCCTCTATATCTGCAACAACAAAAGTTTTTTATTAAGTCTTGAAGGAGAGAAGTCCAACCATAATTCCTGTGGTCCCCCCCCCCCCCATCCTGGACCCTTGGAATATTCAATCGAATTTTGGTTTGTTTCTAAGGCGACTAACATGGAAACGGTACCCATTTTATAATGCTGTGATAGAGATGCATGGAGACATTTGAGCCTCTTAATTGGACACAACAACAACAGAAAATTGACCCAGAACAGCAGCTTTACACACTCAAGATAGGGAACATTGTGACTGCTGTGATAGAGATGTATGGAGACATCTGAGGCTCTTCATTGGACACAACAACAACAGAAAATTGAAATGGACCCAGAACAGCAGCTTTACACTCCCAAGATAGAGAACATTGTGACTGGTGTGATAGAGATGTATGGAGACATCTGAGGCTCTTCATTGGACACAATAACAACAACAGAAAATTGGCATGGACCCAGAACAGCAGCTTTACACACCCAAGATAGAGGACATTGTGACTGCTGCGATAGAGATGTATGGAGACATCTGAGGCTCTTCATTCGACACAACAACAACAACAGAAAATTGACATGGACCCAGAACTTTACACACTTTACACACCCAAGATAGAGAACATTGTGACTGCTGTGATAGAGATGTATGGAGACATCTGAGGCTCTTAATCGGACACAACAACAACAACAACAGAAAATTGACCCAGAACAGCAGCTTTACACACCCAAGTTAGAGACCATTGCGACTGCTGTGATAGAGATATATGGAAACATCTGAGGCTCTTAATTGGACACAACAACTACAGAAAATTGACCCAAAACAGCAGCTTTACACACCCAAGATAGAAGACATTGCGACTGCTGTGATAGAGATGTATGGAGACATCTGAGGCTCTTCATTGGACACAACAACAGAAAATTGACATGGACCCAGAACAGCAGCTTTACACCCCCAAGAGATAGAGAACATTGTGATTGCTGTGATAGAGATGTATGGAGACATCTGAGGCTCTTCATTGGACACAACAACAGAAAATTGACATGGACCCAGAAAAGCAGATTTACACACCCAAGATAGAGGACATTGCGACTGCTGTGATAGAGATGTATGGAGACATCTGAGGCTCTTTATTGGACACAACAACAACAGAAAATTGACATGGATCCAGAACAGCAGCTTTACACACCCAAGATAGAAGACATTACTTCCAATACAGTATTAGAGCTCTAAAGAAGCGGTATGGTAGATTAAAAATTGGCGAAACTGCTGGGAGGTTTTACCACTGATGAACCAAGCCCTTCCAATATTTTTTCATCACAGTAAGGACAGTAGAAGTTTAATTTATTTGTGAAAAGAAACATTCGCGTATTAATTGTCTTCATTCGTTATATATAGATGACGTGTTATTGCTTTGTATTAATAAGATTTGTGATGTTTTTAATGATGTGTTCAGCTAGACTTGTTAATTCACTTAGTGACTCAGAGTCATGGCTCATAGCTCTACAACTCCTTAATTACTCATGTGTGAAATGCTCATCCTGAAGGTATTTCCTTTAACTGACGGAAATTACGCTTCTCGTGTAACGTAATAACGTTGTAACAGCGTCGTTTCTAACGTCGTTCTATCCACAGTACTATCTTGTATAGTCACACAAAAGAAATAAGTATCCACTAGCAGATATTCACCAACTTACCTTTTTTTAACCCTTGTACACGTGGTACAGGCCATGATTATTATGGTAGGTATAATTTGACGATTAATTTTACTGTAAGTGCACCACATGTCTACATATGTGAAAAGCAGTTCGACTTTTGCAATTAAAAATGTGCCATAGCCCCCGTTTGGCTACTTGTACTCGCTGGTGGGGTTGGACTTTTACAAGAATCGGGGGCCACATTGGAGTATTTTTTTATCAGAGAAAAAAGTGCCCAATGCGGGATTTGATCCCGGGGTCGTAGCGGTCGAAATCCAACGGTTTAGATCACCCTTCCATCGACCCATCACCAACTTATTAAAAATAAACATAAACACAAATTATTAAGACCACCGGTCTTATACAGATTCACCACAGGAAGAAAGGAAGCATAGATAGAACTCCTATACTCGGCGCAGAATCCAACAACAGACTCCAGGTCCGATACATGTCCAGTGATCACACGTTCCTTCGTGTATACATCAAGGTTAGCGTATCACTGAACAGCCTAGTGGGGAATACTAAAAATAAACACACACAGCTTTATTAAGACCACCGGTATTATACAGATTCGCCACAGGAAGGAAGGAATCATAGATAGAGCTCCTATACTCAGCGCAGAACCCAACCACAGCCTCCAGGTCCGATACATGTCCAGTGGCCACACCGTGCATACATCAAGGTTAGCGTATCACTGAACAGGCTAGTGTGGAATACTAAAAATAAACAACATGGGAGGAGAGATAGTGGAAGTTCGCCAAGAGGAAAATGATTCAAATTCCCACGACGTTACATCTCTGATATGTAACACAAGATACTGGGCGGAGCCAATGCAACAAATCAGTCAAATATTTGAGAGATTAGTGAAGAAAAAGACTAATAAACGTTATCAAAAAACAATGATACGAAGTTCAGTATAAAAAACTTCGCAGTGATGATTCGTTGTAGGCTGTTACAAGGATTTAAATCAGATCACTAAATAGCAGAAAGGAGAGGGTAAAAGTCTTTAAACTAACTTTATTTAAACATATTAATAGGACAGAGGTAAAGATAACTGGTCAGTAGACCACGCTACGCGCTAATCCTTTTGTCGCCGGATGGTGCCGCTGACGGAAGGTCAGTGGGCGTCCTTTGTTTGTTTTCTGTTCCCCGGTCCGACGTCTGGCCGACGTATCGAAGTGGATCTTCATTATTCCACTATACACTTCCAATAACCAGAATAGTGGATCGAATCTTTTATTGAGAAACTCTTCAATGCCTTCATATTATCACAAGTCCATCAGTGAGTATGAACAACCAAACAGAGATCTGTATAGGACCTTTCTTTGCCGCTCAATTAGAAAGAGCGAAGCAAGAGAGCCTTAAAGTGGCAAAAACATAATGATACCAAAAACAATTTATACCTCCCTCTTTTATAGTTTTCTAAATATTGAGTTGAAAATTTGGAAAACTTTGTTGAAAGTTTTGGAAGAGAAAGATTAAATATTTCTGCAGGACGTTTTTTTTTTCTGTTATTTGGATTTTGATTTAATTCAATTCGCTAAACGAACCATCTCTATTTTCATCCAAAATTTGAGAGCCATTTGGATGGAAACCGTCTGGACCAACCATTGACAAGATAACTAGTAGCAATGGTCGGTACATCTTGTTAGCACCAGAATTCTCTCAATCCTTGTTGAGTCATCAATTTTATTTACAGTGTATATAGAATTCTGTCATCTTGTCAGAACTTGCCGTGTTCATAGCCACCGCGCCTGTATCAGCTTGTTCGTTCGAACTCTGTTTTTGCTTCTAAAATGATTCGAATATTCGCATGTATAAAGATCGAAAGAATTTATTTCATTATTCACCGTGTTACCAATATTTACACATTGGTGTTATCTTTATATCAAAAATTGTGTTGTTTTATACTGTGCGCGCGCGTTTAATTGTATTTTGGCGAAGGATTTGTAAATATTTTCTTGAATATTCAAAATTGAGGTGGCGTGTAAAGACAAGAAAAGTGGCGGCGTTTGTTGTCACAACGGGGTCAGAGATCGGGGGCAGGCTGGACGTCGCTCGATAGGTCGATGTACCTGTCACCTGGTCGTCACCAGTAGCTGCATCACCCGTGTTCAGGCTGGCCTCTGTAAGACTCTTGACCACCATGGGTGCCCGTTCCCATATGGAAATGCCAGGATGGCCTCTGTAAGCCCCTTGATCACTCCGAGCGCACGGTCCAGTGTAGAGTGGACACGATAGCCTCTGTAAGCCCCTTGACTACGCCGGGTGTCCGATGCCATGTAGAGTGGACAGGATGGCTTATGTAAGCCCCTTGATCACTCCGAGCGCACGGTCCAGTGTAGAGTGGACACGATAGCCTCTGTAAGCCCCTTGACTACGCCGGGTGTCCGATGCCATGTAGAGTGGACAGGATGGCTTATGTAAGTCCCTTGATCACTCCGAGCGCACGGTCCAGTGTAGAGTGGACACGATAGCCTCTGTAAGCCCCTTGACTACGCCGGGTGTCCGATGCCATGTAGAGTGGACAGGATGGCTTATGTAAGTCCCTTGATCACTCCGAGCGCACGGTCCAGTGTAGAGTGGACACGATAGCCTCTGTAAGCCCCTTGACTACGCCGGGTGTCCGATGCCATGTAGAGTGGACAGGATGGCTTATGTAAGTCCCTTGATCACTCCGGGCGCACGGTCCAGTGTAGAGTGGACACGATGGCCTCTGTAAGCCCCTTGACTACGCCGGGTGTCCGATGCCATGTAGAGTGGACAGGATGGCTTATGTAAGTCCCTTGATCACTCCGGGCGCACGGTCCAGTGTAGAGTGGACACGATAGCCTCTGTAAGCCCCTTGACTACGCCGGGTGTCCGATGCCATGTAGAGTGGACAGGATGGCTTATGTAAGCCCCTTGATCACTCCGAGCGCACGGTCCAGTGTAGAGTGGACACGATGGCCTCTGTAAGCCCCTTGACTACGCCGGGTGTCCGATGCCATGTAGAGTGGACAGGATGGCTTATGTAAGTTCCTTGATCATCCCGGGTGTCCGGTCCCGTGTAGAGTGGACAGGATGGCTTATGTAAGTCCCTTCACCACCCTGGGTGTCCAGTCCCATGTGGAGAGACCAGGATGGCTTATTTAAGTCCCTTGATCACCCCGGTGTCCGATGCCGTGTGGAGTGGCCAGGATGACCTATCTAAGCCCTTTGATCATCCCGGGTGTCCGGTCCCGTGTAGAGTGGCCAGGATGGCTTATGTAAGTCCCTTGATCACCCCGGGTGTCCGATGCCGTATAGAGTGGCCAAATGGCCTGTGTAAGCCCTCAACCACCCCGGGTGTCTGGTCCCGTATGGGGTGGCCAGGATGGCTTATGTGATCTCTTCCATCCGCTAACACCTGCCACAGGACGTCCGCTGAGACTTACCGAACATTTCACCGCCCAACAAAAATTTCAACCGATTGAATTATTTCAAGAGTTTCAAGAAGGTTTCACATACACACAATACCTGGTGAAGTCGCCAACAGGAAAGTTGTCTACTGGAGAGTTATGAGATAGTTTACCTTTTCTTTTTCCTTCCAGAATTTCAACATTCTCTTCTTTTCTAAATGATCGCCATCCATCTATAGGGCTGTTCCTAGAAATTGGTAGCATGTTCCAATTACTATTTAGTTTCGAACTATGTTCCAGCTCACTTAACAGCTCTTCAATTCTACAAGTATTCAAAAACCCATTTTATCCCATTGCCCTAGCTCAGAGGTCTGCAAACTTAGGCTCGTGAGCCACATGAGGCTTTTTGGATGTGAATCTGCGGCTCTTTATATAGTTCCATACGTAAATATTATTTATACAAGTACTATTTATTGTTGGCAAGAAAATATTGTGGCTCTTCAAAAACTTTGATATTTTGTAAATTGTAATTTTTGACTCTTCCGACTCAAAAGTTTGACGACCCCTGTACTAGGGTGATGGGGAGGAAGGGAGGTAGAAGTCTTATCACACCTCCCTCCCCTTGGACCCTTGGAATTTTCCACCAAGTTCTGGTCCAAGGTGACTGGCGTAGCAACGGCTTCCAACAAGTAAAATCACTAAATGAGATGAAGCGATACATATTCATCATGGTAAATAGCATGACCTGGCTTTCTCTTTTTGAGCGGAACCTAATCAAGTTATTTGCTATATTTCGGTCTTCATTTATAAAAGAATAAGAAAAATTGTAATTCATCCACTAACATTATAAATATGTGAAATCACTAAATGAAATTAACTTGTGCATATTCTTCATTGTACAATCATGTACAAAACTTAAGTCAGTGGAAAGTCTTTGATGTTCGCTAGTCATCTATTTTCTTTTTTTAAAGAGGCAGAAGCAATTTTGTTCACACTTGGTTATCTCATGTATCTTCAATAAAGGTCACTGTAATATATTTCAGAGTTATTGTTTGAATCCTGATATACATGCTGAAAGGTACAACTTCCTTAAGTTTTGTCTATGAGTGTAAATATCATGACTTATCTTGTGCTCTTTCTAAGCGGTTCCTATTAAAGTTTATCTGAACTAGAACTGATCCTATATTTCAGTCTTATTTATATAAAAAGTAGAAAAAATGGTGGTGGTGACTTGTCCATGAAGCAGATCAGATCAATCCATGCATCCTGATCCCAATACCGGCTAAATGAGGTGCCATGTCTTTATGAATGTCCTCTTCTGGATTGATGTCTGCCATATAGAGGGCTGTAAGGATGGCCGGGAAACTGTATATGTGGTCCGGAGTGAGTTGGGTGTTGTAACAGTTATTGTAGTTCTTGTAGGATCTAGTCATGTCTGGGTTTATCTTCATTCCTTGTACATAGTTGCTGGCTCGGCAACCCTAGAGCTCTGACGTCACTACCTGTGGATGTAACCCAGGCGAGGCCGCGAGGCCGCGTGGCCACGAGACTTATTCTTTTCTCTTTTCTCCATGTTTACTTTTAATCTATATCTAATCCCTTTACCTTGTAGTTAATTAAAGTATAATTAACGTTGAGCGCTGTGTGTAATCAATTGGAATACAACAAAGATTATGAGACTGAAGAAGCGCAAGGCCTAAAACTTGAGACAAGAGGCGCAAGACTTAAAACGTCAGACTGAAGAAGCGCAAGGCCTAAAACGTGAGTAAACAAATTTCCTTTGATTACTTGGAACATCCTTTTTTCTACTTACCAAATATTTTGTAAAATGGCAAACACAACGATTACAAAATTAAATGGTGCTAATTACTCCAGCTGGAGCTTCCAGATGAAACTCGTTCTAATGGAAAACGACTTGTGGAGTTTGATCAATCCAGGAGAGGATAAGCCTGACCCTAGTGACCTTGTTGCAACAAAACTCTTTTTGTCGCGGGAGGGTAAGGCGTTTGCAAAAATTTGCCTCGGGATTAATGATGAACAACAATTGCATGTTCAACATTTGAATACTCCAAAAGAGGTCTGGGAGGAACTGGAAAAATTATACGCACCAAAGGATAGTAGATATCGAGCCGTACAACTAAGAAGGCAGTTATATGGCGAAAGGTTGACTCAGCACAGCAATATGGAAGGGTATATGGGGAAGATAAACTACATTGTAAACGAACTGGCCCAAATTGGCGACAAAATTGATGATGGCGATTTGACTATGGTTCTTTTGGGTGGATTACCAGAGGATTGGGACATCGTTGTCTCAACCATATGTAACTTGCCTGATTCAGACTTCACGACCGCCACAGTTAAAAGACGGCTGTTGGCAGAAGCAGAAAGGCGTTCGTCAAATCTACCAAAAGATGTGGGTGCCATGGTCGTTAATGCCTCTTCGAAGCCCATTGAAACAGAAAAACAATTTAAAGCAAAGGTTGTTTGTTTCAAATGTGGAGGTAAAGGCCATTATGCAAGGGAATGCAGGAAGAAAGGAAAGAATGAACAAAGACCAAAGAGGTTTGACCAAAACAAAGGCGTAAATATGTCGGCAATGTGCAACACTTTGGTTGGAGCTACCGCCGAGACCTGGATCATAGATTCTGGAGCGACGCACCATATGACTCCCAAGAGAGATTACTTCACATGTCTGAAAGAGTGCACAAGCAATATGAGTTCCATCACTGTTGCGAATGGCTCTTCTATAGAAGCATGTGGTATCGGTACTGTCAGTGCCAATATTGTTGGACACAAGGGAGATGCCAGCAATATGGTTGCCCAGAACACCTTGTATGTTCCAGATATGCGTCACAGTGTTCTGTCTGTACGCCAAATGATAGAAAACGGTAGAAAGGTTGTCTTCAACAGGAGTGGTTGCCACATTATGGACATGAAAGGTAAACTCTTGATAGAGGGAAAGAAGTTGGGTAGACTTTACTACGTCCAGGCTACTCCATCCTCTCCGATAGATCAGAATGATCGTGTTTCTCTTGTATCTGAATGCAAGGAAGAGCTTACACTGGAACTTTGGCACAAAAGGCTGATGCATGTAAATGCATATACGATAGCAAAGATGGCCAAGAACCAAAGCGTAAGAGGACTTAATTGCAGCCCGGCAAAGCCAGAAAAGTGCGAAGACTGCTTGATCGGCAAGTCTTACCGTCTGCCATTCCTTCAACACTCACACAAGGAGGAAAAAGAAATCATGCCGTTGGACTTGGTGCATGCGGATTTGATGGGTCCACTCGACGTATTGAGCTGGGGAGGAGCCAAGTACGTCTTAACCATCATTGATGAATCTACGAGATATACAAGTGTATTTTTCCTGAAAAACAAAGGCGAAACCCTGGGAAAAGTCAAAGAGTGGATTCAAGAATCTGAGAAACAAACCAGCCGGAAACTAAAACGAATACGTACGGATAATGGCTTGGAATTTTGTTCCAAAGAATGGGACACTTTCTGCACGAGCGTCGGAATAGTTCATGAACACACTATGACGTATACACCTCAACAGAATGGTGTGGCAGAAAGAATGAATAGGACACTCCTAGATCTTGTCAGGAGCACTATATCTGGAAGTGGTCTGCCAAAGGCTTCCTGGGCGGAGCTGACTTACACCGCAGCCTATGTCAGAAACAGAGTTCTCAACAATCACAATGGTGAAAGTACGCCATATGAACTGTGGACAGGGAACAAGCCTAGTCTTAAACACCTAAGAGCTATTGGCTGTCAAGTATTTGTCCATATTCCAAGACAAGTCCGTAAATCCAAACTCAAAAGAAGAGCTGTCAAAGGTAACCTTGTTGGATATGCACTCAGAGGACGTGGCTACAGAGTGTGGATTCCTGATATGAAGAAAGTGGTGGAATCTCGGGACTGTGTCTTCAAAGAGAGTGATGTATCGAGGAACGACAGCAACCGGGAGGAGCTTCCATCAGTTGAACACTACAGCTATGGGACTCAACGGGAGATTGTAGAGTATCCAGTGTCTTTATTAGATCAAGAAGACGTGACACCTACAGAAGAGGACAGCCATAATGAAGATACTGTAAAGCCTTCTCCTACTCGATCTCATCCAATGATCCTAAGGAACCAGAGAAATGCTCAGAACTCAATTGAACTCCTCAGTACTGAAGCAAATAAGGGGAGAAACCTACACGAACTTCATCGTTCGAGACTCTTAAGCGGCGAAGTGATCCATGAATAGGAGGTCACTTCGAGGGAGGAGATTGCTGGCTCGGCAACCCTAGAGCTCTGACGTCACTACCTGTGGATGTAACCCAGGCGAGGCCGCGAGGCCGCGTGGCCACGAGACTTATTCTTTTCTCTTTTCTCCATGTTTACTTTTAATCTATATCTAATCCCTTTACCTTGTAGTTAATTAAAGTATAATTAACGTTGAGCGCTGTGTGTAATCAATTGGAATACAACAATAGTGATGGTGGTGGTGTCTTGTCCATGGAGCAGATCAGATCGGTCCATGCACCCTGATCACAATACCGGCCAACTGAGGTGGTGTCTTGTCCATGGAGCAGATCAGATCGGTCCATGCACCCTGATCACAATACCGGCCAACTGAGGTGGTGTCTTGTCCATGGAGCAGATCAGATCGGTCCATGCACCCTGATCACAATACCGGCCAACTGAGGTGGTGTCTTGTCCATGGAGCAGATCAGATCGGTCCATGCACCCTGATCACAATACCGGCCAACTGAGATGCCGTATGGATGTCCTCTTCTGGATTGATGTCTGCCATATAGAGGGCTGCAAGGATGGCCGGGTATATATGGTTCGGAGTGAGTTGGGTGTTGTAACAGCTTTTGAGTTTCTGTAGGATCTAGTTATGTCTTGGTTTATCTTCATTCCTTTAAAATGTCCTGTTCTGATTCTTGAAATTGTCGTTAATTCTCTGTTAATGTTGATGTTGTATATGGACTGAGGGAGGAAAATGGTAATTCACACAATTGTGTGGAAGTCATTATAGAATCTCTTTCCATCTATTCCGTTATAGAGTGGTACTCTTCCATACAACAATGGAAGCAAATCAAGGAGGTATCCATCACCTTGACCGCAGAGCCAATTAGATGTGAGAACGTTTTTCTTTCTTTACATTTAATGACCTCAGGTTTTCCTTCCTTCTTTCCCTAGAACCGATTGATTACTTCACTTCTATAAGAAATCTAATCACTTCGGTTTCCAAATCAACACTCTTCATACTCTATTTCTTCTATTCAATAAATAATCCTTTGTATCAATATTGCAACGTAGAAAATTAGAAAAGACAAAACTTCAGGATGACACAGCAATTTATTTAAGTCGGAAATATCTTTATTTACAGGGCTACTATGGAATGGATGATTTTTGAACTTTATTTAAGGCAAGAACAAACTATGAATGATAAACTAGAGATAAGCAACGAGAAAAATTTACAGAGTAGAAAAATATAAACATAAAAATGATACTCTGTTAATAAAATAATAAATATTTGTATCGAGGAATACTATTCCGCAAACAAGGCCAGTTAGGCATATTAGTTGAAAGATTTAGAAGAAAGGGGGGTAGAGAGATTGTGGGAGAGAAAGTATAGGTAGGGTGGGGTGGGGTGTTGCAAGAAATCTTGTCTAGGTGATATCAAACCCTCGTAACACAGTTGACGTGTCCCCCCCCCCCCCCCCCCGGGGGTGTTACGACAGAATCTTGCTGATTCAACACGTGAGTCACGCGCGGATGCCTGCACCTGAATCAACGTTTCAAGGTCAGGAAATCATCTTGAATCAGTACAAAGATGACGTGGCGTTTTGAAGAGAAGATTGTTTATAAACACGCCATTCATCTCCGCCCCCACTTAACTCTAGCGTGGTCATCGCTGTGGCGTGCGCTAGAGTGCATTTGTAGATTGTACTTGTTCCTGGGTGTAGTTTTACATCGTGGGACTGCGATAAAATTACACCCATAGACAAAAACTTAAGGAAGTTGTACCTTTTAGCATGTATATCGGTATTCAGAAAATAACTCTGAAAGATACACTCTTGGACAAACTTAAGGAAGTTGGACCTTTTAGCATGTATATCGGGATTCAGACAATGACTCTGAAAGATACACTCATGGACAAACTTAAGGAAGTTGGACCTTTTAGCATGTATATCTGGATTTAGACAATGACTCTGAAAGATACACTCTTGGACAAACTTAAGGAAGTTGTACCTTTTAGCATGTATATCGGTATTCAGAAAATAACTCTGAAAGATACACTCTTGGACAAACTTAAGGAAGTTGGACCTTTTAGCATGTATATCGGAATTCAGACAATGACTCTGAAAGATACACTCATGGACAAACTTAAGGAAGTTGGACCTTTTAGCATGTATATCTGGATTTAGACAATGACTCTGAAAGATACACTCATGGACAAACTTAAGGAAGTTGTACCTTTTAGCATGTATATCGGTATTCAGACAATGACTCTGAAAGATACACTCATGGACAAACTTAAGGAAGTTGGACCTTTTAGCATGTATATCGGGATTCAGACAATGACTCTGAAAGATACACTCATGGACAAACTTAAGGAAGTTGGACCTTTTAGCATGTATATCTGGATTTAGACAATGACTCTGAAAGATACACTCATGGACAAACTTAAGGAAGTTGTACCTTTTAGCATGTATATCGGTATTCAGACAATGACTCTGAAAGAAACACTCATGGACAAACTTAAGGAAGTTGGACCTTTTAGCATGTATATCTGGATTTAGACAAAAATCTGAAAGATATTACAGAGACCTTTATTGAAGACACACGAGATAACCAAGTGTGAACAAAATTGCTTCTGTCTCTCCTTAAAAAATAGACTACAGGCGATATCGAAGATTTGTCCATGAGTGTACATCTTCGTCATTGAGACAAGATAAACAAACATTACTTTATGGTCAGGTTTACAAGAGAATCCTATGTTACAATACATTCCATTAGTGTATATTGACATGTAAGTTCCAAGGTCTAACATGGTCACTACAAGGTTATGTCGACCAGGATAGTCCATCTCAGAATTCTCCAATTGTCCAAGCCACACCGTTCCATACTGTACCATAGCGTGCGACAGATTAGCTGTTGAGCCAAGGTCCTTCAACACTATGGCCTCATTAGTTTTCCCCCTTTGGCATTTCCCCTCATTACAAGGTAAAATGTAATCTTTGCGGATAAAATACGAAAGATAACAAGGCCACAAATCGAAAGAGGAAATAACCAAATTTAACGGTTTTTTTACACACATTAAAATTTATAAATAGAATTTGAGAATACATGTGGATTGAATAAGGTATGGGTAAACAGTAGGGTATGGTAAATTAATTACAAGTACACTCATAGACAAAACTTAAGGAATACAAGGTAATAAGACCAAATCTAAATAAATAAATAGTGTATGAGGTTTCGATAACAGCGTCGTTACAAAAAAGTCACACACTATTTATTTATTTAGATATTTGTTCTTATTACCTTGTATTTATAATCTATAATCCAGATTGTGTGTGCCTTATTAAAAACTTGAGAAAGTGGAAAATCTTTAATGTCGTCCATCGTTTATTTTTTAAAGGAGACAGAAACAAATCTGTTCACACTTGGTTATCTCGTGTCTTCAATAAAGGTCACTGTGTATCAATCTATTGTCTGAATCCCGATATACATGCTATAAGGTACAACTTTATTTAGTTTTGTCCATGAGTGTGTCTTCAATAAAGGTCACTGTAATATCTATCAGAGTTATTGTCTGAATCCCGATATACATGCTAAAAGGTACAACTTTATTTAGTTTTATCCATGAGTGTGTCTTCAATAAAGGTCACTGTAATATCTTTCAGAGTTATTGTCTGAATCCCGATATACATGCTAAAAGGTACAACTTTATTTAGTTTTATCCATGAGTGTGTCTTCAATAAAGGTCACTGTAATATCTTTCAGAGTTATTGTCTGAATCCTGATATACATGCTAAAAGGTACAACTTCCTTAAGTTTTGTTTATTAATGGATATTTATTAGAAAAATTCCTTAACTCTTTGTCAATATCTATGGTCCAAACATATCTTAAGACATCTCTCTAAACAGCAGCACCTAGCCCAGACGGAAGAAAAAATTGCAAGTCAAGCATCTTTTCAATAAGAGCCGAGTTGGCATGAAAGGTCAGAGGAAAATGGACGGGAAGCCCTCTTCTTGTCTTTCACCATTTCCTACTTTTTCATCACGGGCGGCGGGTTACAGCAATGGGCCAGTTTTCTCACTTTATGAAAGGACATGTCGTTACCTATTTAATTTATCATATTAAAATATTATATCGATTATAAAAAGAAAGGGGAAAAGCGATAAAATGTATAATTTTTGAAGACTGAATTAATTGCTGAGTTACTGGTCCCTTTCTGGTGGGATTGAATATTATCAAACCCTCTATGGCGAGTTGTGAGTGTCCTTTATGTTAGAGACAATGACACAATTAACATACCTTTATTGATATATTGTCGATACATGCAAAAGTGCACAGTCTGCACCATTTTAAAAAGATAATTACAGAGGGTGTTCACGCTTATAGGAAACAAGTTTTATTATAAAATATTAAAAATTAACACCATATTTGAAATTTTTAAAATGTTCTATTTGAAAGCATTTTTGTTTATTTACAGAACGGCACCTGATTTTCCACGATAGCAGACACTTTCTGATCATGGTCATACTCAAAAGATCCCATTCTTCCTTTACCACTTTCCAGAGACCTTCAATTGTCCTAGGGTGTCTCTTTCCAAGTGCTCTTTTAAGATTTTTTGGATTTTTGGATAAAATGCAAAAATCCATCGGGGCTAAATCAGGAGATTTTACAGGGGCTCTGTTCTTTGGAATAGTGTTCATTCCTGTTCTTTGCCTTAGATCTTCCAAATAAGCTTGGGTTGAAGATGAGGTATGACTTGTGGCGTTATAATGGTGAAACCAGACTTTGTTGCTCTGTTTTCCATAGATAGAGGGAATATCATTTAAAAATATAGGTTCTAAAATGTTGTTTTGGTAGTACTCCGAGTTTATTTTGGCATTTCTTTCAACTTTTCTTATTTTAAATTTTCCTTCATATGATATACCACATGCCACCATAAATCCTTTGGGGTAACTTTCGGCACATTCCTTCAGGCAAATTAACCTAGATTTAACCACCCTATTTTGATAGTATATAGCTCTTTTTCTGTCGCAATCGGTTAAATATACCCGTGCTTCGTCATATGTAACAATAAATTTCCATCTATCAGCAGCCAAGAAATTTTAATAAAAATATCTGTTGATAGTGTATCGCTGACGAATATGGCTCTGAAACAATTTGTGAACCGCATGTTTTTTGTAGCTTTTAGGCCTAAATCTTTATTTATTATTTTATTTATTGTTGACACTGATGTTCCTATTAATTTGGCTATATCTCTTTGTGGCATAGGATTTTCTTTTGTAATATATTTTTTCACTTTTTTACAGTTGCAGGAGTTCTCACAGATATAGAGTGATAATCTTTTGTCCATTTCTTTGTAGGTGCTTTGAATAAAAACTTGATATTTTTGTCGTGAATAATATTATAAATACCTTTTTTAGAAATGTTTATACCATCTTGTTTGCATATTTTAATTATGTCCAAATAGATAAGATTAGCTCTGGAAAGTGGTAAAGGAAGAATGGGATCTTTTGAGTATGACCATGATCAGAAAGTGTCTGCTATCGTGGAAAATCAGGTGCCGTTTTGTAAATAACCAAAAAGGCTTTCAAATAGAACACTTGAAAATTTTCAAATATGGTGTTAATTTTTAATAGTTTATAATAAAACTTGTTTCGTATAAGTGTGAACACCCTCTGTATATATATATATATATATATTGTCGCGGAGATAAATAAAGCAAGGGCAAGTTTGGGGATAATTAATTTATTATAAGGGGTTTTTATAGGGAGATGGATAAAGTAGAACTTACCCCAAGTTAAGGTTAATCCTAATGAGGGACCTCAGCTCCCCCCGCCGGCCAGATTCCACAGAACCCCTCACACCCGGTGTCCAGCGATGATTGACAAACGTCCCATGGGGCCTCTCGTGATTGGAGCCGCTGGGCTTCTTGACATTATTCCCTCCTTAGAAAAAAAACAGCGACCCGCTGATTAGCTTGTCTCAGCCCTTGTTCTGGAAGGAAATCTATCACGGCTGGTGTTCCCTAGCAGAATAGAATGTTGTTCTTCAGGGTCCAGGTAGGGCTTCATCCGAATGACATGGACGATATCCTTGGCTTTCCGTGATCGGGGAGAGGGGTCCACGGGCTCTACTTCATACGTAACTTCTGAAAGCTTCTTGGTCACCTTATAGGGACCGAAGTATCTCTTCAGTAGCTTTTCTGATAGTCCTACTTTTCGGATGGGAGTAAAAACCCACACAAGATCATCCTTCTGGTAATAGACTGGAGTATGTTTCTGGTCGTATAGTCTACGGTCTTTCGCCTGTGATTGTAGAAGGCGTGATCGGGAGAGTTGACGCGCTTCCTCAGCTCTGGTCACAAGTTCTCCAACGTAGTCGTTAGAGATCTCATCTGGTAGGTAGGGTAGTACGGCATCGATGTAGGTCTCGGCCTCGCGGGCGTGGACAAGAAAGAACGGGGTGTAGCCGGTCGCCTCCTGTTTAGCAGTGTTGTAAGCAAAAGTTACATAGGGCAAAACTTGGTCCCAATCCTTCTGCTCAACACCTGTGTACATGGACAGCATGTCTCCCAGAGTTTTGTTGAACCTTTCAGTCAGGCCGTTGGTCTGGGGATGGTAGGCCGTTGTAAATCTGTGCACAATTCCGCACAGAGCATTGATCTCTTTTATTACTTGAGAAATGAAATTTCTGCCGCGATCTGTTATCATTTCTCTAGGAGCTCCATGCTTCAAGATGACGTCTTCAACCAGGAACTTAGCTGTTTCGATTGCTCCTCCGTCTGGGATCGCTTTCGTTATGGCATACCTTGTCATATAATCGGTGCACACAATGATCCAACGGTTTCCATCTTTAGAAACTGGAAATCTTCCAAGGAGATCAACCCCGATTTTATAGAATGGCTTTTCTACGGGCGGTATGGATACAAGTTGTCCAGCCGGACGTCGAGGTAATTTCTTCCTTCGTTGACACTCCCGACAATGGCTTACATATTGGCGAACAGTTCTATAAAGGCCAGGCCAATAGAATCGTTTTTTGACTTTGTCATACGTCCGGGCGAAACCCAAATGCCCAGCTGTAGGAGCATCATGTAAATCTGCCATAACTTCCGATCTTAAGTGCTTAGGGATCATCATAAGCCAGGGTCTTCCAGTTGTGCTATAGTTTTTCTTGTATAAGATGCCGTCGATAATGCTGAATTCCTTTCTGGTGTAGCCCGAGTTTAAATTATCGATTATTTTAGCTAAATCCGGGTCTTTAGTCTGCTCTATATCGACGTTGGTTAGTGACATCACAGCACTTGGTTGATCGTTCTCAAGCGGGCTCCTTGACAGACAATCGGCATCCTTATGTTTGCGTCCGCTCTTGTAGATAACGGTCACGTCAAATTCTTGCAACTTCAGCGCCCATCTTGCCAAACGGCCAGAAGGATCTTTCTGCCCTACCAACCAACATAGAGAATGATGGTCAGTGACAACCGTGAATGGTCGACCAAACAAATATGGGCGGAATTTGCTAATAGACCAGACTACAGCAAGGCATTCTTTTTCCGTTGTAGAATAGTTATTTTCAGCCTTTGTCAAGCTTCTAGATGCATAAGCTATAGGCCGCTCCTTTCCACCTTGTATTTGTAGAAGAACAGCTCCAATACCATGTCCGCTTGCATCCGTGTGTAGATGGGTATCAGCGGATTCATCAAAGTGTCCTAAGACAGGCTCTGAAATTAGAGCTGTTTTAAGGACTTCAAACGCTTTCTCTTGAGCTGCATCCCAATAAAATTGTTTTTCAGTCTTCAGTAGGTCATGCAAAGATCTAGCTTTGCCGGCAAAGTTCTCAATAAATCTTCGGTAATAGGAACATAATCCAAGAAAGCTCTTCAGTTCAGAGATATTCCTTGGCCTCGGAAATTTAGAGACGGCTTCAACTTTATCTGGATCTGGATGAATTCCATTGGCGTCAACAAGGTGTCCCAAAATCTTTATCCTCCTTGATCCAAAAAGACACTTTTTGTGGTTCAAGCTTAGTCCAGCTTTCTGGATGCAGCTTAATACAAGTTGTAGACGACGTAGATGTTCCTCAAAGGTAGGTGCGTAAACTACGATGTCGTCCAGGTAGCAAAGGCACATGTTCCATTTAAGACTGCCCAGAACACTATCTATCATCCTTTCAAACGTTGCTGGAGCGTTGCAAAGACCGAAGGGCATTACTTGGAATTCATACAGCCCATCTGGAGTGATGAAAGCAGTTTTCTCCCTGTCTTTTTCGTCCACTTCAATCTGCCAATACCCGGACCGAAGATCCATCGTGGAGAAGTAACTAGAGCCGGCTAAACTGTCCAAGGCATCGTCAATGCGTGGCAGCGGGTAAACATCTTTTTTTGTTATCTTATTTAATCGACGGTAATCTACGCAGAATCTCCAGGTCCCGTCTTTCTTTCGAACTAGAATAACTGGAGATGACCAAGGACTTTCAGAGGGCTTCACGATGTGATTTTCAATCATCTTGTTCACTTCATCTTGAATTAGTCGTCGTTCACTTGGTGCTACTCTATAGGGCCGCTGTTTGATAGGAGACTGGTCGCCTGTGTTTATCTTGTGCTTCACAGTACTGGTGGGCTTAATAGGAGTACTCCCAAAGTCAAATATGCCAATAAACTCGTCAAGGCATGAAACAAGCTGTAACCTTTGAATTTCAGACAGCCCTGGATCTAGAGTAAGGTTTATCTTCTGTGACCATTCACGTGACTTTAGCTGCGTTTCTTGTAACTTATCGCTGGATTCAATAAGATTGCAGATATTCCCATTCTCATAACTTTCCATGGTGCACATATTCATTCCTGATGGAATCAGTTGCGGCCAAGACGCTCCATTCGCCACCCAAATGCTACCTCGGCCGTGTCGAAATGTAACCAATGAGTTTGGTATAAGAACTTCCTTTCTTAATAATAAGTCCTTAGAAGTTGAGACTAAAACATCTCTAACACCACATATTTCTTCGTTTATCACACTGATCTTCTTTATTGATTTAGGCGGGATGACAAAGTCGTCGGAAGCAAACAATCTCTGGTTTTCCTCCTCTCGAGATTCCAGGACGGAGGTTTCCCCGAGATGGAGTTCATTTCTGCCACAATCAATGACGGCTTCGGTGGCCTTGAAGAAGTCCCATCCAAATATGATGTCATGGCTGCATTCCACCATAACAACGAATTCAAATGAGATATTCAGACCATTAACTTCTATGTTCAGGACACATTTTCCTAGGGTCTCTATTAAATTTTTGTTTGCAGCTTTAAGAATGGGACCTGGTTCTTTGAAGAGAGGTGTCTTTAGTTCGCGTCGAAATTTGTCTGAAATAACAGAAAAGTCGGCTCCTGAATCCACCAATGCTTTAATTTTGCGTCCATTTATTTCGACCATAACAAAATTTTCTTTTAATTTAGCGGCGATATACCCTGGAGGATTTTCCTCAATGGCGACCTCACCCCCGTTAGAAGCCGCTCCACTTAGTTTTTCACATTCTGAGGCATGGGAGAACGGCTGAAACGACGGGCTGGCGACTGGGATTGTCTTCGGGCTGGCGACCTTGCGCGGCTTGGATGTGGGGAAGAGCTCCGGTAGAAGTACGTCGAGGTTTGGGGCGTTACATAGTCGTCGTCGGCGTCATATCTCGGGGGTCGACTCGAAAATCCAAC
The DNA here is from genome assembly GCA_030710605.1 of Cordylochernes scorpioides. Taxonomy (NCBI): domain Eukaryota; kingdom Metazoa; phylum Arthropoda; class Arachnida; order Pseudoscorpiones; family Chernetidae; genus Cordylochernes; species Cordylochernes scorpioides. Next base: position 80,602,797 of record CP092863.1, on the reverse strand, counting down.
ATTTCTTCCTTCTCCGCCATTCCTTGACCTGGCTTCAGCGAAGACCTGCCGTCGTTCCCTACAATAACGGACGACATGTCCGGGTCGTCCGCAGTGGAAGCAGATAGGTTTGTCGTCGTGGGTTCTCCAATGTTCCGTTTTCCTGGGTTGGGTTGGTCGGTCGATATTATAATAGGGCGTTCGTGGTTGTTGTTGTACCACGTTGACTTGTGGTCTGGTAGGTTGTAGAGCACGGCTGACCTCTTCCCTCACAGTCTGTTCCAGGGCGTTCACCTCTCGGAGAGGATTGATCACTTCAGGTGCTGAGAAAACCTTTTGTATCTCTTCTCTAACGATGCGGCGAATTAACGCGGCCAAGTCGTCTGAGTCGTCAACACACGAAATGGGCATTACGTTTGACAACCTGGCGAATTTCGTACGGCCGATCCTGCGCTGCTTGACGGTTGTCAGATGACGGCAAAACTTCAGGATCTCATCTACTGTCTGTATGTCTTTCGCCACCAATACCTGGTATGTGTCCTCCGAAATTCCCTTTATAATGTGAGCAACTCTCTCACCTTCTTCCATGCGAGGGTTCACCTGGTGGCAGAGACTAAGAATCTCCTGGATGTATGACTCGCTGGATTCCTCGGCCTTCTGTGCTCTTGACTTCAGAACTTCCTCGGCGCGTCGAGCAGAATCCTCTTGCAGTCCGAACACACCGCGGAATGCGTCTTCAAAGCTTCTCCACGAGTTGAGTGATTCTTCGTTATTATCAAACCACCTTCCAGCAGTTCCGTTCAAGTAAAATACGACGTTGGCAAGCTTCATGGTCTCGTCCCATCTGTTGTACTTCGACACTCTCTCGTACTCTTTCAACCACTGTCCAGGGTTTATATTTCCATCTCCAGAAAAGGTAGAAGGATCTCGTTGGCGCTGACAAGGGAGGTAGGATCCGCTAACAGTAGGTCTGTGGTCGTCTTCCATTTCTATTAGTTGTGGCAAAGGTTGAAGAATTGGTTCACGTCCCTGTAGACGTCGACTTCTTCGAAGTTCCGTCACGCTACCCAGCGTCTCCGCCAAAATATGTCGCGGAGATAAATAAAGCAAGGGCAAGTTTGGGGATAATTAATTTATTATAAGGGGTTTTTATAGGGAGATGGATAAAGTAGAACTTACCCCAAGTTAAGGTTAATCCTAATGAGGGACCTCAGCTCCCCCCGCCGGCCAGATTCCACAGAACCCCTCACACCCGGTGTCCAGCGATGATTGACAAACGTCCCATGGGGCCTCTCGTGATTGGAGCCGCTGGGCTTCTTGACAATATATTATAAAACTATTTTAGTGGCGTATTATTCTTTTCAAAATAAAACAATTTCTACTGTCCTTACTGCGATGAAAAAATTAAAGGGAGGGCCTGGCTCATCAGTGGTGAACCCTCCCAGCGGTTTCGCCAGTTTAATATATATATATATATATGCATATTACCATCCCTGGACACTTTATTTTTCCGTTTATCATTACTCTTCACAATTCATCCTTTCATACTTCATCCCTAAGGTTAGAAATAATTGTTATTTCTCTTTAAAATAAATGTCGATTTTTTCGTTCAAAAGAAACTTTTGCGGTGAAATTGCAATTTTCGTTCTATAACTCAATGTACAATGAATATGGCGCCTCTGCTACCGCTGCAGAGTTTGGTGGAGAATCACCAGCGGGTCTCCAGCGACACCACGTATTTAGTGATCTACAAAGAATACGTAGATAACATGTTGTATTGTTGAGGAGTTGGTGATGGCGTGGTCCTCGAGATCAACTGGAAAGATCCAGAACTGCAGGTCCGACCAATGATGGAGAATACTTCTCGGATGTTCCTCCTTTATGTTAGAAGAGCGATATGCTCATTTGTTGATCGAATTCTTTTGAAATGAAGAAAGGTTTTGTATTTTAGTGTTTGTTTTAGACAATGCAGTGAACTTGTTGGCAGAATACTACTTTGTATCCTCGGCACTACTCTAGAACACATTACAATCAGTTTTAGTCTGGGGTAAATATTATCTGGAGTACATTCTGCCGATCTATACTTTGTTGCTCTATTGAATGTAGCAAAGATTATTATTTGAAAAACTTGTCCAATTGTTGTTGTTCCGTGTTATACGGCAGCAACGAAAAATTGCAACATAGTTTGCTATTCGAACAAGAGTTCTATGGTGGCCGATATAAGGGGAAGTCTGCAACAAGGTTTGGTATTGGACAAGGTTCCAATAGAGTCCGATACAAGGCTAAGCCTGCAACCATCTACTTATATATTTGCCTTATTCTGTCTGTCTGTCTGTCTGAAGCTCACGGATAGAATGCGCGCCCATTGGCTGCCAGCAAACACGTGACCACCCTGCCCGTCTCCCTCTAGACAACCCTGTTATCAGCTGTGTGATACATACACCTGTCTATAGCGGCCATTCTAGACAACCCTGTTATCAGCTGTGTGATACATACACCTGTCTATAGCGGCCATTCTAGACAACCCTGTTATCAGCTGTGTGATACATACACCTGTCTATACAGACCACCCTGTCTATAGCGACCACTCTAGACAACCCTGTCATCAGCCGTGTGATACATCCACCTGTCTATACAGACCACCCTGTCTAAAGCGACCACCCTAGACAACCCTGTCATCAGCCGTGTGATACATCCACCTGTCTATACAGACCACCCTGTCTAAAGCGACCACCCTAGACAACCCTGTTATCAGCTGTGTGATACATCCACCTGTCTATACAGACCACCCTGTATATAGCGGCCATTCTAGATAACCCTGTTATCAGCTGTGTGATACATACACCTGTCTATAGCGGCCACCCTAGACAACCCTGTTATCAGTTGTGTGATACATCCACCTGTCTATACAGACCACCCTGTCTATAGCGGTCACCTTAGGCAACCCTGTTATCAGCAGTGTGATACATACACCTGTCTATACAGACCACCCTGTCTATAGCGACCATTCTACAGCTGTGTGATACATCCACCTGTCCATACAGACCACCCTGTCTATAGCGGCCACTCTAGGCAACCCTATTATCAGCTGTGTGATACATCCACCTGCCTATACAGACCACCCTGTCTATAGCGGCCACTCTAGGCAACCCTAGGAAGCAAGATGTATACAAGGTGTAGACAATAGACAATAGACATATTCGCACTCGGGTAAACCCCGGGCGTTGCCCGGGCCATTCGTCTAGTGTTTGATATTCGACGACGGTGTCAATTATTGTCCAATACAAGTCTATACCTGTAGCAAGGTTTGTTTATCGAACAAGGTTTATATGGTGGCCGATACAAAGCGAAGCCTGCAACCATGTTTGCTATTAAACGACAGTTTCATTCATTGTCCAATACAAGGCGAAGCCTGCAGCCTGGTTTGCCACTCGACGACAGTGTTAATTATTGTCCAATACAAGTCTATACCTGCAGCAAGGTTTGTTTTTCGAACAAGGTTTATTTGGTGTCCGATACAAAGCGAAGCCTGCAACCATTTTCGCTTTTAAACGACAGTTTCAATTATTGTCCAATACAGGGCTAAGTCTACAGACAGGTTTTCTATTCAACGGATGTTTCTATTGTACCATGGTTTGTCATTCGAATAATGATTCTATGGTGGCCGATACAAGGCGAAGCCTGCAACTATGTTTGCCATTTGACGACAGTTTTAATTATTGTCCAATACAAGGTTAAGCCTGTAGCCAGGTTTTCTATTCAACGGATGTTTCCATTGTACCAAGGTTTGTCATGGCAACAACAACCAGGAGAGATACGGGCGCTGGGAATTACAGCCATCAACATGACCTTCCGATAGCAAGGCTCATCCCCTCCCTCATCACCTTGGGAACAGGTATTGTTTGTTTACATCGCCATGGGTGTACGACCTCTCCTGCCATAACTCAACCTTCTATCCATCTTGTCATTTTAAAACTATTGCTATCAAATTTGACGTATTGTACAAACAATGGGAGGAAATTTCAATCCAACATGAGACTTCACATTTCTCTATCATAGACTCACGTACAGTATATGTGCTGAATTTGGTTCACCTGGAGTTTTACCTCTTTGTTATCAATCCAGCCAATTTCGAAGACAACTTCTATATAAATATATGATCAAATTGTTATAAATGTCTCTATTAGGGATAACTCTAAGTTATTAACTTACACTGTAGCATGTACGCATTGATGCATTTTTCCCTAAAAATTCTTCTTCAATTCGAATTTTGGAAAAATATTACTCCTTACCTTTAAACACCTCCTTAATCAAATCTTTTAGAGCCTAGAAAACCTAAATGATATGAAAGAGTTTATGAGACTACAGCTAATACCATAATGTGAGTCACCGGCCTTCTTTCAACTGACTCTTATATTCATAAAGAGAGAGTTGTTCTTTTATCTAGTAGATTAGCTCAAATACAGCGATAGGTGAACGAGAATCAATCTTAAGACCAATAATGATTCAGGTATCCTCTACTTCAGATGATGGAATGTGATATCGAGGTGATTCAGGTTCAGATATGCTCTAGTTCATATAACAGACGGTGGGGTAGACGGGTGCTGATTCAGGTATAGGAACCCTCTAGTTCAGATGATGGAAGGTGACGTGGACAGATAATAATTCAGGGACAGGTATCCTCTAGTTCAGAAGATAGAAAGTGACGTGGGTAGTTACTGAGTCAGGACAAGTATCCTCTAATTAAGATGATGGAAAGTGACATAGACAGATGTTGAACAGGGGTATTCTCTAGTTCAGATCATTGAAGGTCACGCGGACAGATTTTTATTCAGATATACTCTAGTTCATATAACAGAACGTGAGGTACATAATTGATGATTCAGGGACAGGTATCCTCTTGTTCAGATGATGAAAGGTGACGTAGACAGATATTGAACAGGGACCGGTATCACATAGTTCAGAAGATAGAAAGTGACGTGTGCAGATGATGATTCAGGGACCGGTATCACATAGTTCAGAAGATAGAAAGTGACGTGTGCAGATGATAATTCAGGGGCCAGTATCACATAGTTCAGATGATGGAAGGCGAGTGACATGGTCATGACTGATTCAGGGATAGGAGTGTCCTCTAGTTCAGATGATGGAAGGTGACGTGGACAGATTCAAGGACAGGTATCCTCTAGTTCATACAACAGAACGTGGGATGTAGACAAGTGATGATTCAGGAAAACATTAAATCCAAGAAGAATGTGAAAGACGAGAGGCCACACCCCAGAGGGTCAAGGTGGTACAGAGTCTGGGGAATAAGAGGTAAACACGGGGCACAATGGGTCGATTGTTGCTCAATCCATTGTCCCTAGCAGCTACTTCCCGTGGAGCCGCCCGTCACGTGTAACCATCACTGGAATCTCTTCCCCACAGTAAGGTAGACTCCTGAACATGGACAGAAGTATAACAAATGAAAACATTAAGATGCGAATGTTGCTTTCACAAATAATTCGAACTTCTACTATCCTTACTGCGATGAAAAAATATTGGGAAGGCTTGGCTCATCAGTGGTGAACCCTCCCAACGGTTTCACCAATTTAATCTACCAAACCGCTTTTTTCAGAGTTCTAATACTGTATTGGATCATTCTGATTATATATGCTACACTGAAGGATGGAATCTTAGAAATTTTATTCAAGCTAACTATGGAAATAAGCTTTTAGGACAGTAGAATTACATATAAATATTTGTATTGAGCAATGCTCTTCCGCAAACAATAAGGACAAAGCCAGTTAAGCATAAATTAATACAAAGAAATAACATGCCATCTATATAATACAAATGAAAACATTAAGACGCGAATTTTTCTTTCACTTTTACTAACGACTGAAGTCCGTTCTCATCTCATGTAGGATAAAGACAGAAAGGGGGGGTCGGTGGAAGGATGATCTAAACCGTTGGTTTTCGACCGCTACCTACCAGGTTCGATTCCCGCATTGGACACTTTTTTATGTAAAAAAAAAAATGCTCCAATGGCCCCCGATTTTTGCAAAAGTCCAACTCCACCAACGAGTGCAAGTAACCAAACGGGGCTCTGGCACATTTGTAATTGCAAAGTCGAACTGCTTTTCACATGTGTAGACATGTGGTACACTTACAGTAAAAGCAGTCGCCTAATTCTACCCACCATGATTATCATGGCCTGTACCACGTGTACTAGGGATAAGCAAAAAAAAAAAAGACAGAAAGGTCTCAGGACAAAGGTAATCAGAGATTTTTCCAACTTGGCAAATATATTATATAGATAATGAACAGCGTATTGACACAAATTTGGCTTTAAATACCCATTTCTTGATTTCTCAGGAAGAGCCTCTTGGAACACATTTTTTTGGTCGTTGAGATACAGCCTAAATCACGCTAACGAGGGCCAACAGCCCGAAAGGCGTACGTAGTTGGCTTATCTTGATTTATCAAGAAAATGTGTTGACAAAATATCATGGAACAAGCCTATATCAACGTTTAGTTGAGATTTGTTTCATTAGATGGCGTTCTGCCATCTAAAACTGCTCATATGAGTGGTCAGGTTATGCCTTTTTCTGGTCTGATTCAAATCATATTAATAGGTACCGCTCAACAAAAGCAACCTAGTTCATGATAATTGAAACAATGAATAATATATGAAGGTTATTCACATATTAAACAATTTTTAAACGCGGGATTCAATCCCGGTTCATGACTGTCGGGAATCGAGCGTGTTACCCTCTCATCCACCGATTTTTTTTTTTTTTTTGCGTTTGTGCCTTTTTCGATTTTAATAGCGATATATGAAAAATTAGAAGAACAGTGAAATTGTATTGGGATTAGATGGATAAATAAAGAAAAAGGTATTTCCTAATCATGTAAATGAAAATGGTTGATAGATCAAGAGATGCCTTTTACTTGAAACTATACGGTTGTTCCAAAAGTTCATGTTTTTCTTATTACTCGGCGAATAATATTATTACGGCGAATATATATTAATATGTTGTTAATTTTCGATTGAAGAGTTGGAGAATATAAAATATATTTATTAGCTTATATACTTAGCACAACATTATAAAAGTAAGAAATGATTAAATGTGATATGTTTCTATTATAGGTTGAAGATTAATAGTGAAAGTTATTTTATAAGAAATTGCACTTTATATATTTAGATATCTTTAAAGATAAATGAACACCATTTTTATGTGCTACTATAATTATTTTATTCTTTTCACAATTCTTGCACACATGCACATTATATCACAAACATTTTGTTCTCTACAAGATGATGATAAAAATGTTCGATTCGTTTCAAATCAAAACAGAGTGAAGTAATAATATATCACTGATATATTATCTCAATCAAAACAGATCAAAATGCAAAAGAATATATATCTAAATACAAAAGGTTATTTAAAAATTAAAGATCATCCTTTGTTCTTCATGTCAAAACATTCTTCTTTGTTCTTCATGATTTTTATTGATGTTCCTTTTTTCACAGACATTTTACCATCATAATAATACATAATAATACAATTACTTTATACATAATACAAATACATTATACATAACGGCGAATAATATTGGTATTTAAATTTTTTTGTAAGTGTTTACGAACTTATGGGAGAACCTTGTAATACATACAGCATGGCGTTTCTCTGCAGGCTTCCATAAAGCTGTTCGATAGTCAGTTTATTGTTAATACTCAGGGGCTGGGACAATAGTACTGTGGGAACATAGCCTTGGTCTCGTCATCAGGAGAAAACAAAGTCCTTGATGTACGTCAGCATCGTACACTTACTTGCATATTTACAGAATTCCGTTTCAGCTATGTAGTTTTGAATATTTGGAAGCATTCACAAATCTATCTCTAAAAGGATAGAGACTAAAGACCTCATTTAGAGTCGAGGTCGTGTGGTTTGACTTCAACCTTGGAGGAATACGTAATTGGCTTGGCTGGTTCATTACAGCCAGCCGTGAGCTAATCTGGCCTCCCGCTGGGGTATCCCGCCAAACTCCGCGCCTACGACACCCATGGCACTACCTATCACGCACAGCCATACTTTTCATTTACGATCCAACAAAAAATTGCTCAATTAGGTTATGAAGCTTACCCTCCTTATTCACCTGAACTATTCTCTACCGATTTCCATTTTTTTCAAGCATTTGGATAATTATTTTTTTCACGGAAAACGGCTGATCAACTGAAGAGATGTGGAAAACGCATTTTTTTGATTATTTTGTATCAAGACAACCAGACTTTTATGAAAATGGCATAAAAATGTTACTGTCACGTTGACATAAGTGCTGTGATTCTAATGGTACCTATTTTGTTTGAATAAACTCATCTTTGGCTTAGATATGGTGTCTTTAATTGGCCGCTTCCAAACGGCCATTATTTATGGGACAACCTGATATTTACCTTTCCAAGATTCACATTTTGTAACAGTAAAGTACTAAAGAAATGTTTTATATAAGCGTATTTTATCCTTATCTCAATCTGATAGTCAACAAATATATGACTGGATGAATACAATGATATTTGATCAAGGTCTTTGGTTTATATAAATTCTACAAGGCCGCAGTCACCGTTCGGAGGAGATTAATTGAATCGCCGAATGTCGTGGTCCATTTGGATTAGGAAAGCGAAGACTAAAACGTGGCTGATTCCACACTCGTCTTTTCAGTGATACACTAACCTTGAGATATGTATTCTACATTCTACTAATTTATATTTCTATGCTAAATACGTTTTGAATGATTTAATTCCTAAACTGTATTCTTCATATATGAACATGTTTTTGCTCCAAATTGCTAGAATATGTTCAATACAGTTAAGGCGAAAGGACGAATTAACATTACCAGTTTCAAGATGGGAATGACGTATATAGGGACTGCCATGTAACCATTGGAGATGTTTCTAGAATGGTAAAAGAATCGAGAGAAGTCAAGTCTGCAAATCCAACAGCGCTCGGATTTAAATAATACAGTTAAACCTGTCTATAGTGCCCCCTCTAAATAGCGCCTCCCTCTCTATAGCACCCTTTTTAAATACATAGTAGGATGCGATTTACAATAAAACGTGACCTGTCTATAGCACCCCTCTCTATAGCACCCTATTTTGGTGAGTCCCAAGAGGGGGCGCTATAGACAGGTTTAACTGTACTTATAGATGTACTGCGCTGTGTCTTAGGAACTGGAGTTTTGTGTTCCTATGTGCACTGAAGTACCATGTCCTCCGATGAATCAACATAATGAGGAAAATTAAGTTATTGGATATCATCCAACTGATATGTTGGGAGAAAAAAGTGGTTTAGGAGACAAAGGATTTCCTGGTGTTGACTTGAATTATGATGAATGGTAGAATCGATTATTCAGATGTAGAGCTGAGAGGACAGTTCCCCTTGTCAGTCAGTTGAGTCGGACTCTAGCTCTAGGTTTGACTTCAGACTTCCACTACCAGAGGTCCTGGTGTTGACTTGGTGCCAGGTCCTGGTGTTGGCTTGAATGATGAATGGTAGAGTCAATTCTTCAGAGGTAGAGCTGAGAGAACAGCTTCCCCTTGTCCTTCAGTCGGGTCGGACTCTAGCTCTAGGTTGGACTCCAGACTTCCACTGCCAGAGATCCTGGTATTGACTACAATGATGAATGGTAGAGTCAATTCCTCAGATGTAGAGCTGGGAGGACAGTTTCCTCTTGTCAGTCACTATGTCGGACTCTAGCTCTAGGTTTGACTCTAGACTTCCACTGCCAGAGATCCTGGTGTTGACTTCAATGATGAATGGTAGAGTCAATTCCTCAGATGTAGAGCTGGGAGGACAGTTTCCTCTTGTCAGTCACTATGTCGGACTCTAGCTCTAGGTTTGACTCTAGACTTCCACTGCCAGAGATCCTGGTGTTGACTTCAATGATGAATGGTAGAGTCAATTCCTCAGATGTAGAGCTGGGAGGACAGTTTCCCATGTCAGTCAAATATGTCGGTTTCTAGCTCTAGACTGGACTCCAGACTTCCACTGCCAGAGTCCTGGTGTTGACTTTAATGGTACAGAGTTTTTAGTTGTAAAATTTTAACCAATCTCCTCCAAAGATACTGAACTATACACAGCGATCTGAACATCAAAATTTTCGTTATTTTTACTTCGTATGTCACACTTATATTTTCTATAAATATTAGTAATTACAGTTAAACCTGTCTATAACGCCCCCTCTTGGGACTCACCAAAATAGGGTGCTATAGAGAGGGGGTGCTATAGACAGGTCACTTTTAATATCAATCGCATCGTACTTCGTATTTAAAATCAGGCGCTATAGAGAGGAAGGAGCTATTTAGAGGGGACGATATAGACAGGTTTAAATGTATATTTATTTATTTAATTTATTCTATTTTCCAAAAATCGTAGAATAATTGCTTTCAAATTTTCAATTTATTTATTGATCATTGTTCCAAATTGCTTTATTTTTAACCAAGTGCGTTGAATTATTTAATACAACGTTTTTCTAATTCAATTATTAATTACTTTTATTTTAATTGTAAGTATAGTTTTGTTATATATATTTCTCTTATTTTTGTAAAAGCAAAAAGCTGACAAAATTCAATAAATACTTTGATATACAGTTAAACCTGTCTATAGCATCTCCTCTTGGGACTCACCAAAATAGGGTGCTATAGAGAGGGGGTGCTATAGACAGGTCACTTTTAATGTAAATCTCATCGTACTACGTACAGTTAAACCTGTCTATAGCACCCCCTCTTGGGACTCACCAAAATAGGGTACTATAGAGAGGGGGTGCTATAGACAGGTCACTTTTAATGTAAATCTCATCATACTACGTACAGTTAAACCTGTCTATAGCACCCCCTCTTGGGACTCACCAAAATAGGGTACTATAGAGAGGGGGTGCTATAGACAGGTCACTTTTAATGTAAATCGCATCGTACTACGTACAGTTAAACCTGTCTATAGCGCCCCCTCTTGGGACTCACCAAAATAGGGTGCTATAGAGAAGGGGTGCTATAGACAGGTCACTTTTAATGTAAATCGCATCGTACTACGTACAGTTAAACCTGTCTATAGCGCCCCCTCTTGGGACTCACCAAAATAGGGTGCTATAGAGAAGGGGTGCTATAGACAGGTCACTTTTAATGTAAATCGCATCGTACTACGTACAGTTAAACCTGTCTATAGCGCTTCCTCTTGGGACTCACCAAAATAGGGTGCTATAGAGAAGGGGTGCTATAGACAGGTCACTTTTAATGTAAATCGCATCGTACTACGTACAGTTAAACCTGTCTATAGCGCCCCCTCTTGGGACTCACCAAAATAGGATGCTATAGAGAAGGGGTGCTATAGACAGGTCACTTTTAATGTAAATCGCATCGTACTACGTACAGTTAAACCTGTCTATAGCGCCCCCTCTTGGGACTCACCAAAATAGGATGCTATAGAGAAGGGGTGCTATAGACAGGTCACTTTTAATGTAAATGGCATCGTACTACGTACAGTTAAACCTGTCTATAGCGTCCCCTCTTGGAACTCACCAAAATAGGATGCTATAGAGAAGGGGTGCTATAGACAGGTCACTTTTATTGTAAATCGTATCGTACTACATACAGTTAAACCTGTCTATAGCGCCCCCTCTTGGGACTCACCAAAATAGGGTGCTATAGACAGGTCACTTTTAATGTAAATCGCATCGTACTACGTATTTAAAATCGGGCGCTATAGAGAGGAAGGCGCTATTTAGAGGGGGCGCTATAGACAGGTTTAACTGTATTTGCAATCAGAATATACCCATTGGAATTTTCAATACCCTTAATTTGTCTTCACAGGTCCTTAGGGTAAGCCCAGGGGCGTTGTCCGGGTCACTCGGCTACTTCTAGTATATTTAATTTGATACTTTTTTATTCATAGTTATGTAATGTGTACTATAATTATTTCTGTGAAAAATAGACACTTCGACCAGTTAGAATTTTTATTTTCTCAACGTTTCAACAAAAATCTTTGCCTTTATCAGGAGAAATGAATAAAATAAGGCATTTGTCAAGGCGTTAAAATTGTTCTGAGGTTGCAAGGACGTTTTCACGTGATTTTTCGAATTTAGTACAACATCTAAAGCACAAGTCAAAAACAAATGTTAAACTTGTCAAATACCTTTTTATTTATTTCTCTTGATAAAGACAAAAGATTTTTTCTTGAAAATAAATATTCTTCGGCCAGTAAATCTTTTTATTTACCTCAAATGAGATAATAAAAAAAATTAATGGCCGAAGTTTGTATTTTTCACAGAAATATGAATATTGGCCAGGCAACCTCTATCTTTACGATAAAAGATTTCAGTTGAAACGTTGAGAAAATAAAAAACTTTAACTGGGCGAAGTGTCTATTTTTCCTGACGTCTGCCAAGACACGTATCTATAAGTACTTCCTCGGCGTGGAACTAAGGAGTGAAGACCTTGTCTGGAGGAGGACTCTCTAAAGGTGGGGAAGCCTTCCTTGCTGAATAAATTTGTACACATACATAAATATTTTGGAAATAGAGCAATCCATACTTAATTCATTAGATAATAAAAGGCATATATTGGATTTAATAAAATATTTATTTTGCCAATAAATATTTTATTAAATCCAATATAAGCCTTTTATATTATCTAATACATAACTATATATATTTTTATTTAAAAATAAAAATAAATAAATTCTCCGGCTACAGCCTAGACAAGGTGAAGGACTGCATGACCCTTCTCCACCATACCTACCTGAACAGCGGGCAACATTCTCAGCAAGCCATTCGCACCAAGTATCTCTCGGCCAAGTTCCAGAGAGTAGGATCCTTGAATCCACCTCACTCTCTCCCTCTTTGGAATTAACTTCTTTTTTTTTTGTGTACAGAACGTCCTTCAATTTGCATAGTTCTATTTTTCCCCCTCTTTAAACCCTCTAATTTTTTATTTCTAGTTCTTGATTTTTCTCGTCCTTGTTGAATAAAAGAATAATACTGTAAAACTCTAAAAGAATGCTAATATATATATATTTTAAAAAAATGCTCTTTTTAAGAAATGCAATAACTATATATATTCCCCTACATTTTATCCACCCTTTATTTACTATTTTCTTATACATTTTCACCACCTTTGTAAAAATTGATTAGAAGAATCAATAAAATTGTTTAAATTGTCTATTGTCTATTTTTCACGGAAATATGAATGTTGGCCAGGAAATATTTATCTTAAGGATACTATGATGATGTTGCAGTGTCCGGGAAGTACGTGGGGACCTTGGTAGGAGATTTCCAGACTCAAGTCCACAATGTACAAGGCCGCGTCTACGCTGTTAACGACCGTACACTCTACATCGTAGGACTGACATACGACGGCGAAGGTCCAGGTAGGTATATCCCCATATGTAGACGTAGAGCTGATACTTATCTATATTGTCCAATGGTAGCTCTCAAGTGATGTCAGAAAGTTCTGTCCATTCTCTATACATCATCTAAAACTAGTTCTTGAAAATAAAGATACTTCGGCCAGTAAATCTTTTTATTACTATTTGCACACGCACATACAGCTTTATTAAGACCACCAGTCTCATACACATTCACCGCAGGAAGGAAGCATAGATAGAGCTCCTATACTCCAGGCAGTACAGAACCCAACAACAGATTTAAATTTCACACACACATACAGCTTTATTAAGACCACCGGTCTCATACAGATTCACCGCAGAAAGGGAGCATAGATAAAGCTCCAGGCAGCACGGAACCCAACAACAGATTTCAATTTCACGCACATACAGCTTTATTAAGACCACCAGTATCATACAGATTCACCGCAGGAAGGAAGCATAGATGGAACTCCTATACTCCAGGCATCACAGAACCCAACAACAGATTTAAATTTCACACACACATACAGCTTTATTAAGACCACCGGTCTCATACAGATTCACCGCAGGAAGGAAGCATAGATAGAGCTTCTATACTCCAGGCATCACAGAACCCAACAACAGATTTAAATTTCACACACACACATATACATACAGCTTTATTAAGACCACCGGTCTTATACAGATTCACCGCAGGAAGGAAGCATAGATGGAGCTTCTATACTCCAGGCATCACAGAACCCAACAACAGATTTAAATTTCACACACACATACAGCTTTATTAAGACCACCGGTCTCATACAGATTCACCGCAGGAAGAAAGCATAGATAGAGCTTCTATACTCCAGGCATTACAGAACCCAACAACAGATTTAAATTTCACACACACACATATACATACAGCTTTATTAAGACCACCGGTCTCATACAGATTCACCGCAGAAAGGAAGCATAGATGGAACTCCTATACTCCAGGCATTACAGAACCCAACAACAGATTTAAATTTCACACACACATATACATACATCTTTATTAAGACCACCGGTCTCATACAGATTCACCGCAGGAAGGAAGCATAGATGGAGTTCCTATACTCCAAGCATCACAGAACCCAACAACAGATTTAAATTTCACACACACATATACATACATCTTTATTAAGACCACCGGTCTCATACAGATTCACCGCAGGAAGGAAGCATAGATGGAGTTCCTATACTCCAAGCATCACAGAACCCAACAACAGATTTAAATTTCACACACACATATACATACATCTTTATTAAGACCACCGGTCTCATACAGATTCACCGCAGGAAGGAAGCATAAATGGAGTTCCTATACTCCAAGCATCACAGAACCCAACAGCAGCCTCCAGTTCCGACGCATGTCCATTGGCCATAGATTCCATCGTGCATATGTTAGCGTATCACTGAAAAGACCGAAATATCTTTATTTTCAAGAAATATGAATGCCGGCCAGACAGCTTCTATCTTTACGATGTATGAATACAATTATGTTTGATCAAGGTCTTTTCTTTGGTTTATATAAATTATACAAGACCACAGTCACCTTTTAGAGGAGATTAATAGATTCGCCGAATGTCGTGGTTCATTTGGATGAGGAAAGTGAAGACTAGAACGTAGCTGATTCCACACTCGTCTTTTCAGTGATATGTTAACCTTGACGTATGTACGGTTGAATCTGTGGCCAATGGACATGCCTCGGAACTGGAAGCTGTTGTTGGGTTCTGTGCTGCCTGGAGTATAGGAGCTCCATCTATGCTTCCTTCCTGCGGTGAATCTGTATGAGACCGGTGGTCTTGATAAAGCTGTATGTGCGTGAAATTGAAATTTGTTGTTGGGTTCTGTGCTGCCTGGAGTATAGGAGCTCCATCTATGCTTCCTTCCTGCGATGAATCTGTATGAGACCGGTGGTCTTGATAAAGCTGTATGTGCGTGAAATTGAAATTTGTTGTTGGGTTCTGTGCTGCCTGGAGTATAGGAGCTCCATCTATGCTTCTTTCCTGCGGTGAATCTGTATGAGACCGGTGTTCTTAATAAAGCTGTATGTGCGTGTGCAAATAGTCTCCATGGCCTGGCATATATAGTCAAAATATAATCAGAAATATGTAAATAAAGATGGTCTGCGTGGGAGTATAATGAAAGGAAAGAGAAAATGGTCAGAACAACCCCCCTGGGTGACCATATTTCCATCCTGCTTTAAAAAATTCAAAAAAATTAATATTCCAGAAATTTCCCGTCTCACCCGTCTTCTCCCTGGGGAATAATTTATCCTACTGAGAATTGTATAGCTTGGAAGGATCAGAGCTAAAGTTGCTTGGGATCTTGAAGTCAAAGCATGAAATAGCAAAGTTCTTTGACCTATGGGATATATTATAGTGAACGAGTCAAGGACTCTTGCTTATAGTTTTACGCTTATGTTTTTATTTATATGTAAAAAATGTAAAATATTATTTTATAAAATAGCAATGGATTTATATATAGGGATTACAAAACTTTCGCATCAATTTTCTGCCATCGCCGTCAAATATAACAAATAATATTTTTTTGTCAAGTTACAATGCGTAACATATGTCAATATTTGAGTCAATCACGTATTTATTAACCACTAGAAGAATGACCCGGCTTCGCCCGAGAAATCCTCCGAGTGAAGTATCCTTCATACTGAGAGTACATCAATAATAAATAGTAGAAGTGCCATAGAATAGCAATACAAAAGAAACACATAAACTACAGGAAAAAAGTGTGTAATGGCAAAAATTGTATTATATTAGTGTTTAGGTATTTGATTTAATTATTTTTTGCAATCCATTTAGTTGTTTCAAAATTAATATAGTTTAAATAGACGGCATCTTTTCCACCAAACCCCCATTAACCTTTGAAATTGCCTGAGTTGAGTGACTGACTGTAAAGGATCTTGACTGCGATGCCCATCTTCTCAGTAAGAATAAAAAAAAGGTTTATAAAAAAAATTAATCCAAAATACTGGCATGTAAATATTTTTCTGTAAAAAAATAAAACAGCATATGGAAATATTAGGCAAACATATGTGTTCGCTAATGATTGCGACTGCATTTTAAAAAGAGATTTAAACAAATAAAGGCCAGAACAAAAATTAATAAAAAATATGAAATCCATTATTTACAT
This sequence comes from Cordylochernes scorpioides, assembly GCA_030710605.1. Taxonomy (NCBI): domain Eukaryota; kingdom Metazoa; phylum Arthropoda; class Arachnida; order Pseudoscorpiones; family Chernetidae; genus Cordylochernes; species Cordylochernes scorpioides. Next base: position 80,586,253 of record CP092863.1, on the reverse strand, counting down.
ACATTCACAAAAGCAAACGATGACAGAATTGATGACTCTGATACTTGTATATTTTAATCTTTAACAACAGAAGGTAAATATTTGGTAAAAACTGTTTCGTAAACTATAATGGCTTAGCTAAAATTAGCGAATTATCTAGAAATACTCTCGCATTCTATGATTGTCATAGTTATGTCATCATTATGACAGTCACACTGTCTTATTTTTGTTTTCAATCACATGATTAGGTTTGATAAGATGACTGTGTCGTAATTGTCAATCTGCTAATCGGTCCCTTTGAGGCCCTGTCAACAGGGCCCCATGTCAAACATTGCATCGACCTTGCAAACGCACTTAACTCAGTTTCGTCAATGTCTTTGAGAGGATCCTTTCACATTCCATGATGATGTCATACCATATAATGTAACCATCATGTTAACATCAAGGTTTTCAATTATACTCTTCTTCAAATCCATTCAGTTAACCTTCAAGTGAACATTATTGTACAAGCATTTATCGACATTGTTACATAGAGAATTAAGAAAGACAAACTTCAAACTTTAGAATGATACACAGACAATTTAAGGCCATCACAAACATTATATAAACATTGAACTGAGAGCGGTTCAAATTGATCCTGTTCTTGTCTGGAAGAGAATTCTCTCAAGATGGAGAAGTCTTCCTTCCTGAGAGCAGTTTTTATATATATTTTTTATCACCAAATTGTAATTAATTACATTTATCTTTGTTTAATTTATACGATTTCTTCTATCTGCTTATGTTGTTGTTGATTTGTTTAATGTATATGTTTATTCAATGCTATTTTTCTTAATTGTTTATTTTCTTTTTGATAATTCTGTTACCTACTCTACTAAAGTTTCACGCGCAATTATCCAGATCGGATATAGCGTGTCTTGTTTGAAACTGGTAAATAAATAAATTGATAAAATAAAAGACAAGCTATGAGGGAAATTTACCCAGAGTAATAAAATGTATATATATCAAATCGTAAAGATAGAGGCTGCCTGGCCGGTATTCATACTTCTTCAAAATAAAGATACTTCGGCCAGTAAATCTTTTTATTATCTCGACGTTTCAACAAAAATCTTTTCTCCTCGTCAGGAGCAAACAAAAATTAAAACATTTGGCAAAGCGTTAAAAGTTATTCTAAGATTCAAAGGCATTCTAACGCGATATTTCAAATTTTGTTCCACATCTTAAGCACGAGAATAAAATGATTTGATGGCCAAAATATCCTCAATTTTTTTTACTTATCGTTTTATTATACTAAATTAGACAAGATCTTGGAGGTCGTGCTCTTAAAGAAGTTCAAGTTCTTGGTTCTCTGTACAGGGATCCTTTGTCCTTTCCAATACAATTTAGTATATGTTGGGGAGTGGTCCCTATCTGGGAGTATTCATCACTGATAAACTAAGCCCTCCCAATTTTTTCATCGTAATAAGGATAGTAGAAGTTTTTTTTAATGTTTAAAACAAACATTCATGATTTAATGATTTCATGTTCTATGTAAGAGTATGTGTTATATGGTAACTTTATCGTGTTTGGTTATATCCCAAAGTCCATGGATGGTAGTCCAGCTAATATACCAACTGTGTTCCCCAGATGCCTATTTCTGGGCCGGAACTTCTAGTGGACCATCTGCCAGAGGATTCCTTATTCCAGATGAAAGAGGACGGTAAGTCTTGGGATACCTCAACCCTCTAGTAAACCAAACATCTAGAGCGTTTCATCATTATTCATTTTTTTACTCCTGTAGACAATTAAAATAATTTTATTAACATCTTGTCACAATACATGCAAAGTACACAGTCTGCACTATTTTAAAAAGATAATTATATATATGAAAAAAAAAACAATAAAAGATAAAAAGATCAAGTGTTGATATTAAAACAAAGTAGATATCCTGACCAGGAGCACATGTGCTTTTCAGAAAGCAGAGCGCCATCTGGTAGAACAAAAATAAACTAAACATTGATTTAGCCTGTTTCCTGATATTTCTGATCATTGATTTCTGTTCCACCAGATGGCGCTCTGCCTTCTGAAAAGCACATGTGCTCCTGGTCAGGATATGCCTACTTTGTTTTTAATAATTATATATATATGTTATAAAAACTTTTATTTAATTTTAAAAGTATAATTTCTAGAATAAAATAATGTGTAAAGTCGACCGCCAGAGGTCGCCGCTTTTCTTATATAAACCTGTTGTTGTTGTTTCCCGTTGGCCGGCTCAAATCTTTCTGTAGATATGTAAATTATATATTCTTTATTCTTACGCCTTAATTCAGGTAGTACTATCTCGAATTATGAATTTTATATTCCATTAGTTCAATTAAAGCTATTTCTGATCTTAATTATTTTTAATATTGTTACCATAACTGCAATATCATGAAATACTGATAACAATATTACAAATATACTCATGTATCCTTGAATAACCTAAGAAAATTCTATATCAAACAAGTTTATCATGACATATATATATGTATAATACTATGTACAATGAATATGGCGCCTCTATCACCGCTGCAGAGTTTGGTGGAGAATCACCAGTGGGTCTTCAGCGACACCACGTATTTCGTGATCTACGAAGAGTACGTAGATCGCGTGCTTGATCGCTAGATCGTTTTTTTTTTTGCTTATCCCTAGTACACGTGGTACAGGCCATGATAATCATGGTGGGTAGAAGTAGGCGACTGCTTTTCGACTTTGCACTTACAAATGTGCCAGAGCCCCGTTTGGTTATTTGCACTCGCTGGTGGGGTTGAACTTTTGCAAGAATCGGGGGCCATTGGAGCATTTTTTTTAAACAGAAAAAAAGTGCCCAATTTGGGAATCGAACCCGGCTCGTAGCGGTCAAAAACCAACGGTTTAGACAATCTTTCCATCGTTCCTGTAGAAAGGCTGTAATGCCTGAAATCTTGAGATAGCATTAAAAATGAAAATAAACTTCTTTCCAGAAATCCGTTGGCTTATTTAAGAAACATGGATGTTGACAGAAATGTGATTGTGGCAGGACATCCAAGCTGGGAGCCTACAGCCATAAGAACATCCTACTTTCCCTCCCTACAGGCAAATCCCTGCAGGACATCAAATGGCTCAGCATCTGGAGTCGTTCTTTCTCGGTAAGACTTAAGTTCGACATAAGACTTGGTGTACCATGTTGCAAGCATTCGACGTCTCTATAGAGCCTATGAACTGATTATATCGTTTAGTAGTTCCTTATTTTCGATATATTCAAGTCTATTTTAACATTAACAACGTGGCTATATGCAATAGATTCGAATATCCTCTCTGTATATGAATTAAATATGGTAATACGTTCCTGTAGATTTTTTTTTTTTTCATTTTTATTGCAATATCAAGTTTTCGGGCATTGCCGACTTTTTACAGGAGTGCAAAAATGAACAATAAAACAATTTAAAATTGAATAATTGTTCTTTTTTGTATTACTGTAGAAGGGCTTTTTATTCCCGAAAGATAGATAATCTATTTTGAATTTTTCAAAATAGAAACTTATCCCTAGAAAAAGCCTGATGATATTTTACCTTAAGCTTTTTTTCAATTCTTTAGGTTGGCATTGCGATGGTACCTATCAGATTTGAGGTAGCGACAAAAGAGACTAAGTACTTATAATTTACGTCGAAAAGTTTAGTTATAAAAGAAAAAGTTAAAAGGTAGTGGTATGAAAGAGAGTAAAATAAAATTATGTAGACAGAATTATTAGAGGAACTCACTGGTTTGACGGTCGCCGAGATAGTAGATCGAGCTTAAGACAGAGATGGCTGGCGTCGCATCGTCTTTGATATGTAATACGTACAGTGGGCCACAACGTTCGATCAGGAATAAAATGATATATAAGGCAGAATTAGTACAGAAACAGTTATCTGATTGGACATCCATACACCTTACTTCATTCTACTATCTTTGTTTCCAGGTAAACTTCGGCCATGTCATGTTCCCCACGGGGTTGGCCATCCCTCGTGGTGCCAATCTAGGGCCGCTGCCCTCCTTGGCCCATGGCGTACGCTCCGGACCGGTGGTCATTCAGGACGCAAAGACCATTTTCATTCCCCGTTTCCAGTATGACGGCGCAGCGCCGGGTAAGATAGCTTCACTGTCCACCAGTTCAGCTTCTAACTGCATTTGTCACAGATGCCTATTTCCTAGTTGGACAGGGTGTCAAGCCACGCAGCCTCAATGCCATCAAAGTCCCAGATGAGAACGGCAGGTAAGAATGGATTACATACATTTACTTTAGAAGAGAAAATTGATAAAAAGTATAAAAATAAGAATATAAACCCTAGCAATGCGTTTCTGTTAACTTAGAATTTTTAATGAAACTGATTCCAAGAATTATAATCAAACATTATGTTTATTGATTTACAAGATAGATAACAAATATAAAAGAGAAACTAATATTAAACAAAGGAACATTTTTTTCTTACGGTTAGCGCCTATTTACCTGTGATCTTACACACATACTCTGTGGGTATAATTAATCAATTGAAATATATATTCAACAGTTTCTTTATTCATGAAAAGTACAACCTTTTGGATCTGATATGGCCTGTAGAATAACTATAAAGATCCGAAAGCTTGCCCTTTTTCGAATGAGGAAACGTATTGCTACGGTTTATATTCTTATTTTACACATTTACTCTTACATATATCATTCCTAGATTTAAATAGAAAACTCTGACTAATATAAATGAATATAAATTTGATTTTCTGTTTCATATTATAATCAAAATAGTCAATGTTTATGTCTGTATAATTTTCTTTAATCTTAACATACTAGGTTCAGCCTTTCTCTGACTTCCATACAATGTAACGTCCTCGTGTTTGTTAGTTGATGTTAATCAGCAAGAAGTATTTGGAAGTTTAAAAAGAAAAGTCTTTATTGTTTTTTAGCCAACATCAGATATAAGTTTACAAGTGAATATATATTACAAAAAGGCAACTCCAAAGAGTACCATCAGTGATATGCTCACTGATAATTTACTATACATCCTGTAGGCATGCCAACTGCCGTTACATATAGGAATGATTTCAATATTGTCTTCTTTTCAAATTAAAATCATTATCAGCTGCAATATGGGGAGTTTTAATTTAAAAATTCTTTTAACTGCGAATGTTCTTGAATGGGAAGGAACATTGCTTAGATTAAAATACTGACCATTTTTTAATTCTTTACGCGGCTACTAAATGTTATATACAATACTATCAACACAGTATTTCACTCTTTTATTATGTCTTCAAACTGAAGCCATCTTATTTCCAGCTCAAGTGAAATTATACTTTATTTATAGAATGAAAATACCTTCATTTTTTATTCTATAATAAATATAAATTTTAAGAAATACTATATCAATTGCTTTTATTATATTGCAACGAAGATATTAAAATATAAGTACTGTTAAAATGCTATACAACTATACAAGCATCCTATATGTTGAAAACTAATATAATTTCGTATCTCTCTCAAAATCAGCCTGCTATCTTAATAAAGTTATAAACATTTTATAAACACAAGTTTTATGGAAAAATGGATATAAAATTTATTATAAATTATGAAAACCTCAATATAAAAAAAGCTTGATTACGATCAAATATGTTGTTATTAAACTTTAATATTTTATCTTAAAAGTATGAAACCTATATTAATGAGAACAAATAAAAATATAATTATAATTCAAAATGGTTTATAAAAATCAAAAATATATATTAATATTGAAGATACTATAAATTTCTATCTAAATGTAGTAAAATATCCATATCGAATATTTTGTTATTTTCAATATTAAATTATAATAATTTATTTGAAAATCGAGTTTTTAAAATTATAGCTGAATAGAAATATCAATATTATAATTTATAACGAGTTCATTTATATCATTTAAAATATTTAGTTTTGTTCATTAAAAAAATAAAAATAATAAACGTTCAATATAGGATATAGATTTATATTAATTTTTTTATATTCCTATAATTTTCAATGATATAAAAATAATCAAAATAAAATGCGAAATATCATCATTTCATTCTTTAGTTTTAAAATTTTGCGGCGCTCGGGTTATAGTTCTTTACGGCAAGAAATGAATAATTAATATTTTACAAGTATTTTTAGTAGGCAAGATGGAATCATCTGAAGGTCCTGATGAACCTGAATCAAAAACTTATTCTGATTCGTCGGTCTTTGGTCAGATTCTGGATGGAACTTACAAAGTAAACATAATCTACGAAGATGATATATGTGTCGCTTTCAAGGATCTCCATCCCCAAGCACCTTGCCATTTTTTGGTTATTCCAAGAAAGGTGATTCGCCAATTGGAGGAAGCTACAGTTGAAGACGAGCACATTCTTGGTCATCTTCTTCTTGTCTCTAAGATCTGCGCCCAGAAAGAAAAACTTGACGAGGGATACCGCGTTGTCATCACGAATGAGCCCAAAATGTCAAAATCGGTGTATCATCTTCACATCCACGTTATGGGAGGACGTCATTTCGGATGGCCCCCTGGCTAGTTTGTTCAAGTTTAAAATGCTAGTAGCATGCGTTTTCGAAATTCAATATTCTAATTTATTGATAAAAAAAGGGGAAAATCCATTATTTAAATCTGTTTAAAATACCTTTCCTAAATTTAACTGCGTTTATTTATTTACGATAGTGTTTTGAAATAAAGGAAAATATTGGATTTTATAGTTTTACGTATGATTATTTATATTATTAAATTTTATATAAACACTTATATATATTTTAAACTGCGCTTTATTGTTATATTATATTTTTAAAAGTATATCATTAAACACACAGACTGCAAAAAAAAATTATTATCTTAGTGCATTATAATGAGTTTTGAAATATTATTTAGAATTATATTGTAAAAAAAATTATTATGTTTGATTTGAAATATGAATTAGGGTTAATATAGCAATATACAATAACATTAATTATATATCGACATCTTAAAATTGAAAAACGAGCATATTAGAAAATATATCTTTAATTAAAAAGGCATATATTGGATCAAAATATCATTTAAAATATCTAAAAATAAATAAAATTGCAAAAATAAAATAATAAAATATATGAAAGGTCAGGTATTAAAATCAATTAGAAATATATATAAATAAAATTCAGATCATATATGGTATAAATTTTATCAGATATTCAAGATATACCATACGTTAGTTGTATTATTAGATTTCTCAAATTGGTTTAGAGATATATTAAAATAAAAACAATAATAGGTTTATAAGTAAAGGTTAAATTTACTTAATATTTGTATTAAATATAGAAATACATTTCTTGACCAAATTAAAAGTTTATGTAACAGATTGAAATAAATATTTTTCTATTTTTATTACGTTATAACAATTAATTGCTATACTAAACAGACATAATATAATTGTTGAAATTGCTGAATATAAAATACATTTATTATTATACAAAATTATCGACGCAATTATCCTGTAGTGTGTCGATTTACTGGTCCAGCGATGGCTCAGAAAGTCTCTCAAAGTTAGTGTTTATTGGAGTTTCTTGTTGGCTACATTTATATGGGAAGACCTAGAGGAGACAGCCCGGAATGCACGTCTGGTCCTCTCTCCTGATTCCTCCGCTGTGGTGCCGCGGTCGTGGTGATTTATGGCAGCCGTCTGTTTATTTATCTCGGCGGCGGTGGCGGGGTGCTGCATCCCTGGTCCCCACAATCCCTAGCCGGGATATCGCGTTTTGTGTGTTGAAATAAAATAAAATAAAAATGATACATAGCGCGCCATCTGTTATCAAAATTTGAAACTATTATAGACGTGTATGATTCTTTTTAATTTTTTAAAAGAATCAAACGCGTCTATAATAGTTTTGAATTTTCAAAATACATTAATAAAAATTGAGTAATTCATATGAAATATACTAATAAAAATGTTTATTAAAAAAAACATTTTTAATATAATAAAATATTTTTATTCATAGAATTTATGATAATATATAAAGCTTGTGTATGTTTGTCAGTAGCAATAATTCATTTTTAACACTAAATATTGATTGACATAGGTAATCGTGAGTGAAATTTCTATAAGTCAATGGTCGTATTTTATTATATATTTTTTCTGACTCCCAACATAGAGTATATTATATCGAGGTTAAATACTTTAATTTCCCCTGGTGTGCGAATGATGGAAATGCATCGCTTATCTTTATAAATCTTTGAATTTACTTTCGTAAATCTTTTGCCGAGAGAGGATTTTGATTTATATTGTTATATACTCTTCTACCTAATAATCAATAATCTTAGGTAGTGTTGTTTTTCATTAAAAGATATTGTATGCTATACTGAAAAGTTATATATTTGCTTAATATTATATTATTACAGAATTATCATAAGAACTAAAAACACGAATATCCCACGCTATATATTGATTACATCACACAAAAACAACCAAATCCTTGGTCAAAACCATTTATACATATTATATATTACATATAAAAATAAAGGTGACCTTTCACCTCAAAATAGACATCAAAAATGACGCCATCTATTGATCATTTCTGGAAACTAGCAGCCTCAGGTCGGTTGCGCTTAGTTTTGACATCTTAATTTTGACATTTTAATGGCAGAGATGATCATCATTTTTATAGAACAATATCCTCCTGGCAAAATTTCCATCTATATTTTGGACTTCGATTTGGCCAAGCCACTTTGCCAACTAAACACCTCTTCAGCAGATTGTGAAAATTTCATTTGTTCCCTGATGGATCTCATGGAATAAAGTCTGCCCTGGATTGATAAGGACCATTAGCTTGAAACCTCTTCTACCTTAAGAGAGTCCTCCTCCTGACAATGACAGGATCTCTTAGTTCAATGTTGAGATAGAACTTATTAGGTGTACAAATAAGTTTTGAGGGATTTTTTTTTTATAAATTCGAAGCTTCGATTTTTTTTGGGGGGAAATAATGAAGCCTTAACATGAAACCTTACAAGGTCCGATGCTATTTATATAATATTTGTTGTGGCTTCTTTAGCAAATCTTTCAAAACCTATTTGTACTCCCAATATATAAGCAACTTTTAGAAGACGTCAGGATTTCCAGGGTATCATCATCCAGGACATGACCGAAGACCCAGCCTTGCAGGTCAGATGGCTGTCTGATGATGGTAAATACCTCCCAGATGAGAGACCTGACTCAACAGCTCTTTTTAGATGGTTTATCACCAACACTTTGTAAGAGACGTCTTGTGTCGTGGCATTCGAAAATGGTCTCACTTTTTATCGAACATTCACAGCTCTATAAGCATTATTGTATTGTCTCTATACGTAACTTACATTGATGATACTGCCACGTGGAAAATTAGGGAAGATCAACTTCGGGATGAGACAACAATTTATTTCAGACAAGAACAAACTATGAATGGTAAACAAAAGATAAGCCACAAGGGAAATTTACAGAATAGCAAAATATAAACATAAAAAAATGACTACTCTGTTAATAAATGTTGGGCTATAAGTTGAAGCTGGACTAGATGATATAATAATGGAAGGAAGTAGTCAATTATCCCACTACATCTGCCGATTGAAATGGATAGATTAGAAGCACGCGGAGTCGACGCGAACAACAGGCAAGTGTTAAGCTCCTTTATTTAGACTAATGGGGGAGGGAGGATGGACGGTGATTGGCTGGCCGTGACGTAGTGATGAGTAAGTCCTCCCCGGCAGAAGTAGGCTTATTCAACGTCTTCAATAAAAATAATAAAATTGATAAATACAGTCGAACTTGGATAATTCGAACCCCAAGGGACCATAAAAAAAATTCGAATTATCCAAAAATTCGAATTAAAAACGTAAATTCTATTTATAGGAAATTCAAGGGACCAAGATAAATATTCGAATTAAAGAGGTTTTCGAATTAAAGAAGTTCGAATTATCCAAGTTCTACTGTACTTTGTTATAATACAAACAGTGATGTCTTCTTGAGATGAACTTTCCTTCGAGATTGATGCTGGGAAAGGACTGTATCTTGTTTCAACCAGCCATTCGTGTCATGCTAATCTTGTGTATTGACAGGGTCGATCCCCTGCGAGGTTATCGTGGACGGGATCTCACACTTCACCTTCCTGGAAACCTGACATTCTACGATATTGATTGGTTCAGTGTATATTGCATCTCTTTTGAGGAAAACTTCGGTCATTTGGTGATTTCACGCGATCTTACTGTCCCTCCTCATCTTGAAGATCTCGAGCTTTTTGAAGGTAGGTCTTCAAGAGAAACATGTTACAACAGGCTGACCTCTGAGTGTGCCATAGATGAACTACCTGCTTCTGAAAGCAGTCCCCTAGCATCCTATGAAACCAACACTCCCTACTATGGCAAACTGATTGGAAATCTCATCACCAACGCCCATAACGTCAGTGGCAAAGTGTATGCTGCAAGTGATGATACTTTCTTCATTGAGAACTTCATCTATGATGGAAAAGGACCAGGTAAGTGAGATACAGAGTAAACAGATACTTCCATATATACGAGATGACAATATGAGTAAACACAGCATGTTTTTTCCCCGTAAAGATAGAGGCTACCTGGCCAGATTTCATGATTCTTAAAACTAAGGATACTTCGGCCAGTGAATCTTTTTATTAGCTCAACGTTTCGACAAAAATATTTTGTCATTGTCAGGAGCAACATATTTACATAGATATGTTGTTATACCTTGAAAAAGGTTAGCGTTAAGGAAACTGAAATATTGGTAAATAAATTATATTTTTGATCCAATATGTATTTTTAATTAAATAAGTACATATGTAGCAAATTCATATATAAAAGTAGGGATGACTTGATTGTTAGCGGAAATCTTTTTGTCCTAAACATTGGAGTAGGTAACCCCATTTTCTTATTAAAGCTATTGTAATCTTTTGATAGAAGGGTTTCTAGAAGCAACCTTTTTAGGATTTTCGTATGATATTCTGATAATGGAATTTGACGTCTGACATATTGAAACGGTGGCTAGCATTTTAAAGTTTTTATATTATTATGCACATCCGCACGTTTGATAGGTGAATACAAGTACTTGTATTTGCTTTTTTACAAACAGTTTGTATTTCTACATTTGACATTGTTAATCCAGTAGAAGATTTTGTTGCTTGAAAGCTTGCTTTTCGAATAAAAAAGATAATAATTGTTTGTTTCTAATTAATTTTGGAATAACTTTAACATTTAAAAATTGACATGTTTTTCTGGAGATGATTTTCATTTTCATTTTTATTAATACAATCTCAAGCTTTCTGACATCTCTGCCCTTTTACAGGAGTTCAAAAATGAACAATTATGAAACGCCGTTTATTAGGCGTTTATTAATATTCGTTTTATGTACTCCCGTAGAAGGGAAGAGAAGCCTCAAAGCTTGAGATTCCATTAATAAAAATGAAAATGAAAATCATTTCTAGAAACCTGTGTTATTATTCAATTTTAACACAATTTTACATAATGCATTCAAACACAAGTAGTTAAATCACTGTGTGGGGTGTTTCAGATGCCTATTTCTGGGCAGGATCAACCCCTGAACCTAGTAGCAGCGGCTTCATTGTACCTGATGAACTTGGAACGTAAGTTTGGCCTATACCATAGCTCTTTTCTTTTGGAAAAGAAATAATCATTTAAGAATTGATTCTTCCATTGATAACTTGTCCATGATTAGAATGAGTCGTTAGAGCTCACTAATAGAAGATGGAATCAAATAACTGACGTCTTGTTTAATTAATATCCTACATGTAGATCTACTAAAATATTGTTAACTACAATCTTATAGAGAAGGTTCTGTAGTTGTCTAATCAAAACAACCATCTAATCTTATACATGGGAGTCACCAAGCATGACTTGTACCTCAACTAATACTAAACAAGATACATGTGTCTCCATGACATTGTGTAGTGAAACACACAAGGGATAACCCCTGTTTAAAACACGACAACTATACACTCATAGACAGAAATTAAGGAAGTTGTACCTTTTAGCATGTATATCGGGATTCAGACAATAACTCTGAAAGATACACTCATGAACAAAACTTAAGGAAGTTGTACCTTTTAGCATGTATATCGGGATTCAGACAATAACTCTGAAAGATACACTCATGGACAAAACGTAAGGAAGTTGTACCTTTTAGCATGTATATCGGGATTCAGATAATAACTCTGAAAGATACACTCATAGAGAGAAATTAAGGAAGTTGTACCTTTTAGCATGTATATTGGGATTCAGACAATAACTCTGAAAGATACACTCATGAACAAAACTTAAGGAAGTTGTACCTTTTAGCATGCATATCGGGATTCAGACAGTAACTCGGAAAGATACACTCATAGACAAACATTGAGGAAGTTGTACCTTTTAGCATGTATATCGGGATTCAGACAATAACTCTGAAAGATACACTCATAGAGAGAAATTAAGGAAGTTGTACCTTTTAGCATGTATATTGGGATTCAGACAATAACTCTGAAAGATATTGCAGTGAGCTTTATTGAAGACACACTTATAGACAAAACTTAAGGAAGTTGTACCTTTTAGCATGTATATCGGGATTCAGACAATAACTCTGAAAGATATTGCAGTGAGCTTTATTGAAGACATACTCATGGACAAAACTTAAGGAAGTTTTACCTTTTAGCATGTATATTGGGGTTCAGATAATAACTTGGAAATATTTAATTTTCAAATGTTCTTCTATATATAGAAATTTCTATATTTGTGGGTTTAACTGGATTGTATGTACAGGACTGATGTGTTACGGCGGTATTCAGGACAGAACCTCGTCCTTACTCTGCCCAACGGTCGAAAGATTCGAGACATCCGCTGGTTCAGTGTATGGTGTCGGACCTTCACTGTGAGTTCTGTGTCCCCTGTGACAGCTAGGGCGGTCTCACTGACAATGTGACAGGCTAACTTCGGATGGGTACGTATCCCCGGTGGTCTGGAGGTACCACGAGAGACTGCCATCGGAACTCTACCATCTTTCTCCCACGGTCTGAGATCGGGGCCAGTCATTCTACGTGACGTCAAGACCATTCTTATCTCCAAGCTTTACTACGATGGCGCTGCTCCAGGTCAGTATCCTGATCTCATTCTGAATATCGCTGCCATTACTAATTATCCGTCATATACATAGTTAAACCTGTCTATAGCGCTCCCTCTTGGGACTGAAGTAAAGAAAATGATTATTCTTTGAGTGTGAAAGCTTGTCTTCTTCTTTCTTATCTCCACTCAATCATATTAAGGTATCAAGCTTGTAAAGCCTGATACTTTTGATGATGTCTGCCAGGGAAGAGTAGAGCTCATCAATGAATGAGTCAATACAGTCAATAATGTGTTTTGAGGTTGTAGGTTGACACTTAGTACATAGTGGGAAAACCTTGCAACCATTCTGGAAAGTCATTGTTTGTAGATGACCAGACTTAAGTCTGGAAATCAAAGACTGTTGTTTTCTTGGGAGGACAGAACCGGTGCTTGTCCCTCCTGTTCTGTACGAGTCATGGGCAGCATTAGATGTGAAAGCTTGTAAAAAATAGGAACTTACCCTCTTTCTTTTGTTACCTTAAATACGAGGTAATTAACTTGTTTCTCTCTATATCTAAAAATTCTTAAAGTTTAATATATTTTTTTATAAATCTGAGAGTTGGTTTCAAAAAACGATCCAACTGGGACTCACCAAAATAGGGTGCTATAGACAGGTCACTTTTAATGTAAACCTAGACGCTGTTCGTGTTTTTTGTCTAATCAGGATGCCATAAAGATATTGTAGCGTAGAAATTCAAGTCTTTTTATATCTGGAGATGTGAAAGTATTTATTGATGACGTCACCACGACTAGTCTACAATTATTAACAAACTAGCCGAATGACCCGGGCAACGCCCGGGTTTTACCCGATTAAATGCTTTTATTCAAATACTATTCGTTACAATTATAAATTGGCGCCGTGGATGTCATTCGTGTATAATATATAAATGAGTTTTAAAAATTGTAAAAAAAAAAAATAATAATGCATCGGCCGGGAATCGAACCCGGGCCGCCCGCGTGGCAGGCGAGCATTCTACCACTGAACCACCGATGGTTATGAGAAATGGCCATATTTGGGTATTTATTCCATTCACAAAGCAAACGGTGACAGAATTGATTAAGAATTGTTGCTTGATTATGACGCTGATAACTGTATATATTAATTAACCAAACTACAGCTAGAGAATCTTGAGCAAGCACGCAAAGAAATATTTCGATCATTATTTTATATTGAATAATTAAATTAAATCTGTTTCCAAATATTTTCATTGAATAATTAATTAAATCTATATATATAAAATTGAATGTCTGTCTGTCTGTTTGTTTGTTTGTACTCTATAGATTCAAAAACCATACATCCAATCGCCGTGAAATTTTGGGATATTATTAGGTATATCACCGGGAAGGTTTTTAAAAAATAATTTCATGAATATCTTGAATATCCTTAGAGTTATTTGCAGATTTGTAGATTTAACTCGCAAGCAGCGCCCCCATTGTGACGATGTTAACAAGTTTTCTTATCACTAAGTTTGTTCTCTTAAATATTATTTATCAAAAGTAAGATTATCTCAGGATGACACGGCAATGTGACACAGGAGTAAATATAATATAAAAAGCCAACAATGAAGAATGAATGTAAGATAAAAAGCCAACAATGAAGAGTAAATATAATATAAAAAGCCAACAATGAAGAGTGAATGTAAGATAAAAAGCCAACAATGAAAAGTAAATGTAATATAAAAAGCCAACAGAGTGAATGTAAGATAAAAAGCCAACAATGAAGAGTGAATGTAATATAAAAAGCCAACAATGAAGAATGAATGTAAGATAAAAAGCCAACAATGAAGAGTGAATGTAATATAAAAAGCCAACAATGAAGAATGAATGTAAGATAAAAAGCCAACAATGAAGAGTGAATGTAAGATAAAAAGCCAACAATGAAGAGTAATGTAATATAAAAAGCCAACAATGAAGAATGAATGTAAGATAAAAGCCAACAAAGAAGAGTAAATATAATATAAAAAGCCAACAATGAAGAGTGAATGTAAGATAAAAGCCAACAATGAAGAGTAAATATAATATAAAAAGCCAACAATGAAGAGTGAATGTAAGATAAAAAGCCAACAATGAAGAGTAAATGTAATATAAAAAGCCAACAGAGTGAATGTAAGATAAAAAGCCAACAATGAAGAGTGAATGTAATATAAAAAGCCAACAAAGAAGAATGAATGTAAGATAAAAAGCCAACAATGAAGAGTGAATGTAATATAAAAAGCCAACAATGAAGAGTGAATGTAATATTAAAAGCCAACAATGAAGAATGAATGTAAGATAAAAAGCCAACAATGAAGAATGAATGTAAGATAAAAAGCCAACAATGAAGAGTGAATGTAAGATAAAAAGCCAACAATGAAGAGTAAATGTAATATAAAAAGCCAACAATGAAGAATGAATGTAAGATAAAAAGCCAACAATGAAGAGTAAATATAATATAAAAAGCCAACAATGAAGAGTGAATGTAAGATAAAAAGCCCACAATGAAGAGTGAATGTAAGATAAAAAGCCAACAATGAAGAGGGAATGTAATATAAAAAGCCAACAATGAAGAATGAATGTAAGTTAAAAAGCCAACAATATGAGGAGTAAATCTCTCTCTATATATATATAAAAGTCAATTTCTGTCTGTCTTTCTGTTTCGCGATAAACTCAAAAACTACTGAACCAATTGGTACCAAATTTTGCATGTCGCTTTTTATAAACCTGAGGAAAATTTTCGGCTGCATTTTGATTAGTATTTTTGGCTATTTCTTTTTTTTTTTTTCATTTGAAGAACTTTTTTTTACGCGGACTAATCCGGAATGGAATGAATACCTAAATATGGCCATTTTTTTAAGGATCGGTGGTTCAGTGGGAGAATGCTCGCCTGCCACGCGGGCGGCCCGGGTTCGATTCCCGGCCGATGCATTTTTTTTTTTACAATTTTTAAAACTCATTTATATTTTATCTTATATATATATAATTGAATGTCTGTCTGTCTGTCTGTACTCTATAGATTCAAAAACCATACATCCAATCGCCGTGAAATTTTGGGATATTATTAGGTATATCACCGGGAAGGTTTTTGAAAAATAATTTCTTGAATATCTCGAATATCCTTAGAGGTATTTGCAGATTTGTAGATTTAACTCGCAAGCAGCGCCCCCATTGTGACGATGATAACAAGTTTTCTTATCACTAAGTTTGTTATCTTAAATATTATTTATCAAAAGTAAGATTATCTCAGGATGACACGGCAATGTGACACAGGAGTAAATATAATATAAAAAGCCAACAATGAAGAATGAATGTAAGATAAAAAGGCAACAATGAAGAGTAAATATAATATAAAAAGCCAACAATGAAGAGTGAATGTAAGATAAAAAGCCAACAATGAAGAGTAAATGTAATATAAAAAGCCAACAGAGTGAATGTAAGATAAAAAGCCAACAATGAAGAGTGAATCTATATATATAAAAATGAATGTATGTGTGTCTGTTTGTTTGTTTGTCCTTTATGCCTGACCAAACCACTCATTGGATCGCCATGAAACTTTGGGAAGTTATTTAGTATAGTACTGGGAAGGTTTCTAGCAAATAAAATTTTTGAAATAACTTTTCGCCTAGAAATAATCAAGATAAATATTATAATTTATCTGTTATAATTCAACAATCTGCTCTAAATATTATCATGATGATACGATGATTTTGTAATGTAGAAAATTAGGAAAGACAAAATTCAGGATGACACGGCAATTTATTTGAGACAAGAATAATGATACAATTCAAAGGCAAGATACTATTCCTTTAACTTCCAATTACCGAGGGAACCAATTAAGTATTAATATTGAAACGATGCAGCAGAGAAGTAGCAGGGAAGAAGTGGGAACGCCAAGAGAAGAAGGGCCCCTTCTTCTCGGAAGTGTTGATTGACAAATTCCAGAGGGGGGGGGGGGGTGGCAGACAGTCGGGGGGGTCCAGCTGGCGTCGCCGTGGGGAAGGGATCAGCCGAGCCCAGCTGGTGCCGCAGTGGAAGGAAGCTGGCCGGCCTGCCGAGGATTTGTGTGTGCCGAGAAGACATGGCAGTCTGGGGAGAGAAGTCTGTCTGAGAAGTGGGCTCCGAACGTGTGGCCGTATGGACTGACCGGGAAGGCGGTAGCGGAGAAGGATCCCTCTAGTGGCGGGCATTGAAGGCAAGTCAATCTTCTACTGTATAGTTACTTATCTACTCTTTAAAGCTCGTATAATAAATATACCGCACTAAGCTGTATCCTAAAGAATCCACATTGTCTTCTCAGTAAACCTTGAACGCAAACATCGACGGCTGAGAAGCGTCGTAACATTTGGTGTCGGAAGTGGGATACAGCTTAGTTAATTTTAATTGAAGATTTTATTTTGCGCTAATTTAAAAAGGAAAATGGAAAAACTAACCGACCTCGAAATTGAAAAATTCACAAAATTGCTCAGACTAATAAGCCAGAAAGTAGATGAGCTCGGAGAAAACTTGGATACTCGATTGAGCCGACTGGAGCATATTCGGAATGTCAAACGTTCTGCCACACCCATGTCTTGCGAAGTTAAGTTCAATGTACTACCGCCAGAAAATCCTGAAGGCTTTTCAAAAACAATCACAGCAACCAATAGCCCACGTATTCAATGTCTGAGGGGACAAAAGACGATCCCAGGTGATGAAGATCCCGACAAGACCATCACAACAAAGATCATCACGTCAGGAGACGTTGTAAGTGAACTGTCAGAATCTACGCTAGAAGATTCTCCCGTGATCCAGAAGTCCGAAGAGTGTCGACAGCAGGAAATGATCCAGACTGGTTGTGTAGCGGAGGAGGGTGAGCTGATCGCCTCCGACAACGGATGTGGCACGAGTGCTTTGTATAAAATCAAGCGGACGGAAGGAGAATGCCCTCAAGGTGATATACAGAGCGAAAATTCAACCCCTGGGATTATTTCTGAAATACTCCATGAGAACAGCAACGATCTTGGCGAGCTGCAGTGCGACAGCGTGGCTGACTTCAGCGACAGTGTCAGACTGTCAGGGACTACAGCGGCGATCCAACTGGACGGGACGGAGCTGGATGCTCCGTGGAAGTGCGACAAGGCTAGATGGTCGAAGCACTCTGAAGTTGGAGCCGTCAACCCGACTGAACGGGATAGAGCATTGGACGCTCTGTGGAAGTCCGACGACAATGTCTGTGACGCGGAAGTCGCGCGCAATGTGTCAGCGCCGTCGCCTGCAATGCAAGCTGAAAAGATGTGCCAAGAATGTGTACCATTCATCTTCGTTCCTTCGCCCGACAAGGTGCAGATCAAGCAGCCACCGCCTAGGAAAAGTTCTACCGACCTTGAGACTGCCACGGGATCCGACACCTCCAGAAGGTTTAAGAAATTCACAGCCCTGTGCGTGGTCGGCACTAAGGAGCCCAGGCTTGAAGGGTTAGGAAAAAGAGAGCCTCTAGAGCAAGAGAATGGGAAACCTAAAGAAGAAAAGGGAGGCCACGAAATGGACAGCGTGGATCAGGTGGACGAATCCACTGTAAAGATCGGCGATCTACAGCCCCGTCGTGGAAGGAAGCGGCGAAAGCGCATTTCAAAAGATCACAACCCTTTGTACATTGCGGCTACAGAGTGTTCACAAGGAGAATTCAAAATATCAGATGGAAGCATCGTAGACAGTGAAATATGGCCGCCATCTTGTGGAGAACCACCGCCCTGTGCTAGACAGCGAGACCAATCAATGGCGTCGGCACTGGTTGAGAGTGGAAAGAAAGCCCGAGCTGAGATGTGGTTCTGCAAACAAGGGTTGGTGTTAACCCTGCCGCTACGCTTCCGGGAGGCGGACAACCCTCATGTGGCCAGAGACGTCAGGGAGATCAAAGGGCCGCCGATCAGCGCCTCTGGTGAAATCAGCCTTTTCGGGACGAAAAGGATTGAGAAGGGGGCAGTGAAACGATGCAGCAGAGAAGTAGCAGGGAAGAAGTGGGAACGCCAAGAGAAGAAGGGCCCCTTCTTCTCTGAAGTGTTGATTGACAAATTCCAGAGGGGGGGGGGGTGGCAGACAGTCGGGGGGGTCCAGCTGGCGTCGCCGTGGGGAAGGGATCAGCCGAGCCCAGCTGGTGCCGCAGTGGAAGGAAGCTGGCCGGCCTGCCGAGGATTTGTGTGTGCCGAGAAGACATGGCAGTCTGGGGAGAGAAGTCTGTCTGAGAAGTGGGCTCCGAACGTGTGGCCGTATGGACTGACCGGGAAGGCGGTAGCGGAGAAGGATCCCTCTAGTGGCGGGCATTGAAGGCAAGTTAATCTTCTACTGTATAGTTACTTATCTACTCTTTAAAGCTCGTATAATAAATATACCGCACTAAGCTGTATCCTAAAGAACTCACATTGTCTTCTCAGTAAACCTTGAACGCAAACATCGACGGCTGAGAAGCGTCGTAACAATATATATAGTCACGACCGTCTTTCCTCATCGGCCTCAGTCACGGATGCGCGCGCATCATCATTATGATCATTATCATTATCTAATGATAATAATAATAATAATTATTATTATTATATTATTATTATCTATATTAATAAAATGAATATTTCATAAGAGGACATCACTAAAAACTTTCGTTACAATGCATCAATTTCAACCAAATTTTCAACATTTATGTAAAACGAGATGGAGCAGGTTTTGCTTAACATCAAAATATTTTTCCCTAACATTAACATGCGTAACTTAGCTGTTATCGATTAAATACAAAAAAATCAACAGAGTTAATTTTGAGCAAAATCAATCATTCCTCCAGGGAAGAGTGTCTTCTTCAAAAAACATTTTATTGTTCTCTAGCTTTCGGGCACGGACGCCCTTCTACAGGAGAAAACATGGTATAATGACACGCTAATAGGACACGAGTTAACTCGTGTAGGACTCGTGTCCTATTGGCGTGTCATTATACCATGTTTTCTCCTGTAGAAGGGCGTCCGTGCCCGAAAGCTAGAGAACAATAAAATGTTTTTTGAAGAAGACACTCTTCCCTGGAGGAATGATTGATTTTTGCTCAATATTTATGCAAGGGATTATTTTATAGAAGAGTTAATTTTATTTATATATAAATACAAAAAAAAATTCAGCAATTCAACTCAATCTAAAAAAATATTCAAAACAAGCAATTTTAAGATAACACCATATGTAAAACAGTCGGCCAAGAAAACAACAACGATATTACATCTTTCTCACATATTCACACACAATCTTGATTAATAATTAAAACTAATCTTTAACATTGTTTATTATACTTCATAATATATAATATTCGTTAAGCAAACTTTCACTCGGATAAATGTAATATAAAAAGCCAACAATGAAGAATGAATGTAAGATAAAAATCCAACAATGAAGAGTAAATATAATATAAAAAGCCAACAATGAAGAATGAATGTAAGATAAAAAGCCAACAATGAAGAGTGAATGTAAGATAAAAATCCAACAATGAAGAGTAAATGTAATATAAAAAGCCAACAGAGTGAATGTAAGATAAAAAGCCAACAATGAAGAGTGAATGTAATATAAAAAGCCAACAATGAAGAATGAATGTAAGATAAAAAGCCAACAATGAAGAGTGAATGTAATATAAAAAGCCAACAATGTAGAATGAATGTAAGATAAAAAGCCAACAATGAAGAGTGAATGTAAGATAAAAAGCCAACAATGAATAGTAAATGTAATATAAAAAGCCAACAATGAAGAATGAATGTAAGATGAAAAGCCAACAATGAAGAGTAAATATAATATAAAAAGCCAACAATGAAGAGTGAATGTAAGATAAAAAGCCAACAATGAAGAGTAAATGTAATATAAAAAGCCAACAGAGTGAATGTAAGATAAAAAGCCAACAATGAAGAGTGAATGTAATATAAAAAGCCAACAATGAAGAATGAATGTAAGATAAAAAGCCAACAATGAAGAGTGAATGTAATATAAAAAGCCAACAATGAAGAATGAATGTAAGATAAAAAGCCAACAATGAAGAGTGAATCTATCTATATATATAAAATTGAATGTCTGTCTGTCTGTTTGTCTGCACTCTATAGATTCAAAAACCATACATCCAATCGCCGTGAAATTTTGGGATATTATTAGGTATATCACCGGGAAGGTTTTTGAAAAATAACTTCCTGAATATCTTGAATATCCTTAGAGTTATTTGCAGATTTGTAGATTTAACTCGCAAGCAGCGCCCCCATTGTGACGATGATAACAATATATCGAGAGATTCAAATTTACGAGTTTCAAATTATCAAAATATCTTTTTTTTTAAATAAGTTTTTAGAGAACTGTTTTAACAAATGTTCGCTAGACAAACCTTTACTCGGGTAAAACCCCGGGCGAAGCCGAGTACGTTTTATAAGTTTATAGAGAATTGTTTTAACAAATGTTCGTTAGACAAACATTCACTCGGGTAAAACCCGGGCGAAGCCGGGCACATCCGCTAGTTATCTATATATATAAAAATGAATGTATGTGTGTGTGTGTGTGTGTCCTTTATGCCTGACCAAACCACTCATTGGAACGCCATGAAACTTTGGGAAGTTATTCGGTATAGTACTGGGAAGGTTTCTAGCAAATAAAATTTTTGAAATAACTTTTCACTTTAAAATAATCAAGATAAATATTCTAATTTATATGTTATAATTCAACAATCTGCTCTAAATATTATCATGATGATACGATGATTTTGTAATGTAGAAAATTAGGAAAGACAAAATTCAGGATGACACGGCAATTTATTTGAGACAAGAATAATGATACAATTCCAAGGCAAGATACTATTCCTTTAACTTCCAATTACCGAGGGAACTGTAGGCGCCATCCCGACCAGAGAGCCACAGATAAACAGATTATAAACGCACAGAATATAGAATCCGAGCTCCCCAGTAGAAGGAATACCCGGAAGACGACGGTACTCTCTGTTATATTTGTTGTTCACTATTATGATTTTGTTCTAATAAACACTACTAAATTATTTCATTGGACCCTCTCTTTCTTTTTCCCAGTAAGAAACGCCTACGGAAGCCAACAGAAATTCAGAAGTGGGATAGTCCTGAAGAAAATTGAAGATTCACTGGAATAATTTGGAAACGAGAAGGACGTGGCGCGGTGACCGATCAACGTAAGAGGAGTTGCATGGTATGTACGAAATTTAATTACCTATTCCTAAAAGTATTATTACAAGTCACCTCGGTAAAATATTATTGCAAAATCATCTCGATAAGAAAGTATTTTAAAGTAAAGTGAAGTATTTTAAAGAAAGTATTTTAAAGTAAAGTGAAGTATTTTAAAGAAAGTATTTTAAAGTAAAGTGAAGTATTTTAAAGAAAGTATTTTAAAGTAAAGTGAAGTATTTTAAAGAAAGTATTTTAAAGAAAAGTGAAGTATTTTAAAGTAAAGTGAAGTATTTTAAAGTAAAGTGAAGTATTTTAAAGAAAGAATTTTAAAGTAAAGTGAAGTATTTTAAAGAAAGTATTTTAAAGTAAAGTGAAGTATTTTAAAGAAAGTATTTTAAAGTAAAGTGAAGTATTTTAAAGAAAGTATTTTAAAGTAAAGTACAGTATTCTAAAGAAAGTATTTTAAAGTAAAGTAAAGTATTCCAAAGAAAGTATTTTTAAAGTAAATTGAAGAAACAAATAAAAAGTATTATCGCAAAGTATCGCGGTAAAAAGAAAAAAAAAAAAGTATTGTCTCAAAATTACCAAAGAAAAGTTGATTTCGTTTAAAGAAATAATTGAAACAGTACGTATCTGGTTTAGTCAGTTTTATTTGTTTATTTAAAAAAAAATTGCCTTGTTTATTTTTCCTTTTGAAAAACATGACTTATTTAGCGAAAGTAAGGAAATGCGATTTGAGCAAGTTGGCGTACGAACTCGGCGAGGTAGTACCGCCAGAGAGCAGGATCGTCGACTTAAAACACCTTATTTTGAATAGCCAATCCTACGAAGAAGAATTCGCAAAACAACTGTTGGAGACTCTGATCAAGGATCGGGAACGAATCGAGGAGCGGGAACATATCGAGGATCGGAAACGAATCGAGGATCGGGAACGAATCGAACGAAAAGAACAAATGGTAATGGAATTCGAGCTTGAGAAGCTGCGCATCCAGACTACACGCGGAAACAACGATACGTCTCGAAGTACCAGCAATGACGCACATTACGAGATACGTAAACTGATGCCCAAGTACGAGTCGAAGGACAATGATTTGAGTTTTTACCTAATTCTTTTCGAAAGACAGGCAAAGCGACTAGGATTGGATGAAGACCAATGGGCGTTCAGCCTCCTAGGATTGCTACCTTACGAAATGACTCAATTAATCGCTCGGGAAACAGAAGAACAAAGCGGCGATTATAGGTTCGTGAAAAGGTTGCTCCTAAAACGGTACAAGTTGAGCCCCGAACAATTCAGACAAAAATTCGAGAAGCACGAGAGATCT
Source organism: Cordylochernes scorpioides (assembly GCA_030710605.1). Classification (NCBI taxonomy): domain Eukaryota; kingdom Metazoa; phylum Arthropoda; class Arachnida; order Pseudoscorpiones; family Chernetidae; genus Cordylochernes; species Cordylochernes scorpioides. Next base: position 80,562,685 of record CP092863.1, on the reverse strand, counting down.
CAAAAGGGTTCCTGGAGAGACTTCGCTTTCGAATTGCGAGGATATTTCAACGAATGGATCGAAGGAATGAACGTGGAAAATTTCGACGCCCTAAAGGATTTGTCCGTCACTAACCAGCTAAAGAAAAAAGTTCCAAATGTGCTGCGTAATCATCTCATTGACGATTGGACCAAGTTAAACAACCCAGATGAGTTGGCGGATAAACTGGACGAGTACGAAAATGTTCGCACCGAGATGGGACCTCCGCATTGGAATGCGAAACACCTCATACCACCGTCGTTTCAGCAGAAATCTGCGAGATTCCCCAACCAAAGCGAAGTTAAAGAGACTAAACAAGGAACGAATGTTTCGGGTCAAGACGCTGCAAGGAACGAAATCAGTGAAACGTACCCTAACACCTTGAGGAGAATGGTCAACCGTACGATCAGAAACGACAAGGGAGAACCGAAGTGCTTCAACTGCAATCAGTTTGGACACATTGCCAGAGACTGCCCAGCACCCAGGACTACGTTGACATGCCGAGGATGCGGTCAAACGGGACACAAGGAAAGGAATTGCACAAGACCCAAAGAAGGACTAAAAGTAGCCAACCTGGAAGTCGAAGGACTGGAGACTGTCCCGCCAGATGTATATTTGAAGAATGTCAAGATCGACAACAAGGAAACCGTGAAGGCAATGATAGACACCGGGAGCAGCAGTTGTCTAATGAGAGAATCGGTCGCAAGGAGGATCAGCGTCGACATCGAACCAGACTCGACTAGTCTGTACGGCATCGGTAACCAGACTGCACCAGCTGCCAGGACCGTTGGGAAGACGACAGTCGACCTGGAGATTGATGGCATCGTCGGAAGGGAAATCACTGTATTCATTGTCAACGATGATGCCCAACCCTATGACCTATTAATTGGAAGAACATGGACAGATCTGCCCTACGTATCCTTCGCCAGAATTGGTAAAAACTTGCATATTGGCTATTCATCCGAATTTCCGTTTGCTAATCTGCAAGAAGAAATCAAGTCGCGTCGCATCGAACTGAGAGCAACCGAAACTGTTCAGTTGGAGAGCGACTCCATTAACTTTACAAGTGCAATCACAGACGAGGTAAAGGACGGATATGTATTGTTCACAGGAGTAGATGACGCCTGTGTCGATTCCCTATTGGAAGTGGTCGATGGAAAGACGACCGTACCCATCATCTCAGCTGGCAAGGGCAAGTTGAGAGTAAGGAAGAACCAATGTGTAGGGCGAGTTGAACTACTGAACCTTGATGATATTGTTGTTAACCTGGACGTCGCAGAGGATTCGTTTCAGACTAAAAATGAAGAGAAGAGGTAAGGACAAGACCAAATGAAACGTAAGCGCCCCATACTGCCTGAGGACATCAACGTCAATCATTCTCTGACTTCGAAAGAGAGACAAGAAATCCTAGATGTAGTAAACGAGTATAGAGACTGTTTCGCTCTTGGCATGGAGGAATTAGGGTGCACCGATGTCACCAAGATGGACATTAAGGAGGTTGATGGAAGCAAGCCAGTCTGTCTGAGACCGTATAAGACGACTGCAAGTGAACGCGAAGCAATCAGGGAGATTGTCAGAGAGTGGAAGGACAATGGAATAGTCACGGAAACTAGATCACCCTACGCTAGTCCCGTCCTACTTGTGAGGAAGAAAACTGGAGATCATCGTCTGGTGGTAGATTATAGGAGACTCAACATTCAAACAGTTAAGGACAAGTTCCCATTACCAAGGATAGACGACCTTCTGGAAGGCCTAAGGAATGCGAAATTCTTCACCACTCTGGATCTGGCGCATGGATATCTGCAGATACCACTGACCGATAAGGCAAAATTAAAGACAGCATTCATCACCCCAGATGATACAGGTCAATTCGAAAGGATGATTTTTGGACTCACCAACGCACCAGCTGAATTCCAAAGACTGATGCACACTGTCCTAGGTCCGCTGCTGAACAAGAAGGCATTCTGCTATCTCGACGACGTGATTATCCCGGCAAAGGATTGGCGGGAGATGATCGAAAGGTTGAGGGAAGTCCTCGAAAGAATAAGATCAGCGAAGTTGACACTGAAACCCTCTAAATGTGAGTTCGGAAGGAGGGAAGTTGAGTTCTTAGGGTATGTCATCAGTACAGGCGGACTTAAGCCAGGCCCAAGAAAGATCAAGGCGATAGAAGAATTTCCAGAACCCAAGAATGTCCACGACATACGACGCTTTCTGGGACTGACGAACTTCTTCAGACGATTTGTAAAGGACTTCGCGAGGAAAGCAGAACCGCTAAGCAGACTTACGAAGAAAGGTTCACAATTTGAATGGAAGGAAGAACAGCGAAGGTCATTTGGAGGACTACGAAAGGATCTGGTCGAATATCCGGTACTAGCTCATTACAACCCTGAACTCAAGACAGAAGTACATTGCGATGCGAGTGCTGAGGGATTAGCAGGAATGGTGCTACAGATGGACGAAGACTGCAAATGGCGCTTGGTCTACTGTGTGAGCAAGAAGACAACAGAGGCCGAGAAGATGTACCACTCAAGCAAATTGGAGCTGATGGCGATAGTGTGGACCTTGGATCGACTACGTCAGTTCCTCGTAGGAATCAAGTTTACAGTGGTTACAGATTGCCAAGCACTGGTCTACATGAACGCGAAGAAGACTACAAATCCTCAGATAGCGCGATGGTACAATCTGATTCAGGAATACGATTTCGAAATTCGACATAAACCAGGGGAGAAGATGGCCCACGTAGACGGAATGAGTAGAGCTCCAGTCGACGACCCTAGAGACACGATGGAGGAAATCATGGAGAAAAACCTTGAAGTGTGCCTCACAATCACACTGGAAGAACAAATCTTGATGATTCAGCATTCCGACCCTGAATTGAGAGACCTGATCCAGATCTTTCGAAAGGACCCGTGTGATAGGACAGTAGGAGAACAAAATAGAATTAACGACTACAGCTACAGAAGAAAGTCCGGACGAGGAGCCAGAAGTAGAAGATACCCCCGACGCAACCCACGACGTTCCTGCAACGCAAGGTTCAATCGAGGACGATTGAAATCCAGGAATGGCCGAATGTAGGCGCCATCCCGACCAGAGAGCCACAGATAAACAGATTATAAACGCACAGAATATAGAATCCGAGCTCCCCAGTAGAAGGAATACCCGGAAGACGACGGTACTCTCTGTTATATTTGTTGTTCACTATTATGATTTTGTTCTAATAAACACTACTAAATTATTTCATTGGACCCTCTCTTTCTTTTTCCCAGTAAGAAACGCCTACGGAAGCCAACAGAACCAATTAATATTGATTTTATTCAACTTATCGAGTACTTTTCAAGGGACCGGGAAAATGTTCACTTTATTGAGAGATTCGTTAGACAAACCTTTACTCGGGTAAAACCCGGGCGAAGCCGGGTACGTCCGCTAGTGTAATATAAAAAGCCAACAATGAAGAATGAATGTAAGATAAAAAGCCAACAATGAAGAGTGAATGTAATATAAAAAGCCAACAATGAAGAATGAATGTAAGATAAAAAGCCAACAATGAAGAGTGAATGTAAGATAAAAAGCCAACAATGAAGAGTAATGTAATATAAAAGGCCAACAATGAAGAATGAATGTAAGATAAAAGCCAACAAAGAAGAGTAAATATAATATAAAAAGCCAACAATGAAGAGTGAATGTAAGATAAAAGCCAACAATGAAGAGTAAATATAATATAAAAAGCCAACAATGAAGAGTGAATGTAATATAAAAAGCCAACAATGAAGAATGAATGTAAGATAAAAAGCCAACAATGAAGAGTGAATGTAATATAAAAAGCCAACAATGAAGAGTGAATGTAATATTAAAAGCCAACAATGAAGAATGAATGTAAGATAAAAAGCCAACAATGAAGAATGAATGTAAGATAAAAAGCCAACAATGAAGAATGAATGTAAGATAAAAAGCCAACAAGGAAGAGTGAATGTAATATTAAAAGCCAACAATGAAGAATGAATGTAAGATAAAAAGCCAACAATGAAGAGTGAATGTAAGATAAAAAGCCAACAATGAAGAGTAAATGTAATATAAAAAGCCAACAATGAAGAATGAATGTAAGATAAAAAGCCAACAATGAAGAGTAAATATAATATAAAAAGCCAACAATGAAGAGTGAATGTAAGATAAAAAGCCCACAATGAAGAGTAAATGTAAGATAAAAAGCCAACAATGAAGAGGGAATGTAATATAAAAAGCCAACAATGAAGAATGAATGTAAGTTAAAAAGCCAACAATATGAAGAGTAAATCTATATATATATATATATAAAAGTCAATTTCTGTCTGTCTTTCTGTTTCGCGATAAACTCAAAAACTACTGAACCAATTGGTACCAAATTTTGCATGTCGCTTTTTATAAACCTGAGGAAAATTTTCGGCTGCATTTTGATTAGTATTTTTGGCTATTTCTTTTTTTTTTTTCATTTGAAGAACTTTTTTTACGCGGACTAATCCTGGAATGGAATGAATACCTAAATATGGCCATTTTTTTAAGGATCGGTGGTTCAGTGGTAGAATGCTCGCCTGCCACGCGGGCGGCCCGGGTTCGATTCCCGGCCGATGCATTTTTTTTTTACAATTTTTAAAACTCATTTATATTTTATCTTATATATATATAATTGAATGTCTGTCTGTACTCTATAGATTCAAAAACCATACATCCAATCGCCGTGAAATTTTGGGATATTATTAGGTATATCACCGGGAAGGTTTTTGAAAAATAATTTCATGAATATCTTGAATATCCTTAGAGTTATTTGCAGATTTGTAGATTTAACTCGCAAGCAGCGCCCCCATTGTGACGATGATAACAAGTTTTCTTATCACTAAGTTTGTTATCTTAAATATTATTTATCAAAAGTAAGATTATCTCAGGATGACACGGCAATTTATTTGCGACAAGAATAATGATACAATTCCAAGGCGAATATACTATTCCTTTAACTTCCAATTACCGAGGGAACCAATTAATATTGATTTTATTCAACTTATCGAGTATTTCTCAAGGGACCGGGATAAAATGTTCACTAGATAAAACTATGATTTTCTAATGTAGAAAATTAGGAAAGAGAAAATTCAGGATGACAAGGCACACAGGGACCGGGAAAAAATGTTCACTTTATCGAGAGATTCAAATTTACGAGTTTCAAATTATCAAAATATATCTTTTTTATATTTTTCAATAAGTTTTTAGAGAATTGTTTTAACAAATGTTCGCTAGACAAACCGTTACTCGGGTAAAACCCCGGGCGAAGCCGAGTACGTTTTATAAGTTTAAAGAGAATTGTTTTAACAAATGTTCGTTAGACAAACATTCACTCGGGTAAAACCCGGGCGAAGCCGGGCACATCCGCTAGTTAAATAATAAATTATTTCTTCGCCACACAATATACACGTGAGTTCGAAGGGATGTAGCTAAAGTTATCGCTTTATTATACGTGGCACTAAACAGAAGTAATACAATGATTTGGACTTGCCTTTAACATCCCCGTCAGAAGAATCCTTGGTGACGGAAGAAACCTTCCACTTCACACTATACATGTCCAGCTTGAACTACACCGTCTTGTAGGTCGCTCCGATGTCAGTCTCTCCTGGCACCGTCTTGTAGACCGCTCCGATGTCAGTCTCTCCAGGAACCGCCTTGTAGGATCATCCACACGCCCGGAGACAAGTCGCCACATCTCCTCGCCGCAGATGTCACCAGACTCTGTCCTCCCCCACACAAGAATCCTGTTTTTGGCACCTTGTAGCCACTTGTATATATCCCCTAAGTTTTATATAAGAAATAATCCCATATGCTTAATTTTATAAACCACGACTATACACCAAGTCTATATAAATTATGATGCACTAGCGCGCCATCTGTTATTAAAATTCAAAACTATTTTAGACGCGTCGTTTTGAAATTTCAAAAAGAATCTTGTTTTGTTTCTTTAAAAATCAGGGTACGAAGATAAACAATTATTTATTTTAAGAGCCGGAACTTCCTCTCCTATGGCTTATTTTCCAATTATCTATATACAGCCTAACTCGAGCTGTCTTTATGCAAAACCATAAACAAATATGATGATAACTACTCTTTTTTTTTTTTTAATTCTCTGAATTATTTACAATTTCATCACAAATCTTACGCATCTAAAATAGTTTTGAATTTTACATATAAATTATAGATGTTACAAGAGAAGTAATTGCCAGTTATAAATACGAAGAAGGAATCAATGTGGTATAATCTTGGCTAGCTTTCAGACTATGACGTCTTTCAACAAGTTACTATACAAGGAACTAGAGGAACTACAAGTAACTTTCTTTAGTTTCTTGTATAGTTGGCTGTTGAAGGACATCATAGTCGGAAAGCTATCCAAGATTATACCGCATAAAGAAACCCATTGCCGTTAGTTTGATTCTATCTTTGAAATTATAGATGATTATAAAATTTCCCATCCCTGGACACTTTTATTTTTCCGTTTATCATTGCTCTTCATAATTCATCCTTTCATACCTTATCCCTAAGGTTAGAAATAATCGTTATTTCTTCTTGGGGTAAATTTTGATTTTTCGTTGAAAAGAAACACATGCGGAATAATTTTCAAATGTCGTTCTACAATAGATATAACTACCAACTTAATGCTGTTGCGTAAACAATCCATCATTGTGTATTTTAAGACTTAAATGTGTCTTTATCAGCAGTAAATAATTTTCCTTCCCACAATCTTCTTCCAGTTTGATCCCCCTCATCCTGAAATGGCTATACATTCTTTAGAATCCATAATTTCTTAATTTATATGAAAATAGCTAGGCACTCTGTAGAATCCCGATTTTCTCAATTTGTATGAATTGGCTATCCATTAGATACCCTTCTCATTAACTTTTCCCTAAATCCAGTTGCATACAAAACAAATAAAATGTCGTTTTACAATCAAAAGCCGCATTATATTGTATTATAGATGATTATATTGATAATTCAACTGTGTCTGATTGATGATTGTCGTAGATGCTTTTTTCCTGGTTGGCACGGGACCACGTCCACATGCAGATGGTACTAAGGTACCAGATGAGAATGGAAGGTAAATTTGCTGCTCTCTTCTTGTAGATCATGTGTCTAACAGGATGTGTACAGCCTGGAGAGACTACGAGGCTATCGTGGAAGGGATGTACTACTGAGACTACCCGGAAATCTGACTGTTTTTGACATCTCCTGGCTCTCCGTCTACTGCATCAGTTTCCGTGAGAACTTCGGTCATGTCACCATCCCACGGGACGTCAGTGTACCAGCTGATCTCGACTCCCTGCGAGCTGTAAGTCCATAACTTCAACATCCTATAACAGGGTTCGGCAAACCTTTGAGTCGGAAGAGTCAAAAATAACAATTTACAGAATTTCAAAGTTTTTAAAGAGCCATATTTTTTTCTTACCAACAATAAATAGTACTCACATAAATAATATTCACGTATGGACGGGGCAACTCTGTGCTTCACTTCCATCAATAATTGACAATATGACCCAGAATAAGTATATTGCTACGGCGTTTTATGGTTTCCACAAGTCCATATCTCAGAAGAAGGCCAAGTGATACTCACTCCTCACTTTCTTACTGCTACTCTTTGTGTGTTGTTTTTCTAGCTTCCCTCTTTCTCTTTCTTGTTTTTTTTTCTTTTTTTGTTTCTTTTTCTTCTGTCTATATCTTTGTTTCCTTTGTCTCACTGCTTTGTTCTTATGCATACCTCTGGTGAATCCTGTATAGGGTCAGTGACTCTAAATAAAGGCTTTTTGTTGTTAAAAAAATATATTTACGTATGGAACTATATAAAGAGCTGCAGATTCATATCCAAAGAGACGCATGTGGCTTGTTAACCGCTGTTTTCCGACCCCTGTCCTAGGACTATATTGATTATAAGACAAAAACGCTCCATCTATATATAGTAAATGATATCATTAAAGCACGAATGTATCTTTTAGACATAAAACAAACTTCTACTGTCCTTACTGCGATGAAAAATATTGGAAGGGCTTGGCTTCATCAGTGGTGAACCCTCTCAGTAATCCCGCCTCTCAGCTTTTTAGAACTCTAATACTGTATTGGATCGTTCTGCTTATATATGCTACACTGAAGGGTGAAATCTTAGAAATGGTATTTAGGAAAACTATTTATATGTAATTCTACTGTCATAAAAGCGTATGTCCATAGTTTGCTTGAATACCCTTTTTAGAGCTCTAATACTGTATTGGATCATTCTGCTTATATATGCTACATTGAAGAGTGGATGAAATCTTAGAAATGGTATTCAATCAAGCTATTTAAATGTAATTCTACTGTCCTAAAAGCTTATGTCCATAGTTTGCTTGAATACCATTTCTGAACGATACTTGTCATGGAATCTGTCATCGAAGATAATAGCCTTCATTGCACGGACTAAAATTACTTCAACTCTAGATAGAGAAAGTCATATTCTCATCATCAAAAAGGAAAACATTCACTGCAGGATATGTGGAAATATGATATCTGATGAAATCTCCCACTATATTATAGAATGCAAATATTTAGGTGAAGAAAGAGAAAAAACTCTTAAAGACACCTTCTGGAGATTTATCAAAACACTGAAGACGCTGAGAACTATTTCAGAAAAGAAAAATATAGCAATGGAACTCTATAATTTCTACAGATCAATTGTAAATAGATTAATACGCAAAAGAGGTAGTGAGGAAAGTTTTAGAACAGATGTGTAAATAAATCCCTTTTCAAATAAAGGCTCACGTGCACATGGGGAAAGGGAGGAAAAATTAATGTGTTATTTTGTTGTTGTATGGCGAATCCATACAGGGCAATGGGCTCTAATAAAAGCTTTTTGTTGTTGATTATCATTTCTAAGATTCTACTCAACATTGTAGCATATTTATGTAGAATCGTCCAATACAGTATTAGTCCAATACAATATGGTAGATTGACGAAAAAGCTGGGAGGGTTCATCACTGATGACACAAGCCTATAATACTTTCGAATTCTCATATTGTATGTATGACACTACATGAGATGTGCAGAGCATTGAACTGGACAACTGTGAAGAGGTATTCCCTGACAAGCTTCAGGTCAGCTGGAAAATGACCAACGACCACCTCTATGTCCAGCTCGAGGGAAAACTTGGTACGTCCTTTGTGATAGCTTAGACATCTGGTAGTTCCCCGGTGACATGCTTCTACATTCTTTAAGAACGTAGGTCTCAAGCCACACAGAAGAGAACCCTTACAACACTAATGCTTCCACATCCTATAAAAACGTAGGTCTTTAACCGCCCATAACAGAATTGAACCAATGTAGGTGTTCTATAAGAACGTAGGTCTCGTGCAACAGAAGAGAGTTCCTACATCACTAGTACTTCCACATCCTAGAAAACGTAGGTCTCGAGCCACAGAAGAGAACCTTTACAACACTAATGCTTCCACCTCCTATAAAAACGCAGGTCTTTAACCGCCTATAATAGAATATAACCAGTGTAGGTGTTCTATAAGAACGTAGGTCTCGTGCAACAGAAGAGAGTTCCTACATCATTAGTGCTTCCACATCCTATAAGAACGTAGGTCTCTAACTGACTAAAACGTATATCTTATGCCACAGAAAATAACCCTTACACTACTAGTCTTTCTATACACCTCCTAGACCTTCTACATCCCAAGAGAACGTAGGTCTTTAACCGCCCATAACAGAATAGAACCAGTGGAATTGTGCATTAAGAAATTAGGTCTCGAGCCACACACAGAAGAGAACCCTTACAACACTAATGCTTCCACATTCTATAAGAACGTAGGTCTTTAACTGCTCATAACAGAATAGAACCTTACACCAGTCAAATTGTCCTATAAAAATGTAGGTCTCGAGAAAAAGAATATATTCCTTTTTATAATACTAGTCCTTTCACATCCTAAGAGAACGTAGGTCTTTAACTGACTATAACAGAATAGAACCTTACACCAGTCAAATTGTCCTATAAAAATGTAGGTCTCGAGAAAAAGAATATATTCCTTTTTATAATACTAGTCCTTTCACATCCTAAGAGAACGTAGGTCTTTAACTGCTCATAACAGAATAGAACCTTACACCAGTCAAATTGTCCTATAAAAATGTAGGTCTCGAGAAAAAGAATATATTCCTTTTTAATAATACTAGTCCTTTCACATCCTAAGAGAACGTAGGTCTTTAACCGCCCATAACAGAATATAACCAGTGAAATTGTGCTATAAGAAATTAGGTCTCGAGCCACAGAGAGTTCTTACACCATCAGTGCTTCCACATCCTAAGAGAACGTAGGTCTTTAACCGCCCATAACAGAATATTAACGAGCCACAGAAGAGAACACTTATACCATCAGTGCTTACACACTCTATAAGAACGTATATGAGAGCCCCGATGTGTGTGTTGCAGAAGACAACGAGTACATGGCGTTCGGCCGCAGCGGCAATGATGAACGAGCCCAGATGATCGGAGCCGATGTGGTCGTAGCATTCTTCGACAAGGATCTGGGGGTGGTGCGAGTCGTGGATTACTTCCTCACCAACAAGGGACAGGTCGGTCCCTCAGAGCAGAATTTCTCCAATAGCAAAACTTCTACGAAATTCTCGCTAAAATACAGAAATATCTTATTCAATATTCATATTGCTCATCTACAACAATCGTTTCAATTGTTACCATTGTTAAAATGTTATATTTATAGATTGTTATTGTTCTATCATCATAAATTAAATCATTAATCTGCTAGATGTTGTGTTCCATCTTCGAAGTTGAAGGACGCTCTGACCATGAATTATTCTCAATACTCTCTGACGGCCATCTTTAAATCTATTGTACCAGAAATGTACATGATATTTTAGAATTGCTTCATCTTACAGTTAAAATTATTTTATTTCCAAAGCGCTATATCCCGCAAGGGATACTTGCGCCAAACAAGGAGAAAAGTTTATTTACATAAGTTATTTACATTATTCAACACATGAAAACATTAGAGATCCAGATTTTGTAAAAAGTTTAGAATGTATTTACAAAATGAATTGAACTTTAAATATGATTTTTTATCGTAAATCAAATCGTTAAGTTCACAAACAACTAGTTCATTCTTCATTCTATAATCTTGAAATGCTGGACAATCGATCAGTAGATGTCTTGAGGTTTGTTCCTCAATACCACAAAAGCAACATGAATCCTCCACTGCCTTTATTCAATTTAAAAAAAAATCTTCATAGGCTTCAGCTAAAATTTCACAAAAGGCTAATCAAACATTAAGCACCATCATATTAACTTGTTTAGAATCTACAAAAACTTGTAAAATCAGGATATGCAATATGAAATCACGAGATTTATTAAAATATAAAATTTTAGTTTATTACTACTTTTTCTGAGCTACGAATGATGATCACTAACAGATCAAATTGGAGAATATATGTTCATATAGTTACCAAAGGTCAAATTGATGGACCCTATAATAACGAAATCTATTAGTAAAAAAAGCATCTCCTTGATTGGACTAACTAAAAGTTTCTGATGACTTCTGTCGAAATAAATATCAGCTAATCGTTATGTATGTGTGAATTTTTAATTATTCCATGGTTTTTCAAATATCCTTTCTTGATTAATTAAAAAAATCTAACAACGTTCGCCAATTTTGTAATAATTAAAAAAAAAAAGGCCAAGTGGAAAACCAAATTTTTTTTTGGTTGTTAAGGTACAGCTTGCAACACGTTGATGAAGGACAACAACCCGAAATACTTACGTGGTTAACTTTTCTTGATTAATCAAGAATGGATATTTGGCCAATTATGAAATCATTGACAAATCATTGATTAATTGATATTTATTACCGATATATAGCGTAAGCCCCATCAGTACAGCTTTTAGTTTCACAATTAGGAGATGTCTTTTTCTTAATTTATCAAACCGATTCATAGTTCTAAAGAGACAAAGGTCGCCTCTCCCGTCAAAATAGACGTCAAAACTAGACGCCATCTATTGACCGTCGCTGCAACTAGCGGCCTCGGGTCGGTGACAAAACCACAACACCAGCTTTGGCAAACTGAGAAGCGTCCACCTAGAGACCATGGTTTCGGGCTAATGGCCCTCGTCAGTCTAGGGCGGACTTTATTCCATGAGATCCACGTTGTCACCGACCCGAGGCCGCTAGTTGCGTCGACGGTCAATAGATGGCGTCTAGTTTTGACGTCTATTTTGACGGGAGAGGCGACCTTTGTCTCTTTAGATCAATATCCTCCCGGCAAAATTTCAATCTGATTCATAGTTCTTAAAATTAAAGATATTTCGGCCGAAATATCTTCAATTTTAAGAACTATGAATACGGCCATGCACCCTCTATCTTCAAGACAAACTGATTCAAGTACAGTTTCATTTTTGTACTTTTTCTTACGAAAATTGTGTTTTATACTTCAATATAGAGCTCATGTAAGATACTACACATTGACAATGGTCACTACCTTGCTACAAATCCTACCTAGCTGTCCCATCCAGTCAGAAATGGACTGTGTGTTCAGTGTACACGTACAACAGGAGCTTGTCCTGATCTCCTGCTGGGAGGTTCACAGAATGTTGAGCTACGAGCTTCGCTGTACGAAGAAGGCAGATTACGGGTCACGTACCGTCGTCCCCTAGCTGCTAGTAAGTCCTTCTTCTGTACCTGGTGGTGACTGGTACAATCTGACTGATGGCGAAATAACTGGTCAAATCTTCATTGTTATTATGATACATTAGCGCGCCATCTGTTATCAAAATTCGAACTATTATAGACGCGTATGATTCTTTTTAAATTAAACAATTTCTACTGCCCTTACTGTAATGGAAAAATTAATTGAAAGACCTTGCTCATCAGTGGTGAACCCTCCCAGAGGTTTCGCCAGTTTAATCTACCATACCGTTGTTATATTGCATTTTCGATTTTCATTTTATAGTGATACTGTTGCTAGATGCTTGGAATGGGTATTTTAGATGAACTATGGACATAAGCTATGAGAACAATAGAAATACATACAATTATAAATGTATAATATGCTTCGAGCAATCGCTTTTCCGCAAACTGGTAGATTGAACTGGCGAAACCGCTGGGAGGGTTTACCACTGATGAGCCAGGTCCTTCTATTAATTTTTCCATTGTAGTAAGGGACGCATATATTGCTAAATTTTTAAAATAATCATGTTGTTTCTTATCCCCTTGTGTAAAGATTGCACAAATTCCACGAGTTCATGCTCCTCGAGCTATCTCATGGAATGGGGTGTAGGGGTGCAGCTTTCATTGATCATGGTACCATGATCCAGGCACACTTTGGTGAAAGTCTGACTTTGCCTGTAATTTGAAGCTGTTACTAACATGGAAGTCTTTGCTGCCGACTCTAACATGAGTACAGACACAGCTCCTCCATATCCCTGGAGTGGGACCCTTGCTGAGGTCTATCAACTGGGTCAGTTGAAGTCAGGATTTTTAAAGAGGTCTACTCCTCTTTCTTACAATACTGCTGTTGGTCCGCAACTGCTTATTTGTCAGAGTTATTCTGCTTGTTTCACAGCTGGCCTTCATATCTGAAGGTCGTTCCCCTATCCGCCACCTGGGGACGCGCCCTATAGCAGTCAGTTCTACCAAGGGTAAAAGAATCATGCGCGTCTATAATAATTTCGAATTTATATACATACACACATATACGAGGGGTGTCCCATAAGTCCGTGGCCGGATGTCATTGTTTTGCCATCTTTCAGGTCTTTTAAGGCGCACTGCCTCCCTTAAGCACCTCATTATCCCCAAATAAACAGATAGTCCAGTCACTGAAGATAATTCTTCTGTTAGATTTAATTAACTCCTTTATTTTGAGCTTGTTTTCCTCACAACGAAATGATCTTGGACGCCCAGTATGCTGATCATCGTTTACCTTTTCCCGACCTTTTTGGAAGCGTGAAAATCATTCAAAAGTTCTTGAACGGGATAAAGCTGCATCGCCAAAAGCTTCTTTAATCAATTCATACGTCTCAGTATCACTTTTTTTTTTCAATTTAAAACAAAACTTAATGCAGATTCTCTGCTCTTCGAAAATGGCCATTTCAAAATTAGAAATGCGAACCTTACAAGGAAGTTGTTTTGTTCTATTTTTAGATCGGCGCGTGCGCCACGAGACTCGTGCTTTCAGTCAGGTGTGGTCGAATGTCCAATATTCAACTCTGTAAAAAATATTTTCTCTAGCTTTTTTATTTATTTTATTTTTTAACCAGTCCTGGAAATTAATGAACGCACCTTGTAAATCATAATAATTTTATTAGTCATTTTCTTTATATGTCGGGACTTATGGGACACCCCTCGTGTATATCACAACAAGTGTATGTGAATATTGATCAAATATCTTGATATAAAGAGAAAATGGTGTGTCTCAGGTGATGCTCTGGATCTTTCCATCCCGGCCTTTGTACCTGTCAGCATGGTGGCTGCTATCGGACCACTCAACTCCCGCAAAGAAGTGGCATTCCATCATACCTACTTCACCAGAGGTGAGAACAGCATCCATCTACAGAGTGAATTGTTATGTCATCTACATGTTAGATCTTCTATCTGCAGGTAGATGCTTTCTGATCACAAATGATGATTTCATTCAGGATGGTAGGTATTTCTCCGTGTGTCTGTTAATTGAGCTACGTGCCAGGATGAATATATAGAGACAGAGTTATTATGTATGTATACCGATATACATGCTAAAAAGTAAAACTTCCTTAAGTTTTGTCCATGAATATGATATATATATATATACCTATTTTTTCGCTTATCCCAAGTACACGTGGTATAGGCCATTATAATCATGGTGGGTAGAAGTAGGCGACTGCTTTTACTGTAAGTGCACAACATGTCTATACACGTGAAAAGCAGTTCAACTTTGCACTTATAAATGTTCTAAAGTTTGGTTACTTACACTCGCTGGTGGGATTGGATTTTTGCTGGAATTGGGGGCCATTGGAGCATTTCTTTTAATTAAAAAAAGTGTCCAATGCGAGAATCGAACCAGGGTCGTAGCGGTCGAAAACCAACGGTTTAGACCATCCTTCTACCGAACCCCATATATATACGCTGAAGACATATGTAGATATGTGTACTGTTTTTAAAAATTACTTTTAAAACTGGATACTTTAAATATTGATGTTGAGAAGAGAAGTGAGTGGTCAAATATTTCAACTTTCTCTTTACTCTCTTTATTTTTTTTTTAACCTTTCTTGAAGAATCTAATGGTGAAGTATGTGTGACCACCAGAGCCCTTGCTGATCAACTTTGGCCGCAGTCCGGCTTCCCGTAATTGCAGCGCGGCGTTCAGTCGGGTGGTTGAAGTGGAGGAGATGAAGAGCTATACATGGCCAACGGTCAATCTCACTCATACATCCACCTTCCACGCCCGCATCGGTCCAGCAGGCGGCAAGAAAGGCTATCTGGCCATTACTGGTGAGTTGGTGTGACAGACAGAATGGATGGTTGGAACTAGCGTGAAGAAGAGCTTCTACCATCATCAGGTAGGGTGTAAACTGGTGAGTTAGTTCGACAGACAGAATCTTCTTCTTCCTTATCTCCACTCAAGCATATTAGGGTATCAAGTTGTGACCCTTGATGGTGTCTGTTTGACAACCATCATGACTGGGTGAAGTAGGATGCCTTTGTCATTAAGACTGGGAGCGTTACTCAGTGGCAGGCCACTGACTTAGCTCTAAAAGAAATGGCCGTCTCTGACATGAGGAACAGACGCCATGTGCAGCTGCTCCTAACATGGAGTACAAACGCTGCTCATCCTGTATCCCTGGATTAGAAGCCCTTACAGGGAGGGTACTATCAGCCAGGCCAGCTGAACCCAGGTTTTTTAGCAAGCTTGTTACTGCTTCTTCTCCTCCTTTTTCATCTGGGCTTGGGACTGGCAAAGGCGGAGTTATGACAGACAGAATGAATGGTTAGAATAGCGTGAAGAAGAACTTCTACCACCATCAGGTAAGGCAGGGGTCAGCAAATTGCGGCTCGCGAGTCACATGTGGCTCTTTGGATGTGAAGCTGAGGCTCTTTATATAGTTCCATACGTAAATATTATTTATGCGAGTACTATTCATTGTTGGCAAGAAAAAACTTGTGGCTCTTTAAAAACTTCTATATTTTGTAAATTGTAATTTTTGACTCTTCCGACTCAAAAGTTTGCCGATCCCTGAGGTAGGGTGCAAACTGGTGAGTTAGTGCAGCAAATAGAATGGATGTTTGGAATTAGTGTGAAGAGCTTCTACCATCTTCAGGTAGGGTGTATAGGGATATCCTTAAGTTTGGGTTGATTCACAGGGATCCAGCCATGGGGGGTAGCATGGTGGATTAACGGACGTCTTATCCCTGAGCTGGTGGTGGTGAGGGGTAAAAACTACACCTTCATCGTGGAGGGAGGAGACGACCCAACTCATCAGGCTTCCTACCACCCATTCTACATCACCAACAATCCTCGGGGTGGCGTGGCTCAGAACCCATCTCTCATCAACACTCCCGTAAGTCATCTATTCCACACTTTCATCAGTTATCAATCTACCTTTACACCTCACGGATCAGAAACCATTTTACAATACCTCCAGAGTCTATCAGCCCCATGTAAGCCAGTGCCATCTAAGAAATCTACACTAATACCTCGCTTTGCGTCGTTCCGTTTTGCGTTTTTTTTTTCTCGAAGTTGCGTCGCTGCTTAATTTTTACTGATTTTCACTGTGCGTCCTTAGATTTTCGAAGTTGCGTTGTTTTGGATTCGAGTCTTTAATTTTTTTTTCCTAAAATATGGCAACACCTTTGTTTTTGATTGCGCCTTCACATATTTTCACTTTGCGTCGTGTTTTTTTTTTGGAACGTAACCCCGACGCAAAGCGAGGTATGGGTGTACTTATTTTCAAAACTCTCAAAACTTTTCATAATATATTAATAGAATAATAAAGAAAACGACTCCCAAGGAAGAGTTTCTTTCTCTATTTTATATTTAGATTTAACCAATAAAGAATCAAGAGTTTCTTTTCTTTTCTTATTCATTTTATTTCTTGAGCATTCTGTCCAACATGCTCTTCAACACGGAGACCCTGAAATACAACTTCACGCCGAATTCAACGCACCAATTCGGTGTGAAGTTGTACTTTGAGGATCTCCGTGTTGAAGGGCATGTTGGCCAGAAAGCTTGAAAAATAAAAGAAATAAGAAAAGAAACGAAAACCTTGATTCCTTATTGATTAAATCTAAATGTAAAAGCAGGGAATAATTTATTTTATTATATATATTTATATTAAATCAATTGATATGAAATTGCCATCTCCAGACACCTGTTTTATTATTTAATTTATACCCAAGATATTTGAATCAAATTATATGAATTTAATTATATATATGTTATAAATAAAAAATATTGAAATTTGATTTTCTGCTTGAATTTTATATCATGTTGAGGATTATGGTAATGCAGTTGTGGTCAAAATCTTGAAATAAAAATAATAATGGCTTTGATCAGAGATTTCTTTATTTGAGCTCAGGAATATACACTGCGTGACATTGAAAATGGAACACCAAGAAATAGTGGCCAGAAAGTGATGAAACCCGGCAGACAGAGAGAGACAGGGACGAACAATAAGTGATCTTTATTTCAAAATGATAGTCATAATACAGAGCGAGAACGGAGTCGGCTTAGTAGCAAGTAGGACCACCGCGGACGGCGATGCACGCAGCAACACGTCTAGGTAGAGAGTCAATCAGAGTACGGATGGCGTCCTGAGGGATGGCTCTCCATTCCCTCTCAACCATTTGCCACAGTTCGTCTTCTGAACGCGGCTGTGGCAAGGCATGCAAACGGCGTCCAATGATGTCCCAGACGTGCTCGATTGGTGAAAGATCAGGAGAGTACGGTGGCCAGGGAAGCATCTGTACATCTTGCAGAGCTTGTTGGCTAATGCGAGCAGTGTGCGGTCGGGCGTTATCCTGCTGATAAAGGGCATTGGGTACCCCCTGAAGGTAGGGGAGTGTCACCGGTCGCAGCACATCATCAACGTATCGTTGGGCCGTCATAGTGCCCTGAATACGAAGTAAAGGTGACCTGGAATCATACGCGATTGCGCCCCAAACCATGATTCCACGTTGTCGCACGGTGGGGCGTTCCACAATTGCTGCCGGATTGGACCTTTCTCCACGTCGACGCCACACGCGTACACGGCGATTATCACTGGACAAGCAGAAACGCGACTCATCTGAGAACACGACCCTGTGCCATTCCGTCATCCACGTCGATCTAGCCCGGCACCATTCCAACCGTTGGCGCCTATTCGGTGGGGTCAATGGCAGTCTTCTTAGCGGACGGCATGAGAGCAAGCCATTAGCAACCAATCGACGGGAAATGGTTCTGGTCGAGATGGAATGATCTAGGGTGTCTTGCACATGTTGCAGGATGGCGGTACAAGTGGCTTGTGGGGCCGCCACTGCTTGTCGAAGGATACGCCGATCCACACGTGCTGACGTCACTCTGGTTGCACCGACATTCCTATAAATTGCCACATTTCCTTGTTCCAACCATCTTCTCCACAGTCGGTGCACCGTGGACGCACCAAGGTGTGTATCAGCTGCGATTTGACGTATGGACCAACCTGCCCTTTTCAGTCCGATCACCATGCCCCTCGTAAAAGCGTCTGTCTGCTTGAACTGCCTCCGTTTACGATGACTAGGCATTCTCTGTTATTACACGTGTCTTTTGACACAAGAACAAAATTTCTACAATGATTTTCCTTGAAGAAATAACGACACGAATACTGTCCTTTCTGCAAGTTCCTTCCCTTATATCTTACTCCATGTGCGCACGAGAGCTGCGCATTTTACATCATTTGCATAACTCGGTTAGGCGCGTCTACCCTGAAATTTGCATAATTTTCTGGCCACTATTTCTTGGTGTTCCATTTTCAATGTCACGCAGTGTATATAGGAATAACATAATTTGGTCAAAGTACTGCCTGGCTTAAGGCGAGTAGAACAAGGAAAACAAAAGATTATTTACATAATGTACAAAAGGTTTGAGCCGGCCATTGGGATAAAACAACAACGAGTTTATATTATGGAAGCGTGACCTCTGGCGGTCGATTTAGCAGAGTATTTGTATCTATGAAATATATAATTTTTTAAATAAAATAATATTTTAATATAATAATTATAGATAAAATATTTTAATATAACATATATATATGTTGTACCACAAGCACTAGCAGTCATGGGGCCAAGTGGTCAGGCGTCAATGGGTTGCTACACTGAAGAGTGGATTTTCAGAAGGATGTATATATATGGCCAGTATATCAACCTAGTTATTCCATATTTGGTCAATGTTCAGATATATTTTAGACATATTATTGTATATGTGACACTATAGTGATAATAATGTGGTGAGTGAGAAATAAGGAAACAACAAGTTTGGAAGATGGAACCCAGCAAACCGAGGGAGAGAGGGAGCGCTAGCGGCTGCCACCGCGGAAAATGCACGTCTTCTGTCCTCCACCCCCCCGACTGAGTAAACATAGAACTGAGGTTCCAAGAAAAGGCCCTGCGGTCGCCCCCTTGGAATGTGACTGCTATATCAAGTGACCGGCCTTAGCTGCGTTCTCTCTCTCTCTCTCTCTCTCTCTCTCTCTGGTCGACTGTAGATTTGTTTTATTAATCCTGGAAGAGCATATATTATGACATATACATATTAGCATCATGGCTAGGAAATGGTCGTGTATCCAGGAGCATGTCGTGTACGCTGGAGTGGAGACAGATTATGACGGGAATGTGGTACCAGTAGGAGGTAGGTACAGATGTCACCTTTCTCTGTCGTCAGTCTTACCCATGTGTGACAGTTGGACGACTCTGCGAGTACCAACACAAGACAGTTGACATGTGGCGTGAATCAGACACCTTTGAAGCTTACAATGCCACTTTAGTGCTAAGATGCCGAAATGGAGAACCAGGAATGTTTGTCTGGACGCCTGATCAGTTCACGCCTGACCTTGTTTACTATCAGGTAAGTTGTTGTTGTTGTCGTGTCCAATGAAGAGCCTCAGATGTCTACATACATCTCTATCACAGCAGTCGCAATGCTCTCTATCTTGGGTGTGTAAAGCTGCTGCTCTCGGTCTATGTCAATTTTCTGCAAGGCTGCGGCCATTGCCGGGCATGAGAATATGGAGTATGTGTTAGTTCCACACCAGGACAATTGTTCCATGTCCTATAGGTTCTTGTGCCATCTGGATGTATTGTCACTCCTTTATAGTGTTTTGTTCTAAGTCTTGTTATAGTTTTGTCATTTTTCTCTCAGAGTTTATTTCGCATATTGGATCTTTTCTTAACCAGTTAAGTAATATGCTGATATCAAACGTCCACTGACAATGCTGGTGCAGTGTTATACCCATCGCAATCTGGGATGGAAGATCCACGTATTGGACGAAGAACCACCAGAGGAACAAGCACTAAGCTCAGCTACCTTACCCGTGGTATCCATAACCGTGCTACTGGCCATGGTCCTGCTAACGGCGTGCTAACCAACCCTACCTCACCGTGCCGGGCATTACAGAGCGGTCGTCGCTTGTTTGTATTTTGTTGCATAATAACCTTGTTACATACACTACTTAAACATTTGTATGGCTGTATAGTTTCTAAGTCATCTCTTACGGACTTCAATTTTCTCCCACATAAATTTGTACATAAAATCTAGATGGTTTTATATATATTGATCTTTCTCCCTGAGCAAAATCTACTTCAGCAAAGATGAACATTCTGATTCAAGCGAAACAAAGACTCAGGCTAACTACCCGACTACATCCAGCTACCAGGATAGACTCCAGCCAATATGGCTATAATAGGTCTAATATGCAAATATAGCCATCAATCATGCAAATTTGTATTTTAATAATTGGGTGTCATTGAATCCTGGCAGACTGAAAGCCTCTGGTGTGGCACCTGCCATCTAGAAATGTTTGTTTTCTACCATGTTATTCTGCAGATATGTAAATTCTATTCGATTTGCATAGGCTAATATAAATTAGAGAATATGTGGGGGATGAAAGGCCAGTTTCAAATTGACCAATGCGGTAGTCTTCAAGTGCCTATATTCAAATGAGGAAACTTGTATATCAACAGTTGCACAGAGCTCTGTACACAAGTTACTTGTTCACTTCACTGTGCTGTATCAACAGTTCCACAGAGCTCTGTACACAAGTTACTTGTTCACTTCACTGTGCTATATCAACAGTTCCACAGAGCTCTGTACACAAGTTACTTGTCCACTTCACTGTGCTATATCAACAATTCCACAGAGCTCTGTGCACAAGTTACTTGTTCACTTCACTGTGCTGTATTAACACTTCCACAGAGCTCTGTACACAAGTTACTTGTCCACTTCACTGTGCTGTATCAACACTTCCACAGAGCTCTGTACACAAGTTACTTGTTCACTTCACTGTGCTGTATCAACAGTTCCACAGAGCTCTGTACACAAGTTACTTGTTCACTTCACTGTGCTGTATCAACACTTCCACAGAGCTCTGTACACAAGTTACTTGTTCACTTCACTGTGCTGTATCAACAGTTCCACAGAGCTCTGTACACAAGTTACTTGTTCACTTCACTATGCTGTATCAACACTTCCACAGTGCTCTGTACACAAGTTACTTGTCCACTTCACTGTGCTGTATCAACAGTTCCACAGAGCTCTGTACACAAGTTACTTGTTCACTTCACTGTGCTGTATCAACAGTTCCACAGAGCTCTGTACACAAGTTACTTGTTCACTTCACTGTGCTGTATCAACACTTCCACAGAGCTCTGTACACAAGTTACTTGTTCACTTCACTGTTCTGTATCAACAGTTCCACAGAGCTCTGTACACAAGTTACTTGTTCACTTCACTGTTCTGTATCAACAGTTCCACAGAGCTCTGTACACAAGTTACTTGTTCACTTCACTGTGCTGTATTAACACTTCCACAGAGCTCTGTACACAAGTTACTTGTTCACTTCACTGTTCTGTATCAACAGTTCCACAGAGCTCTGTACACAAGTTACTTGTTCACTTCACTGTTCTGTATCAACAGTTCCACAGAGCTCTGTGCACAAGTTACTTGTTTCCCGTACTGTATCAACACTTCCACAGAGCTCTGTACACAAGTTCTTGTCCACTTCTCACTTCTGTATCCCCCCCAAGCCAGTGCCATCCGCCTGTTATTCCCTTATTACCAATCTCGACGTGTTGTCATATGTTGTATCTCTGTACTTAAATTTATTTGATGTGATTTTTTATTTACACTTTCCTCTCTTGTGTATAGCAACGATTCGATGTGTTAAATAAAATATTAATGATGTATATGTGTTTATTATTGAGTTAAATCTTACAAAATAAGAACAACTGACTCTTGGTGGAATTTCAAATAATCATTTCAAACACACATTCTCAAGAGCGAGTGCAAGTAACCATAACAGGGCTCTAGCATATTTGTAAGTGCAAAAGTCGAACTTCTTTTCACGTGTGTGAAATTAATAATTTGTTTAAGAACTTTTAGGACAACCTTAGTAATATTGGTAACCTTGCTAAAATTATAACAGAATTCTTATAGAAGAATGATTTTCTCTGAATGTTCTACATTAAGGATGGCCAATCAGTAGGTGGTCCAAGTTTCAGAATTACAAGATTGTCTCAAAAGTTCGTTAAACACTTGCAAAATATAAATCATAATATGTTTACGAACTGTTTTGTGCTTGTTATTAAAGTGTAAAACACATTTAAACTTTATATATTTTATTTAATTAAGATCAAAATTACATATAAACATCACAATTAATTATATATCATAACTATATAACATTAAGCCATCTATCTACAGTTTGTTTGGTGATCAGTCCAATATTTTTATTTCACAGACTAAATTATGAGATTAATTTATAAATGAAATATTATGCAAAATGTTATGTACTCTTCTACCTAATATTCAATAATCTTAGGTAGTGTAGTTTTTCATTAAAAGAGATTGTATGCTACTGAAAAGTTATATATTTGCATAATATTTTACTATTACAGAATTATCATAAGAACTAAAAACATCTCACGCTATATATTGATTACATCACACAACAACCAAGTCCTTGGTCAAAACCATATAAACATATTATATATTACACAACTCCGCCTTTGCTGGTCCCAAGCCCGGATGAAAAAGGAGGAGGGGGAGCAGTAACAAGCTCGCTAAAAAACCTGGGCTCAACTTGCCCGGCTGATAGTACCCTGTAAGGGCTCCTAATCCAGGGATACAGGATGAGCAGCGTTTGTACTCCATGTTAGGAGCGGCTATACATGGTGTCTGTTCCTCATGTCAGAGGCGGCCATTTCTTTTGGAGCTGAGTCGGCCTGCCACTGAGTAGTGCTCCCAGTCTTAATGACAAAGGCATTCTACTTCACCCAGTCATGATGGTTGTCAAGTCTCAAGCTCTACAGGCTTGATACCCTAATATGATTAAGTGGAGATAAGAAAGAAGAAGAAGATACATTACACAAAACAATTAAACAACTATATACATCACGAACTTTTGAGACAATGTATCATTAATTAACTCAATGTAATTATATATATTTAATTACAATTATTCATCCATTAAATAAAGGTATAGCAGTACTACGCGCATCTAAAGAAATAACTATGAAAAGAGAGAAAAGTTTGATGGTGTTTGTGGTGTGTCTATTTATTAGTCCAGCGATGGCCCAGAAAGTATTTCAAAGTTAGTGTTTATTGGTATTATGCATTAGCTACATTTTTAGAGGAAGACAAAAAGGATAACACCCTAGAATGTCTATTGGGTTCTCATTGACTTCCGCCGATCTGCCGCGCCACGTAGCGGTGGCCATCAGTACTATTTCTAGGCCCCCGCTTGTAGGTTTGCCGTGGTCTGTCATCCCAGTAGGCTGGAAGGAAGTCTTTCGGCTCCTACAGTGTCAAAGAAGTATTTCCATGGTGAGTGTTGAGAAATAGAGGATGATTGCCTTCCTTTTAAATATTTATCGAAACATTAGAAATATTAAGGAAAAAAAGGGACATCTTTTGATCACACATGCAAATAAAAAAATACTTTTAAAGTTTTAGTTATACGATCAAGAAATACCTTTTTTTTTACTCAATTTATCCTCCTATTCCCAGTATAATTCCACTTTTTTTCACATCAGAAATAGTATTTACTTCAATTAATGCTGAGAATTTTATATAGATTCATATTCCCAAAGTTCTGAAATTTAAAGATGTTAGCTCATACACATAATAAGAAATTTTTGTAAAAAAGATTTCATTTATTGAAAAATTTAAACTATTTTAACGCTTATGATTCTTTAAAAAAATCTTTTGTCCATTACTGTAATGATAAATTAATGGGAGGGCATGGTTAAGCATTCTTAAAAGACTCATATGGATCAAAAATAGTTCAAATTTTTTATAACAGATGGCGTGTTAATGCATCATTTTAAAGATTTCATTGTTGGTGGTGTCTTGTCCACTATATGCCATTGCCCCGTTAGTCAGCAACATTTCAGAGCTTCATGTTCACGGTTACCGTAGCGGCTCACGACACCGTACTTCGCCTTACAGGGCTGTCCCTTACTTGTGCTGCTTCTCTCGCCCGCCATGTAGAGTAAATGATAAATTAATGGTGGTGGTGTCTTGTCCACTCCATGGAAAGGGTGGGATGCCATTGCCCCGTTAGTCAGCCACATTTCAGAGTTCCCTGTTCACGGTTAGCGTAGCGGCTCAGGGCTCACGACACCGTACTACAGGGCATTCCCTTACTTGTGCTGCTTCTCCCTCCTGCCACATAGAGGAGGGGTTGGACTTCTGGGCGTGAATTTCAATGTTGAAATCATGAACTGGTAATCCACAGAAAGTGATAATACACACAAAACACAAAATTTTATTGGTAAAATGATGGAAGAATTGCCAACGAGCTAATTGTCCAGATTGGTCTTGACAATTCGTACTTTCAAGAGAGAAAGAACAGGTCAGAGAGAAGATCTTCTATATTTTCTTATATAAAGAAGTTATTCTTCCTTGACTTGTGCTTCTTAATCTATAATTAAAGCTATTTTTACAAGTAGAAGGGCTTCTTGCCCAAAAGCTTGTACGATCATCCTCTTATAAAAGAAGCTCTTCTATCTGACTTGTGTTTTCTTCTTCTATAGCTAATAGGAGTATTATCGTTATCTTAACCTTCTAGAGAGTTCTAACGTTGAGAAAACTGAGGAATACATTAGGAAAAGTGTGGAAGGTATCCATCTGTAACCTGTCCTCAAAATTAAACATATATTGAAGAAATTTTAAGAATAAAAAGTTCTCTTAATCGAGTTTCAAACATGGGTCTTGATTATCGTAGAAAGTGCATCAACCCTGGAAAGCGAACAAGTGTGTCTACTTAGGTTGTTAGGTTGATCCAAGTGGCTTCAAGGTGCAGTGGTTTGCCTAATATATAAAAATAGCTGTTAAGAACTCGTAGATACTGTTTCAGATATAAATATGTAGAGAAGTACTGTTGTTGATGTCGTGTTCAATGAAGAGCCTCAGATGTCTACATGCATCTCTATCACAGCAGTCGCAATGTCCACTATCTTGGGTGTGTAAAGTTGCTGCTCTGGGTCCATGTCAATTTTCTGCAAGGCTGCGGCTATTGATGGGCATGAGAATATGTGGGTAGGTGTTAGTTCCACACCAGGACAGTTTTTGCATGTCCTATAGGTTCTTGTGCTTAGAAATACTGTAGATTAGAATTATGTCGGTTGAAATAGTATTTTTCTATCGCGGCTTGTTGATACAGGTCAACATTAGGATGAAAAACCCTGAAAAGAGTTCGTTAAATCTTGTGTTGAAATTCAGGGTAAATTCGCAGATAACAGTTTATTCAACTGATAGAGTTGATTACTGTTTGTTTTTTAATATTATTGATGTAAGTCGCTTTTGAATGAAATATCTTCAAACATCAGTTGTCGCTTAAAAGGTAAGATTTAGCTTAGAGACTTGTAAGATTTACTCTTTTCTCTCTATCAGAATTCTACCTTTGTTGTGTGCCGGGAGCCACAATGGCTTCCTAAGGCTCCTAGGTGGTGGGAGCGACGTCACTGTTTGAGAATGTCCCAAAAGAGGACATATTGCCGAACGACATCTGCCCTTCTCAACGCCATCTTTCTGTTGAGCCTCTATTCTGGTTTCCTGAGTACCAAGCTGGCAACAGCTGCACCTAGGCGAGGCCGTGAAGAGACTCGAGAAAACGAAATCGAAAAGATTCTAAAAAATCTCAGCTTTTTACGTCATCTTAAACATTTATATTCATCCGATACTAATGAACTTCTCAATTCTTTCCATACCTTAGAATTGCCCATCGAGGAAATGGACCAATTGAACCAGGATGTAAATAAGAATACTTGTCAATTTTCTAGAGAAGGTAAAAATATCAAAAAACCATCAAAATTTATCAAACCGAACTCAAACACGATACCATATAATTCTATAAAATTTAAGCGTAAAAAGAAAAAACATAAAAAGATTAAAGAAAATCCGATCATGTTTCTAGAAAAAGAAATTGTGAGTAATCTTAAGTCTAAGTGGTTTACAAAATATTTACAATCCTTACCATCAAAATTGAAGATAGAAAAGTGCATTGAAAACCAACCAGTGGCATTCCTGAACAATACAAGAGATGTTACTTCTCTTACACTTCGAGATGGCCTCAAGTTCATGCAACTTCTCGAGATCTTGAAGGATCTTGAAGTCACAAAAGAGGAATACAATAGGATCCGTGAAGAAAATAAGAAGCTAATTGCCCTAAATGATAAGCTAAAGGTGTACAGCAACAGCGAGGGCTTGGATGATATTACTGATGAGCCTGTCGAATTCGATGAGATTGAAGAATCGATTGATGGCAAAACTTCTTCCATTCTAGAACGGCTTAACAAAATGATAGCCTTGTTAAATGAGTCGCACCTCTTTGATTTTCCCATTGAGGAAAGCAAAATCAGAAAGAACCTGGGCAAAAAAAGCACCACGGGCTTCACTGGATCAAATCCACCCATCACCGCACCGATCACCACAACAACGCTGGATCCTGGCGGGACGAAAGGTTATGTCATAGCCTGGCAACAATTTTCCAAACACCATACCATTCCTGCAAGAACCACGACTCAAAAACACTTCAGCTTACCAGCAAAAGTTAGTTCCATTTCAACAACCACCTCACCAACTATAGCCATAGGATGTCCCGTAGATGCCACCAAGTGCCCATTGTGCACAGGCGGCGGTGGCTTCTTCCCAACTCTTTCTTGCTCCACCTGCACTAACACTCGTGTTGCCAAAACCGAACGAACGCTTATTGCAGGAACAGAAAAATTAGTATCAGTATCAACTACACTGTCCCCTGCCGAAGAAGACGACTTCTCAGAAGACCTTCAACATCTTTATCTTTTTAAATACAATCAGAAGAACATTACGAAACCCATAAGTACACAGGATGGGCGATCAAATGTCATTCCAAGGGATGACTTCACATTTCGAAGCTTGACAGCAGAAGACAACCAGATTCTTCGCACCCATGAGGATCCCAAAGAGATCATCTATAACACTCCTCTCCTAGAAACCATTCGGGTTATAGGAACAAACCGCGATGTTAAGAGAAGTAGCAAGATGAAAATCTCATTTTCAAAGCCAATTCTGATGTACACAGAAGCCAGAGATGATCTCGACCTCTTGACAAAGGAAGATGAAGTGCCATTCGACTATTTCGCTGAAGAAAGACGTGCACCCCCGCGGCGCTCCTACAGTCAGCGATCCTTCCTCCTTCCAGACTTCAATGGACGCAGCTACCTAGATGGACCACCCGATTACGATGCTGAGTCCCACGCTGACCGTCCATTCCTCCATTTTCTATCCTACCTCGTTGTACTACAGGCCATGTTTTTCTGAAATTCCAACGGGAAGTCACCACCGATATGTAATGTTGGAAATTAAATTTACGACACTTTCTCAAAGAGTGAGTCAAATTATAGAAACCTTTCAGTCTTGATCTATTGTTGTTATGTGACAACGATCCATTTAAGAATTCTATGAAATCAACCCAGAGGTTCGTTCCTTTTTACCTCAATACAACTTGGGGGAATCACTGAAAGGAACAATTTGAAGGGAAACTAGTTTAACAATTATTTTGACACATTTTTTTTTTCTTAGGCAACATTGGCTAAGATGTGTTGTAAGATTTAGGTACTTACAACTTGTATGAAGGCATGAGGACGTTGATGATTATATAATAATAATCTTTATTATCCATTTAGTAAAAGAGAGTTATAGTAACGAACACATTTACATAATAGAGAAGAAGTAAACAAACTGTAGTGATGATGATAAGGGCAGTGTGGCCCTAGCCGTAGCATTCAGTTTCCAACAAGATGGAAGTTGTCTGACCGACATTCCTATCTATATTTGAAAGGACACCTCAGAAACCAGATGTACATCTTTATTTTAACAACATTTCAGTAAATATATCATTCACACTCGTTTGACGCTAAACAAATTAAACATGTAGAAGGCATATTATATTTGAAAGCAAAGACGCGTTTACTTTTAAATATATTTATTCGTTCTGAATGCTTTATTTGTTTCGCACCAGACGAGATCGAATGTTATTCACTTAAATGTTGTGAAAATAAAAAGATATCCATCATAGATCGAGGTGTTCTTTCAAATAAACATTTTGACTAAAGATTCTTAAAATAATAACAAAAGTATAATCACAATATACAAATCAAAATAATTGCTTATGCAATTATTGGTCTGAGCGGAATGTTCTCCTTCTGAATTTTCGGTAAGCTGTAGATGTATGGGATTTGGTTTGAGTTGGTTTAATTATCTTGATTGATAATTATCTGATCTATTTTGTTTAAAGATAATATATCAGTGATATATTATTACTTTACTCTGTTTTGATTCGAATCAAACGTTTTTATCATCATCTGGTACAGAACAATGGCTTGTTTTATAATGTGCACGTGTGCAAGAATTGTAAAAGAATAAAATAATTATAGTAACGTAAAAATGGTGTATCCTTCATTTATCTTTAAAGATATCTAAATAAATATAAAGTGCAATTTCTTATAAAATAACTTTCACTATTAATCTTCAACCTATAATAGAAACATATCAGATAATATACCATAATTCACTATATTTGCATACATTTTATGTAATCAATTATTAATATACTTCCAGATCACATAGAAATCTAGTATTTCATAAACTTGGTCAATTCTACTAGCATTTCAAATGTACAAAATTTCATACTCAAAGTGGTCATTGTAGTCGGAATAGAATAGAGAATAAAATTTGTATATTTCCTTTCGAAGGAAAAAAAAAAATAGGCGCAGCCGTTTCTGTAGGGTAATAAGCATCTGGCTTTCCATAAAAATATGTAGGTAGTATAAAACTAGAGCTATAAATAATTTTTAGCAGATTTCCAGAATAATAAAAAAACATTTTAAATAACTAATATTGTTACAAATTTTCTATTTTAAAATTATCAGCTTCAGCCTTTGAACTATTTGATTTATAGAAAAATAAAAGTGGCGAGAGTGAATAGGTATTGAGTGAAAAGGTAACAAATGGTTCCTCATCTAACTGGTGTCTAGAGGTTCTATATCTCCCCTGAATGTTGATTTACTATGAGATGGTGACAAGGGATTCTCTGGGGACAACGCGTCTCAACGCCAACCCTCGATGATTCCCTCCACTAAGCTAAGAATACATACTAGCTCTTGGTAGCATTCGATTTATAAATATTTACTAAAAATTAATTAAATAAATAATTTATAAATATAGTTTTAAAAAGCTTTTGTTGAAAAATGCACTAAAACGAAAAGAATAAATATTTCAACTACTGTGCAATTGAACAACTAGATCTATATGAGTCAAAATAAAAGTGTAGGAAGATACTTCCTATATTGAGTAAAGAGGTAAAATATTCAGTGAAACATAAAAAACTTGATATAAGTTGCTTCTTAGTAAATTACATTAAATTCCAAATTATTGACGATCTCCGCCTATTTTATTTTGACTCATATAAATCTTATTGTTCAATGGCGTTAGCTGAAATAATTATTAATAAAACAAACTCCTACTATCCTACAATAGTGCAATATTACTGTTGTAACAACACCGAGCCTGGTACGAGAACAATTGACATCTGTGAAGGACTACCTCAGCCTGGTGTGAGGCTAAGTCACATCTGTGAAAAGCTGGAGAGAGTGACCAGAGAGCTGATCGGAGAGAAAGGCCTGAAGGCTGGCCTTCCCTTCTGACTACCCCATCAGGCACTTTATGACAGCTACATTTTGATGCCAAGGGTCGCACAGTGAAGGAATCAGACGATGGAGAGAATGAATCTAGACTTGAGCGCAATAACCATCTGTTGTCTTGTCTTAAATTTGAAAAAAAAAAGACAATACAAGGTCCCGATGGCTTAACCTGAACTAAAAGCTCCTAGCTTTACAGTAATGCTGGAAACTGACTTGAAAATTATAAATTGATAAATCAATACCTTTGTTGCAGTAATCAGAAGAATTGAGTCACAACGCTGGATGGCGAGGCCTAAATTAGAAAACAGTGATGAATAATTTAATACTTATTGAAAGAAATATTTATTTAAAAATCACACAAATTAATATTAATACAAATATTATTCAAAACAATTATTAAAATTTATGAGAGATAGTTCTTTTTCAGGCCTGTCAAAACCAAACGTTGGCGTCGAGACAGCTTTTGTTTACCGGAATTGCGGGGGTATCCTTTTCTGCTCGCGCATGCGCGGAGGGGCAGCGGGGGCAGTGTTGCCAGCGTCGGTTGGCCCAAAAGTACCTATTTTCGCGTCACTCTCCCACCTTGAACTTTTGAACTTTGCTATAAGGTCAATATTAATTAAAAAAAAAACAAAGAAGGAATTATCTCAAATCTAACAGAATGTTTTATGATTAAATTTTCTCTCAAACTTCAATTAAACCTAATCGGTAACTTGACTTTTCTTCCAGAACGCGTGTAAACTTTCCCTACTTTTACTGGAGTAGTTTTCTCTTGCACTGACACGGACTCCACACCAGGTGTTTTCTCCCTGACGATCTCATCCTCCGCTGGCTTAAGCTCCCCGTCGCCTTGCTCTACGTCCTCAGATGGTACTTCAAGTGGGAACAATAGTTGAACTGCACGCTTCATGAATCCAGACTTAGTCTTAACTTCCACAAGTCTTCGCACATTGTCAGTTCCAGGAAACACCTTCGTAATCTTTCCCATAGGCCAGTTTATTTGCTTCCTGTTTTCAACCTCCACAAGGACGATATCTCCAACTTTTAACTGTCGTTGTTTCTCGCGATTGTCGTGATGCACCAACAATCCTAGGTACTCGCTTCTGAACCTCTTACGGAATTCCTTCAGGAGTCGTTTGCGTTTCTCATAGCTCTTCCCAAAGTTACACCTGAATTCATTTAGATCAATCTCTCCTTCAGTTCTTGGTTCTCGAAGGAACATCTCTGGGGTTAATGGCACAAGGTCATCATTGTCCTCAGCAATGTAGGTGAGTGGTCGCGCGTTGATAACTCGTTCACAGTTTTCGAGGATCGTCACCATTTCTTCGTAGTTGACAACACGTTTTCCCAGCAATCGTCGAAGCAGCTTTTTGGTGAGTCCAACAATTCTCTCGATCCAACCTCCCCACCACGGTGCTGCCGGAGGATTGAGCTTCCATTTCACTCCAAAATTAACTCGATAAAGCTCGTTCCGGAGTACAACTAGATTTGTCCCATTACATGAGTAGATGACTGCAGGGCAACCTCGTCTTGCTAAGAACCTCTCTACTGCTCCCACCAATGCTTCGGTCGATACGGAAGTCACCAGTTCGAGGTGGACCGCACGGTATACGCCACAGGTGAAGATGACGAACCAAACCTTCTGTCCATCTTCCAGATATAAAGGTCCTCCGAGGTCAATTCCTGTCACCTCAAAAACCACAACATCTCGTACGCGATGTTGAGGTAACGATGCTTCTGGTACGTCGACTCGCTTGGTTTCAAATCTTTTGGAATCCAGAACTTCTCTCTTAGTACTGATCGCAGCGTCTGGGCTCCACAGTGGTACATTTTCTCGTGGACTGATTTCACAATTAGCTCTGTGACCGGATGAGTCGTTGGGATCAAAATTGGCAATCGGAACAGTTCATCGTCATTTCGATTCACTATCCTCGTTTTCACTCTCCATAATCCTTCTTTATCTTGGAACGCGTGTAGCTGCTTCATCTTGGGATCTTCCTCACCGATCGATTCACTCTGTATTATCTTAACTAGGGACTTTTCAGCACTGTCTAGCTCCTCTTGTGAGATGATATCTCCTTTGTATTCAGAGGGCTTGAAACGTAGCATCCACGCGATTACTCTCAGTATTTGTGTTAGAGTCACTTCACGTTTTCCCTCGTATAGATTCAGATACCATGGATTCTCCTCGGGCTTTTTGGCTACAAATCCAGCCACCACAGTCTTCCTCCTCTCTTCTTCAATGGCTTCCAGATCATACTGTACTTTTGATACTGGCCAGTCTTCTTTCTTTTCCTGAAGCCATTTTGGTCCCTCCCACCATCCGGATTTTGTGAATTTCGATGGGGATTCACCACGGGATGGGAGATCCGCTGGATTGTGTTCCCCTGCGACATGGTTCCAATCTTCACTCTTCGTAAGTGTTGTGATCTCCTTGACTCGGGTGGAAACGAACTGAGCCCAATTCTCTTGTTGTTGTATCCAGTATAGGGCAGGACTGGAGTCTGTCCAACATTGAATCTTCTCCGGACTTTCTTCTAAATTTTCCAGAACATGCACCAACAGTCGTGCTCCAATCAAACAGGCTAATAGTTCCAGTCGTGGAATCGTGATCCTCTTAATAGTTGCCAGTCGATTTCTTGCTTCAACGAATCGCACTACTATGACTGACGCATTCTCTATTCGCATGAAGATCACCGTTGCGTACGCTATAGCTGAAGCGTCACAAAACACGTGCAATGTTGTTCTTCCTTTGATAGGTAAGATCCATTGAGGTATCTTGATCTGATCCAATTCTAAAGCTTGCTTCCTCCATTTTATGAACTCGACCCGTCTGTCTTCGTTCAGCGGTTCATCCCATGATTTATTCTCCTTCCAAGCATCTTGAACCATCTTCTTAATCTTGATTGTAGCTGGACAGGTAAATTGAATCGGATCAAAAATGCAATGGCAGGCTGACAAGATACTTATCTTTGTGATTGATTTTTCTTCATCTATATTTTTCAATGACTGCACATTAATGGCAATAGTGTCAGTCTGAAGGTGCCATTTCATACCCAAAATAGAGGCTGGATCTTGTTCTGTGATTCTAGGTTCATTCCACATCCAGTCTCGTAACTCAAATTTGGCTTGCATCATGATGTCGGAGGATTCCTTGATAATTTTTTTGACATCATGTGTAGATGACAAACTAAGAATGCAGTTGTCAACGTAAAAACTTCGGGCAAGAAGTTCTGCGCACCTATTATCTTGAAACTTTGGCAGGCTCAAATGATACTTAATTGTTGCAGCTAGCAGAAAAGGACTTGAGGTAAGACCAAAGACTACTCGGCAATGCCTGTAAAATTTTAGTGTCTTCTGGTCCTTTTTCCACCAAAGGAACCGAAGGAATTCACGATCTTCTTCTCGAACCTGAATCTGGAGAAAAGCTTTTCGTATGTCTGCAATGATGCCATACTTTCCCAGTCTAAACCGCAAGAGCAAATCAGGAATGAGCTCAATCAGGTTGTCTCCTTTTTCCAGACATTGATTTAATGATGGGAGCCCCTTTTTCTTGCAACTTGCGTCGAATACTGGACGAATAGGAGTGGTGTGACTATCCTTGAGCACTGGGCGATGAGGAAGATAACTGCACTCCTCCCATTTATCCTCAACTTCCTCGATGAATTTCTCTTTTTCCCACTCCTCAAAAATAGTATCATACTTCTCATACAGCATCTTGCCCTGAACATTCCTTGTTGTAGTCAGCAATCTATTTTCTGTAGTTCGGCGATTGACCGGAACTGGTGGATGTCCAGCTATCCATGGTAGTGACACGATGTACCTTCCGCTTTCGTCTCGTTTCACAGTCTCCTTGAAATGAGTGTTGGAGGCTTCGATTAAATCTTTCCTAGATTTTGTTTCTGCTGCATTCATGATGCCAAGCACATCTAATTT
Source organism: Cordylochernes scorpioides (assembly GCA_030710605.1). Lineage (NCBI taxonomy): Eukaryota > Metazoa > Arthropoda > Arachnida > Pseudoscorpiones > Chernetidae > Cordylochernes > Cordylochernes scorpioides. Next base: position 80,528,310 of record CP092863.1, on the reverse strand, counting down.
CCATAAATCCTGAACGTCGAAACTGTTAACGTGAAATGAACTCACGATCAGGCATGAATCTTCCATGTCTTTCCCTATTGCTGGTCCCATTACTGTCCACCCCAACTTAGTTTCTGTTGCCACAACTCCATTTTGCAATATTTGCATTCTGCCTGTCAGAATGCTGCTTAACAAGTCTGAACCAATCAACATGTGGATTGATATCTCTTCACCTTGGCATATGTCAGTCAAGTTGATCCCTCGAGCTTTTAACTCATTGAGTATAGTATGATCCTGTACTTGACTGATGTGTCCGCAAATTACTTCCTGATCCAAGAATTTGAGATCATCCATGTATTCGTTGTTGAGGCTGGAAACGTTTACTTTGTACACATTGTGCTTCTTTTGACGAATTTCTCCGCCTCCAAACAGATTGTGGGTAAGTGTAACTTGCTGCACTCTCTTTAGGCCCAGTGCGTCCACCATTCTCTTTGAAATATAGGACCGCTGGGATCCACAGTCAAGCAACATTCGAACATTATGCTTCCCCTATGGTCCGCTTATCTTGACTATCAGAGTTTGTAGATAGACTCCTCCCACGGTAGCGTTGTTTAAAGTTGTTGGCGTAAATTGATTTGCGGTCTCTTGCTTTGTTGCAGGACTTTCCCCTGAAACCTTTAGTTCCGCTTTTTGGAGATGAGAAGTCTTCTGGGCTTCCAAAGTAGGACACATAATGGGGTAATGCTTCCCTCCGCAGACAGGACAACGTGGCTTAATTCGGCATTTCTTGAATCCGTGGCCAGGAAGCAGGCACCAAAAACAAACATTCTTCCCTTTTGCCTTATCTTTCTTCTGTGGTAGATGCATCCGCTGTCCACTGTAGCATTCTTGACTCGGGTGACCATTCCCACAAAAGATGCAGTTGTTTCGCATCTGAGTGGTGTTGGCGAGGTCAGTAGCCGTCGGCATTTTACTTCCAGTATTCTTCTTAGAAAGAGATTTCCTGTTTGATCGATCATCCTTCGCATCTTGATTGTTGTCGATCTTGAACGCTGCTTTGGCCATATTCACTCGACTCTCGCCCTTCACTTCTGTCTTCAAAAACGTCATGAGTTGTGTCAACTTATCCTGTACTCCTCTTCCGCTCACCGTATATTGACTTCGTTCCCATACTCTAAGGGTGTCCTCTGGTAGCGCTGATTCGACGAGTGGGTACAGCATAGCCGCAAACTTGTCACGAGCGACGCCCAATGTTTCTAATGCTCGCAGTTGTGTCTCCAGTCTATCGTAAAGCTTCACTACAGACATCTTACCTTCGGCTCTCACATTCTGAAGCAGGTCACGTACATAAATCTCAACAAGCATTTCATCCTCTCCAAAACGTGATTTGATATACTCGATGACTTTAGGGTAGTTGTCGGCACTCGGTGGAAAACTTTCGACTGCTTCTCTTACCTCGGAGTTCTCGGCGGTGGCTTGAAAGAGATACTGAAACTTAGTTTCTGGAGGATCCCAGTCAATCGTGCCGAACTGACTCCAGAATGTAATCCATTCTCTTGGTTCTCCCCCAAACTTCTTGAACTCCAGCTTCGGTAGTTGATAGTTCATTGCTGCTGTGCCGCTGATTGTACTAACGTCATCCTTTTCCGCAAGAGCCTCGTAATCAGTCACAATGTTACTGAAATTATCTTTGTACTCACAAACGGATTCGTACTCGGCAGTGAAATGTCTTCAGACGCTGATTCTCGTAACAGAGCTTCTTCCATCCTCATGTTCAATATTGAAAGCTTTTCATGGTGGGTCTGGAATCGGCGGAGGATTTTCTCTACATCTGCTTTCTTGACTTCATTCTTCTTGATCACTGTTTCGAGCTCATTGAACGCCTTGGTGAACCTTGCACGCACTGGCGTCCTAAGCTTTTTCAGTTCAGCACCACTAACTGGTTGGTCAGCCATCCTGAGAAGTAATCACTGGTTCACAGTTGCACCTTTGTGTAATCAGTAATTCTTCAACCTGTATCCTGTCGACTGCGCCAAAATGTTGTCTTGTCTTAAATTTGAAAAAAAAAAAAAGACAATACAAGGTCCCGATTGCTTAACCTGAACTAAAAGCTCTTAGCTTTACAGTAATGCTGGAAACTGACTTGAAAATTATAAATTGATAAATCAATACCTTTGTTGCAGTAATCAGAAGAATTGAGTCACAACGCTGGATGGCGAGGCCTAAATTAGAAAACAGTGATGAATAATTTAATACTTATTGAAAGAAATATTTATTTAAAAATCACACACAAATTAATATTAATACAAATATTATTCAAAACAATTATTAAAATTTATGAGAGATAGTTCTTTTTCAGGCCTGTCAAAACCAAACGTTGGCGTCGAGCAGCTTTTGTTTACCGGAATTGCGGGGGTATCCTTTTCTGCTCGCGCATGCGCGGGGGGGGGGGGCAGCGGGGGGGCAGTGTTGCCAGCGTCGGTTGGCCCAAAAGTACCTATTTTCGCGTCACCATCTATCTCACCCTTGTGGAGAAGCCATTCAAGAAAACTAGAAGACTCAGGTCATTGAAAAAAACCACAACACCAGCTCTGGCAAATTAAAAAGCAATGGTTTAAGTTATTAATTAGGGCGACTTCTTACAATAGATATATGAAAGCTAACACTTAGAAACAGATAATGATCTTTCAGTGCTGTGACACAATCTTTTCTGCCTTAATCTGGGTTTCTCTTGGAATTTCTAAATCTTTCAGATAGTAATCCTATTTAAATAAAGCAATTGTCCTACTTTAGACTGAAATTTCATCGATTCCACCATAAAATTGTTCATTTAAATAATTTATCAGATAAAGATTACTAAGAGGAGCCTTATGTTAATTGTTTATAAAAAAAAAACACTCATATATAAATAATGAAATTTGTGTACCAAGAAGGGAACATTGGATGAAATGTTATAGGTTTACTCAAAACATATAATTTAAGACACATGATAACAAATACAGGTTAATTACTATTTCTCATACAGCAAGGAGAATATTTTCGCTTTTTTTGTAATAAAATAATAAATTAAGAAAAAGGCATCTACTTATCGTGCAACTGAAAGTTGCTGATGGCTTGCGCCACCTATCAGAATAAATATCAACTATTCTCGTTGATTTTTAATTATTCCAGAATTGGCCAAATACCCATTCTTGATTAATCAAGAAAAGATAAACACAGCCAAATAATTAAAAATCAACGAGAATAGTTGATATTTATTCCGATAGATGGCGCAAGCCATCAGCAACTTTCAGTTGCACGATAAGTAGATGCCTTTTTCTTAATTTATGCACCTTATCCCAGTACAATATTACATTTATACTATTTTTTCACATTTTGTAGCGTTCTCACGCAATTCTGGCCTTAACTACCCGTTTCATGATTTTCAGGATGCCTCAATGACCAATTTCTTGGTCGTTGAGGTACAGCTTGCACCACGCTGATGAGGGCCAACAGCCCGAAAAGCCTCCGTGGTTAGCTTTTCTTGATTAATCAAGAATGGGTATTTGGCCAATTCTGGAATAATTAAAAATCAACGAGAATAGTTGATATTTATTCCGATAGATGGCGCAAGCCATCAGCAACTTTCAGTTGACGATAAGTAGATGCCTTTTTCTTAATTTATGCACCTTATCCCAGTACAATATTACATTTGTACTATTTTTTCACAAAATAATAAATATATATAAACACACAGCTATAAAAATGGAGATTCATTATATTTCAATATAATATTGATATTAATTATTTTATATATTTTTTTATATTGAACGAACCATTGTATGCCATTTTTATTTATATTAAGGATTTTAGGATTAATATATTTTATAATTCGAAAAACAATTTTATTTTATTTATCATCATTATCCTTGTTATCATCACCCATGTTTATGTTCATGCTTGTTTTGTATTAGTTGTTGTATATTGGAAAGTGTATTCAGTTTACTTTGAAGTTTTACACATATGGAGGAAACAAAAGAAAATGTACCCGAAAGTAAATACCTTTTTGACATATTCCAATTTATCGTGTAAATATTTTGTTTGTTATTTTTAAATACAAACGACATCGAAGAGAAAATCTACCATAAAACACACCATGTTAAATTATAGAAAACTTTTCATTTATTAATTTTATATTTAAAACAATAGTTTTGAATTCAATAGAATTTAAGGAGATTAGATTTTCGACACAATGTGATTGCATACCATTGAGTAATTCCAGAATAGCGAACTACAAAATACATAGGTCAGATCTGGCCAAACCTCACGGGGTCACCCCATTGTTAATGCACCTACTGATTTATGTAATGAAGTTAAAATTGTAGAGATATAATGAGTTTATATTACATCTGTCGTATCACAAAATTCTTTACCTTATTTACTTTTAAATACTTATTATACTTATAAGTACTTGCCAGTTAGAAAAATATGATTATCATTTATTGCCATCTTTAATCAATTCTCTTCACCCCTTTATATCTTTAATTCCTGACCATTCTGGGCATGTCATTGAGATTTGTGGAAGAATTGATCCTTAGAGCTTACTTCATTGTTTAAATTGTTGATTGGATGTTATATATATGTTATATTAAAATATTATTTTATTTAAAATTATAATTTCATAGATACAAATACTCTGCTAAATCGACCGCCAGAGGTCACGCTTTCACTATATAAACTTATTGTTGTTTTATCCCAATGGCCGGCTCAAACCTTTTGTACCTTATGTAAATAAGTTATTCATTTTTTTAATTCTTACGCCTTAAGCCAGGCAGTACTTTTTACCAAATTATGTTTTTATATATTCCTTTAGCACAATAAAAGCAATTACT
>CP092863.1:80428862-80523360 GCA_030710605.1 Cordylochernes scorpioides | reverse complement strand
AGATTTGAATAATACAGTTAAACCTGTCTAAAGCGCTCCCTCTAAATAACGCCTCCCTCTCTATAGCGCCCGATTTTAAATACATAGTAGGATACGAGATTTACTTTAAAAGTGACCTGTCTATAGCACCCTCTATCTATAGTACCCTATTTTGGTGAGTCCCAAGAGGTAGCGCTATAGACAGGTTTAACTGTATTTATTGATGTACTGTGCTGTGTCTTAGGAACTGGAGTTTTGTGTTCCTATGTGCACAGAAGTGCCATGTCCTCCGATGAATCAACATAATGAGGAAAATTAAGTTATTGGATATCATCCAACTGATATGTTAGGAGAAAAAATGGTTTAAGAGACAAAGGTTTTCCTGGTGTTGACTTGAATTATGATGAATGGTAGAGTCAATTATTCAGATGTAGAGCTGAGAGGACAGTTCCCCTTGTCAGTCAGTTGAGTCGGACTCTAGCTCTAGGTTTGACTTCAGACTTCCACTACTAGAGGTCCTGGTGTTGACTTGGTGCCAGGTCCTGGTGTTGGCTTGAATGATGAATGGTAGAGTCAATTCTTCAGAGGTAGAGCTGAGAGAACAGCTTCCCCTTGTCCTTCAGTCGAGTCGGACTCTAGCTCTAGGTTGGACTTCAGACTTCCACTGCCAGAGATCCTGGTATTGACTTCAATGATGAATGGTAGAGTCAATTCCTCAGATGTAGAGCTGGGAGGACAGTTTCCTCTTGTCAGTCACTATGTCGGACTCTAGCTCTAGGTTTGACTCTAGACTTCCACTGCCAGAGATCCTGGTGTTGACTTCAATGATGAATGGTAGAGTCAATTCCTCAGATGTAGAGCTGGGAGGACAGTTCCCCATGTCAGTCAAATATGTCGGTTTCTAGCTCTAGACTGGACTCCAGACTTCCACTGCCAGAGTCCTGGTGTTGACTTAAATGGTACAGAGTTTTTAGTTGTAAAATTTTAACCAATCTCCTCCAAAGATACTGAACTATACACAGCGATCTGAACATCAAAATTTTCGTTATTTTTACTTCGTATGTCACACTTATATTTTCTATAAATATTAGTAATTACAGTTAAACCTGTCTATAACGCCCCCTCTTGGGACTCACCAAAATAGGGTGCTATAGAGAGGGGGTGCTATAGACATGTCACTTTTAATATCAATCGCATCGTACTTCGTATTTAAAATCAGGCGCTATAGAGAGGAAGGAGCTATTTAGAGGGGACGCTATAGACACGTTTAAATGTATATTTATTTATTTAATTTATTCTATTTTCCAAATCGTAGAATAATTGCTTTCAAATTTTCAATTTATTTATTGATCATTGTTCCAAATTGCTTTATTTTTAAACAAGTGCGTTGAATTATTTAATACAACGTTTTTCTAATTCAATTATTAATTACTTTTATTTTAATTGTAAGTATAGTTTTGTTATATATATTTCTCTTATTTTTGTAAAAGCAAAAAGCTGACAAAATTCAATAAATACTTTGATATACAGTTAAACCTGTCTATTGACCTCCCTCTTGGGACTCACCAAAATAGGGTACTATAGAGAGGGGGTGTTATAGACAGGTCACTTTTAATGTAAATCGCATCGTACTACGTACAGTTAAACCTGTCTATAGCGCTCCCTCTTGGGACTCACCAAAATAGGGTGCTATAGAGAGGGGGTACTATAGACAGGTCACTTTTAATGTAAATCGCATCGTACTACATACAGTTAAACCTGTCTATAGCGCCCCCTCTTGGGACTCACCAAAATAGGGTACTATAGAGAGGGGGTGCTATAGACAGGTCACTTTTAATGTAAATCGCATCGTACTACGTACAGTTAAACCTGTCTATAGCGCTTCCTCTTGGGACTCGCCAAAATAGGGTGCTATAGAGAGGGGGGTGCTATAGACAGGTCACTTTTATTGTAAATCGTATCGTACTACATACAGTTAAACCTGTCTATAGCGCCCCCTCTTGGGACTCACCAAAATAGGGTGCTATAGACAGGTCACTTTTCATGTAAATCGCATCGTACTACGTATTTAAAATCGGGCGCTATAGAGAGGAAGGCGCTATTTAGAGGGGGCGCTATAGGCAGGTTTAACTCTATTTGCAATCAGAATATACCCATTGGAATTTTCAAATCCCTTAATTTGTCTTCACAGGTCCTTAGGGTAAGCCCAGGGGCGTTGTCCGGGTCACTCGGCTACTTCTAGTATATTTAATTTGATACTTTTTTATTCATAGTTATGTAATGTGTACTATAATTATTTCTGTGAAAAATAGACACTTCGACCAGTTAGAATTTTTATTTTCTCAACGTTTTCAACAAAAATCTTTGCCTTTATCAGGAGAAATGAATAAAATAAGGCATTTGTCAAGGCGTTAAAATTGTTCTGAGGTTGCAAGGACGTTTTCACGTGATTTTTCGAATTTAGTACAACATCTAAAGCACAAGTCAAAAACAAATGTTAAACTTGTCAAATACCTTTTTATTTATTTCTCTTGATAAAGACAAAAGATTTTTTCTTGAAAATAAATATTCTTCGGCCAGTAAATCTTTTTATTTACCTCAAATGAGATAATAAAAAAAATTAATGGCCGAAGTTTGTATTTTTCACAGAAATATGAATATTGGCCAGGCAACCTCTATCTTTACGATAAAAGATTTCAGTTGAAACGTTGAGAAAATAAAAAACTTTAACTGGGCGAAGTGTCTATTTTTCCTGACGTCTGCCAAGACACGTATCTATAATTACTTCCTCGGCGTGGAACTGAGGAGTGAAGACCTTGTCTGGAGGAGGACTCTCTAAAGGTGGGTAAGCCTTCCTTGCTGAATAAATTTGTACACATACATAAATATTTTGGAAATAGAGCAATCCATACTTAATTCATTAGATAATAAAAGGCATATATTGGATTTAATAAAATATTTATTTTGCCAATAAATATTTTATTAAATCCAATATAAGCCTTTTATATTATCTAATACATAACTATATATATTTTTATTTAAAAATAAAAATAAATAAATTCTCCGGCTACAGCCTAGACAAGGTGAAGGACTGCATGACCCTTCTCCACCATACCTACCTGAACAACGCGCAACATTCTCAGCAAGCCATTCGCACCAAGTATCTCTCGGCCAAGTTCCAGAGAGTAGGATCCTTGAATCCACCTCACTCTCTCCCTCTTTGGAATTAACTTCTTTTTTTTTTTTTTGTGTACAGAAAGTCCTTCAATTTGCATAGTTCTCTTTTTTCCCCCTCTATAAACCCTCTAATTTTTTTATTTCTAGTTCTTGATTTTTCTCGTCCTTGTTGAGTAAAAGAATAATACTGTAAAACTCTAAAAGAATGCAAATATATATATTTTTTAAAAATGCTCTTTTTAAGAAATGCAAATACTATATATATTCCCCTACATTTTATCTACCCTTTATTTACTATCTTATTATTTTTCATCTTTGTAAAAATTGATTAGAAGAATCAATAAAATTGTTTAAATTGTCAAATTGTCTATTTTTCACGGAAATATGAATGTTGGCCAGGCGCAAACTCTATATTAAGAATTCTATGATGATGTTGCAGTGTCCGGGAAGTACGTCGGGACCTTGGTAGGAGACTTCCAGACTCAAGTCCACAATGTACAAGGCCGCGTCTACGCTGTTAACGACCGTACTCTCTACATTGTAGGACTGACATACGACGGCGAAGGTCCAGGTAGGTATATCCCCATGTGTAGACGTAGAGCTGATACCTATCTATATTGTCCAATGGTAGCTCTCAAGTGACGTCAGAGAGTTCTGTCCACTCTCTATACATCATTATGACTAGTTCTTGAAAATAAAGATACTTCGGCCAGTAAATCTTTTTATTACCATTTGCACACGCACATACAGCTTTATTAAAACCACCGGTCTCATACAGATTCACCGCAGAAAGGAAGCATAGATAGAGCTTCTATACTCCAAGCATTACAGAACCCAACAACAGATTTAAATTTCACACACACACATACACATACAGCTTTATTAAGACCACCGGTCTCATACAGATTCACCGCAGAAAGGAAGCATAGATAAAGCTCCAGGCAGCACAGAACCCAACAACAGATTTCAATTTCACGCACATACAGCTTTATTAAGACCACCAGTCTCATACAGATACACCGCAGGAAGGAAGCATATAGATGGAGCTTCTATACTCTAAGCATCACAGAACCCAACAACAGATTTAAATTTCACACACACATATACATACAGCTTTATTAAGACCACCGGTCTCATACAGATTCACCGCAGGAAGGAAGCATATAGATGGAGCTTCTATACTCCAGGCATTACAGAACCCAACAACAGATTTAAATTTCACACACACATATACATACAGCTTTATTAAGACCACCGGTCTCATACAGATTCACCGCAGGAAGGAAGCATAGATGGAGCTCCTATACTCCAGGCATTACAGAACCCAACAACAGATTTAAATATCACACACACACACATATACATACAGCTTTATTAAGACCACCGGTCTCATACAGATTCACCGCAGGAAGGAAGCATAAATGGAACTTCTATACTCCAGGCATCACAGAACCCAACAACAGCCTCCAGGTCCGACGCATGTCCATTGGCCATAGATTCCATCGTGCATATGTTAACGTATCACTGAAAAAGGCCGAAATATCTTTATTTTCAAGAAATATGAATGCCGGCCAGGCAGCTTCTATCTTTACGATGTAGGAATACAATTATGTTTGATCAAGGTCTTTTCTTTAGTTTATATAAATTCTACAAGACCACAGTCACCTTTCGGAGGAGATTAATAGAATCGCCGAATGTCGTGGTTTATTTGGATGAGGAAAGTGAAGACTAGAACGTAGCAGATTCCACACTCGCCTTTTCAGTGATATGTTAACCTTGACGTATGTACGGTTGAATCTGTGGCCAATGGACATGCCTCGGACCTGGAGGCTGTTGTTGGGTTCTGTGCTGCCTGGAGTATAGGAGCTCCATCTATGCTTCTTTCCTGCGGTGAATCTGTATGAGACCGGTGGTTTTAATGAAGCTGTATGTGTGTGAAATTGAAATCTGTTGTTGGGTTCTGTTCTGCCTGGAGTATAGGAGCTCCATCTATGCTTCCTTCCTGCGATGAATCTGTATGAGACCGGTGGTCTTAATAAAGCCGTATGTGCATGTGCAAAGGGTCTCCATGACCTGGTATATATATAGTCACAATATAATTAGAAATATGAGAAAAAAATAGAATGTGGATGGCTTTTTTGATTTATCAAGAAATTGGGTTGGCCAAATATCACGGAGCAAGCTAAATAAACGTTTAGTTTATTTTTGCTCCACTAGATGACGCTCTGCCATCTAAAAAGCACATGTACTCGTGGTCAGGAGATGCCTTCTTTATTTTAAATTTGAAATATGTAAATAAAGATGGTCTGTGTTGGAGTATAATGAAAGGGAAGAGAAAATGGTCAGAACAACTACCCTGAGTGACCACATTTCCAGCCTTCTAAAAAAAATTCTAAAAATGAACATTTCCAAATATTTTCCGTCTCACCCTTCTTCTCCCTGGGGAATAATTTATCCTACTGAGAATTGTATAGCTTGGAAGGATCAGAGCTAAAGTTGCTTGGGATCTTGAAGTCAAAGCATGAAATAGCAAAGTTCTTTGACCTATGGGATATATTATAGTTAATGAGTCAAGGACTCTTGCTTATAGTTTTACGCTTATATTTTTATTTATATGTATGTCGTATTATATATGTTGTTATGTTGTATATAAATTCAAACTCATATGTAACTACAAAATGGCGTCAATAAAAAGGATACTCAGGAGAGAAAGGGACGGTAAGCCGGGAAGGATAATATAAACAAGAAAGATTTATAGATATTGGTCATGACGGTCCCTGATTGGATGTCCTCCCCCTCTGACGTCACAATTAGGGTATAAGCTGGGGCAGACAGGGAGGCCCAGACAAGGGAAGACAGCCAGATGAGGAGGTACCCAGACAGGAGACCAGGACAGTAGTCATATAGTCCAGAGCGGTCCCAGTCTCATCCTTCCCGGGAACCACCCCTAAACCGAGGTAACCATGTTCATATGTGTGTGGTCTTCTTTTGTCTTCACGCTAGTGCGCCTTCACTTACGGCCCATGACTGCATTGTTGGATGAGGAGCCCACTGTGAAGTTGTCAGCTACACTCTTTTTAAAAATTATTATTACAACATGTTTAAATTTTTAAAAATGATTATTTCATTAAAAAAATTGCAATGCATTTATATATAGGAATTACAAAACTCTTTCTTGTCAATTTTCTGCCATCGCCGTCAAATGTAACAAATAAGAAATTTAGTCAAGTTACAATGCGTAACATATGTCAATATTTGAGTCAATCACGTATTTATTAACCATCTTTAACAACGAAAGGTAAATATTTGGTAAAAAACTGTTTCGTAAACTATAATGGCTCAGCTAAAATTAGCGAATTATCTAGAAATACTCTCTCATTCGATGGTTGTCATAGTTATGTCATCAGTATGACAGTCACGCTATCTTATTTTTGTATTCAATGCCAAAGGAATTGGCAAAGTAAGCCAGAAAGCTGAGCCAAAGGAAAGAACAAATGTCAGCATTTGACGCTGATGCTTTGGCAAAATACAAGATAATCAAACAAAAAATAAGATCAAATATGTGAAATAAACTCTGAGAGAAAACTGACAAAAACTATAACAAGACTTAGAACAAAACACTATAAAGGAATGACAATACATCCAGATAGCACAAGAACCTATAGAGCATGCAACAACTGTCCTGGTGTGGAACTAACACCTACTCACATATTCTCATGCCCAGCAATGGCCGCAGCCTTGCAGAAAATTGACATAGACCCAGAGCAGCAGATTTACACACCCAAGATAGTGGATATTGCTGCTGCTGTGATGGAGATGCATGGATACATCTGAGACTCTTCTTTGGACACGACAACAACAATGACATGATTAGGTTTGATAAGATGACGTGTCACAATTTTCAATCTACTAATCGGTCCCATTGAGGCCCTGTCAACAGGGCCCCATGTCAAACATTGCATCGACCTTGCAAACGCACTTAACTCAGTTTCGTCAATGTCTTTGAGAGGATCCTTTCACATTCCATGATGATGTCATACCATATAATGTAACCATCATGTTAACATCAAGGTTTTCAATTATACTCTTTTTCAAATCCATTCAGTTAACCTTCAAGTTAACATTATTGTACAAGCATTTATCGACATTTTTACATAGAGAATTAAGAAAGACAAACTTCAAACTTTAGAATGACACAGGCAATTTAAGGCCACCACAAACATTATATAAACATTGAACTGAGAGCGGTTCAAATTGATCCTGTTCTTGTCTGGAGGAGAACTCTCTCAAGATGGAGGAGCCTCCCTTCCTGAGAGCAGTTTTTATATTTTTTTATCACCAAATTGTAATGAATCACATTTATCTTTGTTTAATTTATGCGATTTCTTCTATCTGCTTATGTTGTTGCTTATTTGTTTAATGTATATGTTTATTTAATGCTCTTTTTCTTAATTGTTCACTTTTTTATAATTCTGTTACCTACTCTACTAGAATTATTGTAAATAGTTTCACGCGCAATTATCAAGATCGGATATAGCGTGTCTTATTTGCAACTGGTAATAAATAAATTTATAATACAATATAATGCGGCTTATGATTGTAAAACAAAAATTGCAATTATACCGCGAATGTTTCTTTTAAACGAAAAATCGAAATTTATTTTAAGGAGAAATAACGATTATTTCTAACCTTAGGGATGAAGTATGATAGGATGAATTGTGAAGAGTAATGATAAGTGTCCAGGGATGGGAACTCTTCACAATTCATCCTTTCATACCTCATCTCTAAGGGTTAGAAATAATCGCTATTTCTCCTTAAAATAAATTTCGATTTTTCGTTCAAAAGAAACATTCGCGGTATAATTGCAATTTTCGTTTGATAAAATATAAGAGAAACAATGAGGCAAATTTATCCAGAGTAATAAAATACATATATATCAAATCATAAATATAGAGGTTGCCTTTGCCGGTATTCATAATTCTTCAAATGAAAGATACTAAGATTAAAGATATTAAAGGTAACTTTATCGTGTTTGGTTATACCCCAAAGTCCATGGATGGTAGTCCAGCTAATATACCAACTGTGATCCCCAGATGCCTATTTCTGGGCCGGAACTTCCAGCGGACCATCTGCCAGAGGATTCCTCATTCCAGATGAAAGAGGCCGGTAAGTCTTGGGATACCTCAACCCTCTAGTAAACCAAAGACATGTCTCTATAGGCATTATATAAACATTGAACTGAGAGCGGTTCAAATTGATCATGTTCTTGTCTGGAGGAGGACAAGATGGAGGAGCCTCCCTTCCTGAGAACAGTATATTTTTATCACCAAATTGTAATTAATCATATTTATCTTTGTTTAATTTGTCTTTGCTTTTTGTAACAATTTACTAAGAGTGTGAATAAATTATATTGAATTGTCAATTGTCTAGTAATCTTAACATCTACGGCATTTCATTATAGTTCATTTTTGTACTCCTGTAGACAATTAAAATCTTGTCAATACATGCAAAAGAAGGCTGTAAGGGCCAGCCTGAAAACTCCCAACTCACCTATTCAGAAATTTCTTCCATCCACAAACAAAGAATAACCTCTCTCTGCAAATCCACTCTAAACCACTCCTGGTACCCCCCCCTCCCCATTCCTAACGAATCTTCTTTCCACACTCTTACTAGGGAAGAACAAACGGCGATTTCAAAATTACGAACAGGACAACTTAGAATGCTAAAATTTAATGGAAAAATCAAAACATTCCCGAAATGCCCCAAATGTGACTCCCAACCAGCCAGTCCTGAACATCAATTGTATCAAATCCTCCAAAAAAAGACCTCTGGGAAAACCCCAGGAGATCGTTTAAATGACTTGAGGAATAAGCAACAACATACAAAAGTGCACAGTCTGCACTATTTTAAAAAGATAATTATATATATGTATGATACTATGTACAATGAATATGGCGCTTCGGGCATCGCTGCAGAGTTTGGTGAAGAATCACCAGTGGATCTCCAGAGACACCACGTATTTCACGATCTACGAAGAATACGTAGATCGCGTGCTTGAACGCTAGATCGTTCCTGTAGAAAGGTGATAATGCCCAAAATCTTGAGATAGCATTAAAAATTAGAAGAAACTCCTTTCCAGAAACCCCTTGTCTTATTTACGATACATGAATGTTGACAGAGATGTGTCTTTGACAGGACATCCAAGCTGGGAGCCTACAGCCATAAGAACATCCTACTTTCCCTCCCTACAGGCAAATCCCTGCAGGACATCAAATGGCTCAGCATCTGGAGCCGTTCCTTCTCGGTAAGATTTCAGTCCGACATAGGACTTGGTGTACCATCATGTAGCAAGCATTCAAAGTTTTATATTATTTAATAAGAAAAATAACAAATAGTAAATATAAAAGGCCTTTCTTTATTGCTTTTCATTTTAATTGAATTTAAAATATATGATAGAGAATTTTATAATTATTTACATATATATATATTAAAAATAAAGAAGGCATCTCCTGACCACGAGCACATGTGCTTTTTAGATGGCAGAGCGCCATCTAGTGGATCAAAAATAAACAAAACGTTTATTTAGCTTGCTCCGTGATATTTTAATAGATTTTAATATCAACACCTGACCCACTTATCTTTTATTTTTTTCTATTGTTTTTTCATATATATATCTGCCGTCTAAAAAAAGCACGTGCTCGTGGTCAGAAGATGCCTTCTTTATTTTTAATATATATATATATAAACCAAAGACAAAGAACAAAAGAAAAATAGGGAAAAAACGTAAACATTGGCAGTCATCATTTTCTTTTTCCGCAAGCCACAGTTATAGTCTCGATCCCGTGCAGGCGCATACCAGGCCAGCTGCCTCTACGTGTAGATCGATGGGGTCGTTCTCCCGAGCTGCTTGCTTTCTCTAATAGATATTTAGCACAAAGTCTTTAGAGAGCCTATGAACTGATTATATCGTTTAGTAGTTCCTTATATTTTCGACATATTCAAGTCTATTTTAACATTTACAACGTAGATATATGCAATAGATTCGAATATCCCCCCTGTATATGAATTTTTTTTTTCATTTTTATTACAATCTTAAGTTTTCAGGTATCTCTGTTCTTTTACAGGAATACAAAAATGAACAATGAAACAATTGAAAAATGAATAATTGTTCATTTTTGTATAACTGTAGAAGGGCTTTTTATTCTCGAAAGCTAGATAATCCATATTGAATATTTCAAAAAAGAAACTTATTCTTGGAAGCCTGATGATATTTCACCTTAACTTTTGTTTCAATTATTTAGATCGGCATTGCGATGGTAGCTATCAGAGTTGAGGTGACGACATAAGAGACTAAGTACTTATAATTTACGTCGAAAGGTTTAGTTATAAAAGAGATAGTTAAAAGGTAGTGGTATGAAAGAGAGTAACATATATTCATACAGACAGAATTATTAGAGGAACTCACTGGCTTGACGGTCGCCGAGATGATACATCGAGCTTAAGACAGAGATGGCTGGCGTCACATCGTGTTTGGGATGTAATACATAGTGGGCCACAACGTTCGATCACGAATAAAATTATATATATATATATATATATGTTATATATAAATTATATTTCATAGATTCAAATACTCTGTTAAATCGACCGCCAGAGGTCACGCTTCCCCTATAAAAAAAACTCATTCTTGTTGTTTCCCGATGGCCGGCTCAAACCATTTGTACATTATGTAAATAAGTTTTTCATTTTTTAGATTCTTACGCCTTAAGCCAGGCAGTACTTTTATCAAATTATGTTTTATATATATTCCTTTATCTCAATTAGAGCAATCTCTGATCAATACTATTATTATTATTGCCACGACTGCAGAACAATATCGTAAAATACTCATGTATACAAAAATCAAGCAACAAATAATGATAATTAAATATATCAATTTAATTCCAAAATACAGAAGAAACTTTTTTTATTTATAATACAGTATATATATATATATATAAGACAGAATTAGTACCGCGACAGTTATCTGATAGGGCATCCATACATCTATCTTCATTCTACTATCTTTGTTTCCAGGTAAACTTCGGCCATGTCATGTTCCCTACGGGTTTGGCCATCCCTCGTGGTGCCAATCTAGGGCCGCTGCCCTCCTTGGCCCATGGCGTACGCTCCGGACCGGTGGTCATTCAGGACGCAAAGACCATTTTCATCCCCCGCTTCCAGTATGACGGCGCAGCGCCGGGTAAGATCGCTTCACTGTCCGTTAGTTCAGACTCTAACTGAGTTTGTCACAGATGCCTATTTCCTAGTTGGACAGGGTGTCAAGCCACGCAGCCTCAATGCCATCAAAGTCCCAGATGAGAACGGCAGGTAAGAATGAATTACATACATTTACTTTAGAAGAGAAAATTGATAAAAAGTATAAAAATAAGAATATAAACCCTAGCAATGCGTTTCTGTTAACTTTGCTTAGAATTTTTTATGAAACTGATTCCAAGAATTATAATCAAACATTATATTTATTTTGTTTAAGTCAAAAGTACGCCCTTATATATATAAAATTATATTTATTGATTTACAAGATATAAAACAAATATAAAAGAGAAACTTATATTAAACAAAGGAACTTTTTTTTTCTTACGGTTAGCCCTTATTTACCTGTGATCTTACACACATACTCTGTGGGTATAATTAATCAATTGAAATATATGTTCAACAGTTTCTTTATTCGTGAAAAGTACAACCTTTTGGATCTGATATGGCCTGTAGAACTATAAAGATCCGAAAGCTTGCACTTTGTACGAATGAGGAAACGTATTGCTACGGTTTATATTCTTATTTTACACATTTACTTACATATCATTCCTAGATTTAAATAGAAAATTCTGACTAATATAAATGAACATAAATTAGATTTTATGTTTCATATTATAATCAAAATATTCAATGTTTATGTCTGTATAATTTTCTTTAATCTTAATATACTAGGTTCAGCCTTTTTCTCGCTCCCATACAATGTAACGTCTTCGTGTTTGTTAGTCGACGTTAATCAGCAAGAAGTATTTGGAAGTTTAAAAAGAAAGTCTTTATTGTTTTTTAGCCAACATCAGATATAAGTTTACAAGTGGATATATTACAATAAGTCAAACTCCACAGAGTACCAACCGTGATGTGCTCACTGATAATTTACTATACATCCTGTAGGCATGCCAACTGCCGTTACATACAGGAAGGATTTCAATATTGTCTTCTTTTCAAATTAAAATCATTATCAGCTGCAATGAAGTTTTCGTTTAAAAATTCTTTTAGCTGCGAATGTTCTTAAATGGGAAGGAACATTGTTTCGATGAAAATACTGTCTATTCTTTCATTTTTAACGGCTACTAAATATTATATGCAATAGTATCAACACAATATTTTGCTATTTTATTATGTCTCCAAACTGAAGCCATCATCTTTCCAGCTCAAACCAAATTATACCTTATTTAAAATGAAAATACCATCATTTTTTATTCTATAATAAATATAAATTTTAAGAAATACTACATCAATTGCTTTTATTATGTTGCAACAAAGATATTAAAATACAAGTCTACTGTTAAAATGCTCATACAACTATAAAGCAACCCTATTCGTTATGTTGAAAACTAATATAATTTCGTATCAAAATCAACCTGCTATCTTAATAAAGTTATAAACATTTGTGTTAAATATAAACACAAGTTTTATGGAATGATGGATATAAAATTTATTATAAATTATGAAGACCTCAATATATATTAAAAAAAAGCTTGATTACGATCAAATATGTTGTTATTAAACTTTAATATTTTATCTTAAAAGAGTAAAACCTATATTAATGAGAACAAATAAGAATATACTTATAATTAAAAATGGTTTATAAAAATCAAAAAGATATATTAATATTGAAGATACTATAAAATTCTACCTAAATGTAGTAAAATATCCATCGAATATTTTATTATTTTAAATATTAAATGATAAAAAATTATTTGAAAGTCGAAAGTTTGAAAGTTTTTAAAATTATAGCTGAATAGAAATATCAATATTATAATTTATAACAAATTTATTTATATCATTTAAAATATTTAGTTTTGTCGTTTAATTAGAAATAAAACGTTTAATATAGTAACATAGAATTATAATAATTTTATTTTATATTCCTATAATTTTCAATGAAATAAAAATAATCAAAATAAAATGCGAAATATCATCATTTCATTCTTTAGTTTTAAAATTTTGCGGCGCTCGGGTTATAGTTCTTTACGGCAAGAAATGAATAATTAATATTTTACAAATATATTTAGTAGGCAAGATGGAATCATCTGAAGGTCCTGATGAACCTGAATCAAAAACTTATTCTGATTCATCGGTCTTTGGTCAGATTCTGGATGGAACTTACAAAGTCAACATAATCTACGAAGACGACATATGTGTCGCTTTCAAGGATCTTCATCCACAAGCACCTTGCCATTTTTTGGTTATTCCAAGAAAGGTGATTCGCCAATTGGAGGAAGCTACAGTTGAAGACGAGCACATTCTTGGTCATCTTCTTCTTGTCTCTAAGATATGCGCCCAGAAGGAAAAACTTGACGAGGGATACCGCGTTGTCATCACGAATGAGCCCAAAATGTCAAAATCGGTGTATCATCTTCACATCCACGTGATGGGAGGACGTCATTTCGGATGGCCCCCTGGCTAGTTTGTTCAAGTTTAAAATGCTAGTAGCATGCGTTTTCGAAATTCAATATTCTAATTTATTGATAAAAAAGGAGAAAATCCATTATTTAAATCTGTTTAAAATACCTTTCCTAAATTTAACTACGTTTATTTATTTACGATAGTGTTTTGAAATAAAGGAAAATATTGGATTTTATATAGTTTTACGTATGATTATTTATATTATTATATTTTATATAAACACTTATAAATTTAAACACCGCTTCATTTTTATATTATATTTTTAAAAGTATATAATTAAACACACACAGACTGCAAAAAAAAAAAAATATATATATATATATTATCTTAGTGCATTATAATGAATTTTGAGATTTTATTTAGAATTATATTGTAAATTATTATGTTTGATTTGAAATATAAATTAGGGTTAATAGCAATATACTATTGCATTAATTATATATCGACATCTTAAAAATTGAAAAACGAGCATATTAGAAAATATCTTTAATTAAAAAGGCATATATTGGATCAAAATATCATTTAAAATAACTAAAAAATATATAAAATTGCAAAAATAAAATAATAAAAATATAAGAAAGGTCAGGTATTAAAATAAATTAGAAAATATATAAATAAAATTCAGATCATATATGGTATAAATTTTATCAGATATTCAAGATATACCATACGTTAGTTGTATTATTAGATTTCTCAAATAGGTTTAGAGATATATTAAAATAAAAACAATAATAGGTTTATAAGTAAAGGTTAAATTTACTTAATATTTGTATTAAATATAGAAATACATTTCTTGACCAAATTAAAAGTTTATGTAACAGATTCAAATAAATATTTTTCTATTTTTATTACGTTATAACAATTAATTGCTATACTAAACAGACATAATATAATTGTTGAAATTGCTGAATATACAACAACAACAACAAAACAGCTTTATTAGGGCATCTTGCCCTGTACGGATTCTCCGTGGAGTTACAGACAATATTAACCATAAGAGAACAGGTGAAAATATAGTATTTACAGTCAAGGTATGTCAAACAGGGTGACTTTTTATTGTGCCCCTGTTCTTCTCTCTTCCATGAGTGCAATTTTATTCCCAACCGCTTTTTGAAAGTTGAACAGTTCAATTGCCCAACTTTTCTTATCTGAAACAGTTTTTATTAGCTTTATTGAGTTCAAATGCGGTCTAGGAAGACTTTTCAGGATCTTTTTTCTCTCTCCTTCCAGATCCCCGCATTCAGCAATAAAATGGTATATTTCATCAGTTATCTGACTTCCACATAACCCACAGTACAAATCTTCTTTCTTAATTGCGTAAATATGATTTTCTTTGATCATTGTTGACATTAATCTGATCTGTGCAATAAAACTCACTAAAGCTGAAGACAGATTGCATGAAAAGTAATTTTCTGGAATAAATGAATCATAAAGTAACCTATAGTTTGAGTATGTTTTCGTAAGAGATAATTTTGCCAGATCTTGCTGCAATAGCTGTTCAATTTTTATTTTTAGTATATTCGGAATTTCGCTCTGTATGTCATCATAATTTAACCTATAGTTTAGCCATGTGAGTCCACAATGATTGATGATATCCATAATATTCTTACAGAATCCTATAGGTTTTTTTGTCATTAAGGAAATTTCCTTCAATCTATTCCAGCATAGCTTAGGTAGTCTATTGTCTTCCATTTTTTGTAATCTAATGAAATATTTCAAAATTAATTTGATCGTTGTAAAAGTCAAAGATATTCTGCCTGTTTCCAGCCTTACAATGTACCCTGGTATATATCTTGGTAGATTCAGAAAATTTTTGATAAACGTATTCTGTAATTGGTCTATAATATCCGTATTGTCCCAAGCCCACACAGGGGCCGCATAGAGCAGTATTGATTTAATAACTGAGTCAAATAGATTCAGAGCAACTTTTAATGAGTTAATTTTTTCTTTTTTTATCAGTCTAATAGTTGCATTTATTGCCGTATTTGCTTTGGCTTTATAAAAGAGGGCTACCTTTTTACTATTAATAGTGGAAGTGAATGGATATCCCAGATATGTAATATTGGACGCAACAGTCAGTGGGGTGTCACCCCAGTACCAGTTTTCGTGTCTTGCCGGTCTTCCTCCATTTCTGAATACTATTATTTTGGACTTATTTTCATTTAAAACTAATTTGTTCTTATCCAGGTAAGACTTTAGTAAATTGATTTTAATTTGAAGATTAATTTTCGATTCTCCAATTATGGCTATGTCATCCGCATACATAAGTAGGTGTAAAACGCCAAAAGAAATTGCTGAATATAAAATATTTATTATTATACAAAATTATCGACGCAATTATCCCTAGCCGGGATATCGTGTTTTGTGTGTTGAAATAAAATAAAATAAAAATGATACATAGCGCGCCATCTGTTATCAAAATATGAAACTATTATAGACGCGTCTATAATAGTTTTGAATTTTTAAAATACATTAATAAAAATTGAGTAATTCATATGAAATATACTAATAAAAAATGTTTATTCAAAAAAACATTTTTTAACATAATAAAATATTTTTATTCATAGAATTTATGCTAATATATAAAGCTTGTGTATGTGCGTCAGTAGCAATAATTTATTTGGAACACTAAATAGTGATTGTCATAGGTCATCGTGAGTGAAATTTCTATAGGTCAATGGTCGTATTTTATTTTATATTTTTTCTGACTCCCAACATAGAGTATATCACATCGAGGTTAAATACTTTAATTTCCCCTGGTGTGCGAATGATGGAAATGCATCGTTTATCTTTATAAATCTTTGAATTTACTTTCGTAAATCTTTTGCCGAGAGAGGATTTTGATCTATAATGTTATATACTCTCTTCTACCTAATATTCAATAAACTTGGGTAGTGTAGTTTCTATTAAAAGATATTGTATGTTATATATTTGTATAATATTATTACAGAATTATCATAAGAACTAAAAATATGAATATCTCACGCTGTATATTGATTACATCACCCAGCAACAACCAAGTCCTTGGTCAAAACCATTTATACATATTATATATTACATATAAAAATAAATATGTCCTTCCACCTCAAAATAGACGTCAAAACTAGACGCCATCTATTGATCATTTCTGGAAACTAGCAGCCTCAGGTCGGTTGCGTTTAGTTTTGACATCTTAATTTTGACATTTTAATGGCAGAGATGATCATCATTTTTATAGAACAATATCCTCCTGGCGCAAATTTCCATCTATATTTTGGACTTCGATTTGGCCAAGACACTTTGCCAACTAAACACCTCTTTAGCAGATTGTGAAAATTTCATTTGTTCCCTGATGGATCTCATGGAATAAAGTCTGCCCTGGATTGGATAAGGACCATTAGTCTGAAACCTCCTTAACCTTAAGAGAGTCCTTCTCCAGACAAGGACAGGATCTCTTAGTTCAATGTTGAGATAGAACTTATTAGGTGTACAAATAAGTTTTGAGGGATTTTTTTTTTATAAATTCGAAGCTTCGATTTTTTTGGGGGAAATAATGAAGCCTTAACATGAAACCTTACAAGGTCCGATGCTATTTATATAATATTTGTTGTGGCTTCTTTAGCAAATCTTTCAAAACCTATTTGTACTCCCAATATATAAGCAACTTTTAGAAGACGTCAGGATTTCCAGGGTATCATCATCCAGGACATGACCGAAGACCCAGCCTTGCAGGTCAGATGGCTGTCTGATGATGGTAAATACCTCCCAGATGAGAGACCTGACTCAACAGCTCTTTTTAGATGGTTTATCACCAACACTTTGTAAGAGACGTCTTGTGTCGTGGCATTCGAAAATGGTCTCACTTTTTATCGAACATTCACAGCTCTATAAGCATTATTGTATTGTCTCTATACGTAACTTACATTGATGATACTGCCACGTGGAAAATTAGGGAAGATCAACTTCGGGATGAGACAACAATTTATTTCAGACAAGAACAAACTATGAATGGTAAACAAAAGATAAGCCACAAGGGAAATTTACAGAGTAGCAAAATATAAACATAAAAATGACTACTCTGTTAATAAATGTTGGGCTATAAGTTGAAGCTGGTCTAGATGATATAATAATGGAAGGAAGTAGTCAATTATCCCACTACATCTGACGATTGAAATGGATAGATTAGAAGCACGCGGAGTCGACGCGAACAACAGGCAAGTGTTAAGCTCCTTTATTTAGACTAATGGGGGAGGGAGGATGGACGGTGATTGGCTGGCCGTGACGTAGTGATGAGTAAGTCCTCCCCAGCAGAAGTAGGCTTATTCAACGTCTTCAATAAAAATAATAAAATTAATAAATACTTTGTTATAATACAAACAGTGATGTCTTCTTGAGATGAACTTTCCTTCGAGACTGATGCTGGAAAAGGACTGTATCTTCTCTGTTATAACCAGTCATTCGTGCCATGCTAATCTGGTATATTGACAGGGTCGAGCCCCTGCGAGGTTATCGTGGACGGGATCTCACACTTCACCTTCCTGGAAACCTGACCTTCTACGATATTGATTGGTTCAGTGTATATTGCATCTCTTTTGAGGAAAACTTCGGTCATTTGGTGATTTCACGCGATCTTACTGTCCCTCCTCATCTTGAAGATCTCGAGCTTTTTGAAGGTAGGTCTTCAAGAGAAACATGTTACAATAGGCTGACCGTTGAGTGTGCCATAGATGAACTACCTGCTTCTGAAAGCAGTCCCCTAGCATCCTATGAAACCAACACTCCCTACTATGGCAAACTGATTGGAAATCTCATCACCAACGCCCATAACGTCAGTGGCAAAGTGTATGCTGCAAGTGATGATACTTTCTTCATTGAGAACTTCATCTATGATGGAAAAGGACCAGGTAAGTGAGATACAAAGTAAACAGATACTTCCATATATAAGAGATGACAATATGAGTAAACAAAGACACAGCATGTTTTTTCCCCGTAAAGATAGAGGCTACCTGGCCAGATTTCATGATTCTTAAAACTAAGGATACTTCGGCCAGTGAATCTTTTTATTAGCTCAACGTTTCGACAAAAATATTTTGTCATCGTCAGGAGCAACATATTTACATAGATATGTTGTTATACCTTGAAAAAGGTTAGCGTTAAGGAAACTGAAATATTGGTAAATAAATTATATTTTTGATCCAATATGTATTTTTAATTAAATAAGTACATATGTAGCAAATTCATATATAAAAGTAGGGATGACTTGATTGTTAGCGGAAATCTTTTTGTCCTAAACATTGGAGTAGGTAACTCCATTTTCTTATTAAAGCTATTGTAATCTTTTGATAGAAGGGTTTCTAGAAGCAATCTTTGTAGGATTTTCGTGTGATATTCTGATAATGGAATTTGACGTCTGACATATTGAAACGGTGGCTAGCATTTTAAAGTTTTTATATTATTATGCACATCCGCACGTTTGATAGGTGAATACAAGTACTTGTATTTGCTTTTTTACAAACAGTTTGTATTTCTACATTTGACATTGTTAATCCAGTAGAAGATTTTGTTGCTTGAAAGCTTGCTTTTCGAATAAAAAAGATAATAATTGTTTGTTTCTAATTAATTTTGGAATAACTTTAACATTTAAAAATTGACATGTTTTTCTGGAGATGATTTTCATTTTCATTTTTATTTATACATCTCAAGCTTTCTGACATCTCTGCCCTTTTACAGGAGTTCAAAAATGAACAATTATGAAACGCCGTTTATTAATATTCGTTTTATGTACTCCCGTAGAAGGGAAGAGAAGCCTCAAAGCTTGAGATTCCATTAATAAAAATGAAAATGAAAATCATTTCTAGAAACCTGTGTTATTATTCAATTTTAACACAATTTTACTTAATGCATTCAAACACAAGTAGTTAAATCACTGTGTGGGGTGTTTCAGATGCCTATTTCTGGGCAGGATCAACCCCTGAACCTAGTAGCAGCGGCTTCATTGTACCTGATGAACTTGGAACGTAAGTTTGGCCTATACCATAGCTCTTTTCTTTTGGAAAAGAAATAATCATTTAAGAATTGATTCTTCCATTGATAACTTGTCCATGATTAGAATGAGTCGTTAGAGCTCACTAATAGAAGATGGAATCAAATATTGTTAACTACAATCTTATAGAGAAGGTTCTGTAGTTGTCTAATCAAAACAACCATCTAATCTTATACATGGGAGTCACCAAGCATGACTTGTACCTCAACTAATACTAAACAAGATACATGTGTCTCTATGACATTGTGTAGTGAAACACACAAGGGATAACCCCTGTTTAAAACACGACAACTATACACTCATAGACAGAAATTAAGGAAGTTGTACCTTTTAGCATGTATATCGGGATTCAGACAATAACTCTGAAAGATACACTCATGAACAAAACTTAAGGAAGTTGTACCTTTTAGCATGTATATCGGGATTCAGACAATAACTCTGAAAGACACACTCATGGACAAAACTTAAGGAAGTTGTACCTTTTAGCATGTATATCGGGATTCAGACAATAACTCTGAAAGATAATGCAGTGAGCTTTATTGAAGACACACTTATAGACAAAACTTAAGGAAGTTGTACCTTTTAGCATGTATATCGGGATTCAGACAATAACTCTGAAAGATATTGCAGTGAGCTTTATTGAAGACATACTCATGGACAAAACTTAAGGAAGTTTTACCTTTTAGCATGTATATTGGGGTTCAGATAATAACTTGGAAATATTTAATTTTCAAATGTTCTTCTATATATAGAAATTTCTATATTTGTGGGTTTAACTGGATTGTATGTACAGGACTGATGTGTTACGGCGGTATTCAGGACAGAACCTCGTCCTTACTCTGCCCAACGGTCGAAAGATTCGAGACATCCGCTGGTTCAGTGTCTGGTGTCGGACCTTCACTGTGAGTTCTGTGTCCCCTGTGACAGCTAGGGCGGTCTCACTGACAATGTGACAGGCTAACTTCGGATGGGTACGTATCCCCGGTGGTCTGGAGGTACCACGAGAGACTGCCATCGGAACTCTACCATCTTTCTCCCACGGTCTGAGATCCGGGCCAGTCATTCTACGTGACGTCAAGACCATTCTTATCTCCAAGCTTTACTACGATGGCGCTGCTCCAGGTCAGTATCCTGATCTCATTCTGAATATCGCTGCCATTGCTAATTATCCGTCATATTCACAGTTAAACCTGTCTTAGTGCTCCCTCTTGGGACTGAAGTAAAGAAAATAATTATTCTTTGAGTGTGAAAGCTTGTCTTCTTCTTTCTTATCTTCACTTTATCATATTAAAGTATCAAGCTTGTAAAGCTTGAGACTTTTGATGGTGTCTGCCGGGGAAGAGTAGAGTTCATCAATGGATGATTCAATACAGTCAATAATGTAGTTTAGGGTTGTAGGTTGGCACTTAGTACATAGTGGGAAAACCTTGCAACTATTCTGGAAAGTCATTATCCTTAGATGACCAGACTTAAGTCTGGAAATCAAAGACTGTTGTTCTCTTGGGAAGGAAGAACCGGTGCTTGTCCCTCCTGCTCTGTACCAGTCATGTGCAGCATTAGATGTGAAAGCTTGTAAAAAATAGGAACTTATCCTCTACCATTGATTTTTTTCTGTCGTCTGTTTTGCATAAGTTGAATCTGGTTATAACGATGTATGTAAATTAGATGATTCTTTTGTTGCCTTAAATACGAGATAATTAACTCGTTTCTCTCTCTATATATAAAAATTCTTAAAGTTTAATAAATTAATTTTATAAATCTGAGAGTTGGTTTCAAAAAACTATCCAACAGGGACTCACCAAAATAGAGTGCTATAGACAGATCACTTTTAATGTAAACCTAGACGCTGTTCGTGTTCTTTGTCTAATCAGGATGCCATAAAGATATTGTAGCGCAGAAAATCAAGTCTTTTTATATTTGGAGATGTGAAAGTATTTATTGATGACGTCACCACGACTAGTCGACAATTATTAACAAACTAGCCGAATGACCCGGGCAACGCCCGTGTTTTACCCGATTAAATGCTTTTATTCAAATACTATTCGTTACAATTATAAATTGGCGCCGTGGATGTCATTCTTGTATAATATATAAATGAATTTTAAAAATTGTAAAAAAATATATATAATGCATCGGCCGGGAATCGAACCCGGGCCGCCCGCGTGGCAGGCGAGCATTCTACCACTGAACCACCGATGGTTATGAGAAATGGCCATATTTGGGTATTTATTCCGTTCACAAAGCAAACGGTGACAGAATTGATTAAAAATTGTTGCTTGATTATGACGCTGATAACTATATATTAATTAACCAAACTACAGCTAGAGAATCTTGAGCAAGCACGCAAAGAAATATTTCGATCATTATTTTATATTGAATAATTAAATTAAATCTGTTTCCAAATATTTTCATTGGATAATTAAATTAAATAATAAATTATTTCTTCGCCACACAATATACACGTGAGTTCGAAGGGATGTAGCTAAAGTTATCGCTTTATTATACGTGGCACTAAACAGAAGTAATACAATGATTTGGATTTGCCTTTAACCTCCCCGTCAGAAGAATCTTTGGTGACGTGGATGTCACTCTTGTGAAACCTTCCGCTCCACACTATACATGTCCAGCCTGGACTACACCGTCTTGTAGGCCGCTCCGATGTCAGGCTCTCCTGGCATCGTCTTGTTGGATCATCCACACGCCCGGAGGCAAGTCGCCACATCTTCTCCTCGCCGCAGATGTCACCAGACTCTGTCCTCCCCCACACAAGAATCCTGTTTTTGGCACCTTGTAGCCACTTGTATATATCCCCTAGATTTTATATAAGAAATAATCCCATATATTTAATTTTATAAACCACGACTATTCACCAAGTCTATATAAATTATGATGCACTAGCGCGCCATCTGTTATAAAAATTCAAAACTATTTTAGACGCGTCGTTTTGAAATTTCAAAAAGAATCTTGTTTTGTTTCTTTAAAAATCAGGGTACGAAGATAAACAATTATTTATTTTAAGAGCCGGAACTTCCTCTCCTATGGCTTATTTTCCAATTATCTATATACAGCCTAACTCGAGCTGTCTTTATGCAAAACCATAAACAAACATGATTATAACTACTCTTTTTTTTTTAATTCTCTGAATTATTTACAATTACATCACAAATCTTACGCATCTAAAATAGTTTTGAATTTTACATATAAATTATAGATGTTACAAGAGAAGTAATTGCCAGTTATAAATACGAAGAAGGAATCAATGTGGTATAATCTTGGCTAGCTTTCAGACTATGACGTCTTTCAACAAGTTACTATACAAGGAACTAGAGGAACTACAAGTAACTTTCTTTAGTTTCTTGTATAGTTGGCTGTTGAAGGACATCATAGTCGGAAAGCTATCCAAGATTATACCGCATAAAGAAACCCATTGCCGTTAGTTTGATTCTATCTTTGAAATTATAGATGATTATAAAATTTCCCATCCCTGGACACTTTTATTTTTCCGTTTATCATTGCTCTTCATAATTCATCCTTTCATACCTTATCCCTAAGGTTAGAAATAATCGTTATTTCTTCTTGGGGTAAATTTTGATTTTTCGTTGAAAAGAAACACATGCGGAATAATTTTCAAATGTCGTTCTACAATAGATATAACTACTAACTTAATGCTGTTGCGTAAACAATCTATCATTGTGTATTTTAAGATTTAGATGTGTCTTTATCAGCAGTAAATAACCTTCCTTCCCACAGTCTTCCAGTTTGATCCCCCTCATCCTGAAATGGCTATGCATTCTTTAGAATCCATAATTTCTTAATTTATATGAAAATAGCTAGGCACTCTGTAGAATTCCGATTTTCTCAATTTGTATGAATTGGCTATCCATTAGATACCCTTCTTATTAACTTTTCCCTAAATCCAGTTGCATACAAAACAAATAAAATGTCGTTTTACAATCAAAAGCGGCATTATATTGTATTGTAGATGATTATACTGATAATTCTACTGTGTCTGATTGATGATTGTCGTAGATGCTTTCTTCCTTGTTGGCACGGGACCACGTCCACATGCAGATGGTACTAAGGTACCAGATGAGAATGGAAGGTAAGTTTGCTGCTCTCTTCTTGTAGATCATGTGTCTAACAGGATGTGTACAGCCTGGAGAGACTACGAGGCTATCGTGGAAGGGATGTACTACTGAGACTACCCGGAAATCTGACTGTGTTTGACATCTCCTGGCTCTCCGTCTACTGCATCAGTTTCCGTGAGAACTTCGGTCATGTCACCATCCCACGGGACGTCAGTGTACCAGCTGATCTCGACTCCCTGCGAGCTGTGAGTCCATAACTTCAACATCCTATAACAGGGTTCGTCAAACTTTTGAGTTAGAAGAGTCAAAAATAACAATTTACAGAATTTCAAAGTTTTTAAAGAGCCACATTTTTTTCTTACCAACAATAAATAGTACTCACATAAATAATATTCACGTATGGACGGGGCAACTCTGTGCTTCACTTCCATCAATAATTGACAATATGACCCAGAATAAGTATATTGCTACGGCGTTTTATGGTTTCCACAAGTCCATATCTCAGAAGAAGGCCAAGTGATACTCACTCCTCACTTTCTTACTGCTACTCTTTTTGTGTTGCTTTTCTAGCTTCCCTCTTTCTCTTTCTTGTTTTTTTTTTCTTTTTTTGTTTCTTTTTCTTCTGTCTATATCGTTGTTTCCTTTGTCTCACTGCTTTGTTCTTATGCATACCTCTGGTGAATCCTGTATAGGGTCAGTGACTCTAAATAAAGGCTTTTTGTTGTTAAAAAAATATATTTACGTATGGAACTATATAAAGAGCTGCAGATTCATATCCAAAGAGACGCATGTGGCTTGTTAGCCGCTGTTTTCCGACCCCTGTCCTAGGACTATATTGATTATAAGACAAAAACGCTCCATCTATATATATAGTAAATGATATCATTAAAGCACGAATGTATCTTTTAGACATAAAACAAACTTCTACTGTCCTTACTGCGATGAAAAATATTGGAAGGGCTTGGCTTCATCAGTGGTGAACCCTCTCAGTAATCCCGCCTCTCAGCTTTTTAGAACTCTAATACTGTATTGGATCGTTCTGCTTATATATGCTACACTGAAGGGTGAAATCTTAGAAATGGTATTTAGGAAAACTATTTATATGTAATTCTACTGTCATAAAAGCGTATGTCCATAGTTTGCTTGAATACCCTTTTTAGAGCTCTAATACTGTATTGGATCATTCTGCTTATATATGCTACATCGAAGAGTGGATGAAATCTTAGAAATGGTATTCAATCAAGCTATTTAAATGTAATTCTACTGTCCTAAAAGCTTATGTCCATAGTTTGCTTGAATACCATTTCTGAACGATACTTGTCATGGAATCTGTCATCGAAGATAATAGCCTTCATTGCACGGACTAAAATTACTTCAACTCTAGATAGAGAAAGTCATATTCTCATCATCAAAAAGGAAAACATTCACTGCAGGATATGTGGAAATATGATATCTGATGAAATCTCCCACTATATTATAGAATGCAAATATTTAGGTGAAGAAAGAGAAAAAACTCTTAAAGACACCTTCTGGAGATTTAGCAACACACTGAAGACGCTGAGAACTATTTCAGAAAAGAAAAATATAGCAATAGAACTCTATAATTTCTACAGATCAATTGTAAATAGATTAATACGCAAAAGAGGTAGTGAGGAAAGTTTTAGAACAGATGTGTAAATAAATCCCTTTTCAAATAAAGGCTCACGTGCACATGGGAAAAGGGAGGAAAAATTAATGTGTTATTTTGTTGTTGTATGGCGAATCCATACAGGGCAATGGGCTCTAATAAAAGCCTTTTGTTGTTGATTATCATTTCTAAGATTCTACTCAACATTGTAGCATATTTATGTAGAATCGTCCAATACAGTATTAGTCCAATACAATATGGTAGATTGACGAAAAAGCTGGGAGGGTTCATCACTGATGACACAAGCCTATAATACTTTCGAATTCTCATATCAACGTATGTATGACACTACATGAGATGTGCAGAGCATTGAACTGGACAACTGTGAAGAGGTATTCCCTGACAAGCTTCAGGTCAGCTGGAAAATGACCAACGACCACCTCTATGTCCAGCTCGAGGGAAAACTTGGTACGTCTTTTGTGATAGCTTAGACATCTGGTAGTTCCCCGGTGACATGCTTCTACATTCTTTAAGAACGTAGGTCTCAAGCCACACAGAAGAGAACCCTTACAACACTAATGCTTCCACATCCTATAAAAACGTAGGTCTTTAACCGCCCATAACAGAATTGAACCAATGTAGGTGTTCTACAAGAACGTAGGTCTCGTGCAACAGAAGAGAGTTCCTACATCACTAGTACCTCCACATCCTAGAAAACGTAGGTCTTGAGCCACAGAAGAGAACCTTTACAACACTAATGCTTCCACCTCCTATAAAAACGCAGGATTTAACCGCCTATAATAGAATATAACCAGTGTAGGTGTTCTATAAGAACGTAGGTCTCGTGCAACAGAAGAGAGTTCCTACATCATTAGTGCTTCCACATCCTATAAGAACGTAGGTCTCTAACTGACTAAAACGTATATCTTATGCCACAGAAAATAACCCTTACACTACTAGTCTTTCTATACACCTCCTAGACCTTCTACATCCCAAGAGAACGTAGGTCTTTAACCGCCCATAACAGAATAGAACCAGTGGAATTGTGCATTAAGAAATTAGGTCTCGAGCCACACACAGAAGATAACCCTTACAACACTAATGCTTCCACATTCTATAAGAACGTAGGTCTTTAACTGCCCATAACAGAATAGAACCTTACACCAGTCAAATTGTCCTATAAAAATGTAGGTCTCGAGAAAAATAATATATTCCTTTTTATAATACTAGTCCTTTCACATCCTAAGAGAACGTAGGTCTTTAACCGCCCATAACAGAATATAACCAGTGAAATTGTGCTATAAGAAATTAGGTCTCGAGCCACAGAGAGTTCTTACACCATCAGTGCTTCCACATCCTAAGAGAACGTAGGTCTTTAACCGCCCATAACAGAATATTAACGAGCCACAGAAGAGAACACTTATACCATCAGTGCTTACACACTCTATAAGAACGTATATGAGAGCCCCGATGTGTGTGTTGCAGAAGACAACGAGTACATGGCGTTCGGCCGCAGCGGCAATGATGAACGTGCCCAGATGATCGGAGCCGATGTGGTCGTAGCATTCTTCGACAAGGATCTGGGGGTGGTGCGAGTCGTGGATTACTTCCTCACCAACAAGGGACAGGTCGGTCCCTCAGAGCAGGATTTCTCCAATAGCAAAACTTCTACGAAATTCTCGCTAAAATACAGAAATATCTTATTCAACACTCCTGTTGCTCATCTACAACAATCGTTTCAATTGTTACCATTGTTAAAATGTTATATTTATAGATTGTTATTGTTCTATCATCATAAATTAAATCATTAATCTGCTAGATGTTGTGTTCCATCTTCGAAGTTGAAGGACGCTCTGACCATGAATTATTCTCAATACTCTGACGGCCATCTTTAAATCTATTGTGCCAATAATGTACATGATTTTTTAGAATTTCTTCATCTTACAATTAAAATATTTTATTTCCAAAGCGCTATATCCCGCAAGGGATACTTGCGTCAAACAAGGAGAAAAGTTTATTTACATAAGTTATTTACATTATTCAACACATGAAAACATTAGAGATCCAGATTTTGTAAAAAGTTTAGAATGTATTTACAAAATGAATTGAACTTTAAATATGATTTTTTATCGTAAATCAAATCGTTAAGTTCACAAACAACTAGTTCATTCTTCATTCTATAATCTTGAAATGCTGGGCAATCGATCAGTAGATGTCTTGAGGTTTGTTCCTCAATACCACAAAAGCAACATGAATCCTCCACTGCCTTTATTCTATTTTAAAAAAAATTCTGCATAAGCTTCCGCAAAAATTACACAAAAGGCTAATTAAACATTAAGCACCATCATATTAACTTGTATAGAATCTACAAAAACTTGTAAAATCAGGATATGCAATATGAAATCGAGATTTATTAAAATATAAAATATTAGTTTATTACTACTTTTTCTGAGCTACGAATAATGATCACTAACAGATCAAATTGGAGAATATATGTTCATATAGTTACCAAAAGTCAAATTGATGGACCCTATAATAACGAAAAATATTATGAAAAAGACATCTCCTTGATCGTGCAGCTAAAAGTTTCTGATGACTTCTGTCAGAATAAATATCAGATAATCGTTATGTATCTGTGAATTTTTAATTATTTTATAGTTGTTCAAATATACTTTCTTGATTAATTAATAAAATCTAACAACGTTCGCCAATTTTGTAATAATTAGAAAAAAAAAAGGCCAAGTGGAAAACCAAATTTTTTTTTTGGTTGTGAAGGTACAGCTCGCAACACGTTGATGAAGGACAACAACCCGAAATACTTACGGGGTTAACTTTTCTTGATTAATCAAGAATGGATATTTGGCCAATTATGAAATCATTGACAAATCATTGATTAATTGATATTTATTACCGATATATAGCGTAAGCCATCAGTACAGCTTTTAGTTTCACAATTAGGAGATGTCTTTTTCTTAATTTATCAAACCGATTCATAGTTCTAAAGAGACAAAGGTCGCCTCTCCCGTCAAAATAGACGTCAAAACTAGACGCCATCTATTGACCGTCGCTGCAACTAGCGGCCTCGGGTCGGTGACAAAGCCACAACACCAGCTTTGGCAAACTGAGAAGCGTCCACCTAGAGACCATGGTTTCGGGCTAATGGCCCTCGTCAGTCTAGGGCGGACTTTATTCCATGAGATCCACATTGTCACCGACCCGAGGCCGCTAGTTGCGTCGACGGTCAATAGATGGCGTCTAGTTTTGACGTCTATTTTGACGGGAGAGGCGACCTTTGTCTCTTAAGATCAATATCCTCCCGGCAAAATTTCCATCTGATTCATAGTTCTTAAGATTAAAGATTTTCGACCGAAATATCTTTAATTTTAATAACTATGAATGCTGACCAGGCAACCTCTATCATCAAGACAAACTGATTCAAGTACAGTTTCATTTTTGTACTTTTTCTTACGAAAATTGTGTTTTACACTTCAAAGTAAAGCTCATATAGGATACTACACATTGACAATGGTCACTACCTTGCTACAAATCCTACCTAGCTGTCCAATCTAGTCAGAAATGAACTGTGTTCAGTGTACCCGTACAACAGGAGCTTGTCCTGATCTCCTGCTGGGAGGTTCACAGAACGTCGAGCTACGGGCTTCACTGTACGAAGAAGGCAGACTGCGGGTCACGTACCGTCGTCCCCTAGCTGCTAGTAAGTCCTTCTTCTTCTCCTGTACCTGGTGGTGACTGGTACAATCTGACTGATGGCGAAATAACTGGTCAAATCTTCATTGTTATTATGATACATTAGCGCGCCATCTGTTATCAAAATTCGAACTATTATAGACGCGTATGATTCTTTTTAAAAATTAAACAATTTCTACTGCCCTTACTGCAATGGAAAAATTAATTGAAAGACCTTGCTCATCAGTGGTGAACCCTCCCAGAGGTTTCGCCAGTTTAATCTACCATACCGTTGTTATATTGCATTTTCGATTTTCATTTTATAGTGATACTGTTGCTAGATTCTTGGAATGGGTATTTTAGATGAACTATGGACATAAGCTATGAGAACAATAGAAATACATACAATTATAAATGTATAATATGCTTCGAGCAATCGCTTTTCCGCAAACTGGTAGATTGAACTGGCGAAACCGCTGGGAGGGTTTACCACTGATGAGCCAGGTCCTTCTATTAATTTTTCCATTGTAGTAAGGGACGCATATATTGCTAAATTTTTAAAAGAATCATGTTGTTTCCTATCCCCTTGTGTAAAGATTGCACAAATTCCACGAGTTCATGCTCCTCGAGCTATCTCATGGAATGGGGTGTATGGGGTGCAGCTTTCATTGATCATGGCACCATGATCCAGGCACACTTTGGTGAAAGTCTGACTTTGCCTGTAATTTGAAGCTGTTACTAACATGGAAGTCTTTGCTGCCGACTCTAACATGAGTACAGCTCCTCCGTATCCCTGGAGTGGGACCCTTGCTGAGGTCTATCAACTGGGTCAGTTGAAGTCGGGATTTTTAAAGAGGTCTACTCCTCTTTCTAACAATGCTGCTGTTGGTCCGCGACTGCTTATTTGTCAGAGTTATTCTGCTTGTTTCACAGCTGGCCTTCATATCTGAAGATCATTCCCCTATCCGCCACCTGGGGACGCGCCCTATAGCAGTCAGATCTGCAATGGGTAAAAGAATCATGCGGCGTCTATAATAATTTCGAATTTATATACATACACACATATACGAGGAGTGTCCCATAAGTCCGTGGCCCGACCATGAGAACGAAATATTAGAAACTAATCAATTTTACCATATATACCTTAAAGCCTTGTATAAAGATATTTGATCTAAGCTCCGTCTGACTTCCACCTATTTCCTCATTTGAAAAAATCACTTTCTGGCATTCATTTTAGGTCAGATGAAGAGGTCATTGATGCTATAACCTCATTTTTTAAGTTACTTGAAACATCGTTCTTTTTGGAGGGCATAAAAGCATTAGAACATCGCTGGAAAAAGTGTACAGACCTTAAAGGGGATTATGTTGAAAAATAAATCATAATCATTTTATTAGTCATTTTCTTTATATGTCGGGACTTATGGGACACCCCTCGTGTATATCACAACAAGTGTATGTGAATATTGATCAAATATCTTGATATAAAGAGATAACGATGTGTTGCAGGTGATGCTCTGGATCTTTCCATCCCGGCCTTTGTACCTGTCAGTATGGTGGCTGCTATCGGACCACTCAACTCCCGCAAAGAAGTGGCATTCCATCATACCTACTTCACCAGAGGTGAGAACAGCATCCATCTACAGAGTGAATTGTTATGTCATCTACATGTTAGATCTTCTATCTGCGGGTAGATGCTTGATGATCACAAATGATGATTTCATTCAGGATGGTAGGTATTTCTCCATGTGTCTGTTAATTGAGCTACGTGCCAGGATGAATATATAGAGGAATAGTTATTATGTATGAATACCGATATACATGCTAAAAAGTAAAACTTCCTTAAGTTTTGTCCATGAATATGATATATATATATACGTTTTTTTCGCTCATCCCAAGTACACGTGGTATAGGCCATTATAATCATGGTGGGTAGAAGTAGGCGACTGCTTTTACTGTAAGTGCACAACATGTCTACACACGTGAAAAGCAGTTCAACTTTGCACTTACAAATGTGCCAGAGTTTGGTTACTTGCACTCGCTGGTGGGGTTGGATTTTTGCTGGAATCGGGGGCCATTGGAGCATTTTTTTTTTTAATAAAAAAAAGTGTCCAATGCGAGAATCGAACCAGGGTCGTAGCGGTCGAAAACCAACGGTTTAGACCATCCTTCTACCGAACCCCATATATATATACGCTGAAGACATATGTAGATATGTGTACTGTTTTTAAAAATATCTTTTAAAACTGGATACTTTAAATATTGATGTTGAGAAGAGAAGTGAGTGGTCAAATATTTCAACTTTCTCTTTACTCTCTTTATTTTTTTTAACCTTTCTTGAAGAATCTAATGGTGAAGTATGTGTGACCACCAGAGCCCTTGCTGATCAACTTTGGCCGCAGTCCGGCTTCCCGTAATTGCAGCGCGGCGTTCAGTCGGGTGGTTGAAGTGGAGGAGATGAAGAGCTATACATGGCCAACGGTCAATCTCACTCATACATCCACCTTCCACGCCCGCATCGGTCCAGCAGGCGGCAAGAAAGGCTATCTGGCCATTACTGGTGAGTTGGTGTGACAGACAGAATGGATGGTTGGAACTAGCGTGAAGAAGAGCTTCTACCATCATCAGGTAGGGTGTAAACTGGTGAGTTAGTTCGACAGACAGAATCTTCTTCTTCCTTATCTCCACTCAAGCATATTAGGGTATCAAGTTGTGACCCTTGATGGTGTCTGTTTGACAACCATCATGACTGGGTGAAGTAGGATGCCTTTGTCATTAAGACTGGGAGCACTACTCAGTGGTAGGCCACTGACTTAGCTCTGGCCGTCTCTGACATGAGGAACAGACGCCATGTGCAGCTGCTCCTAACATGGAGTACAAACGCTGCTCATCCTGTATCCCTGGATTAGAAGCCCTTACAGGGAGGGTACTATCAGCCGGGCCAGCTGAACCCAGGTTTTTTAGCAAGCTTGTTACTGCTTCTTCTCCTCCTTTTTCATCTGAGCTTGGGACTGGCAAAGGCGGAGTTATGACAGACAGAATGAATGGTTAGAATAGCGTGAAGAAGAACTTCTACCACCATCAGGTAAGGCAGGGGTCAGCAAATTGCGGCTCGCGAGTCACATGCGGCTCTTTGGATGTGAAGCTGAGGCTCTTTATATAGTTCCATACGTAAATATTATTTATGCGAGTACTATTCATTGTTGGCAAGAAAAAACTTGTGGCTCTTTAAAAACTTCTATATTTTGTAAATTGTAATTTTTGACTCTTCCGACTCAAAAGTTTGCCGATCCCTGAGGTAGGGTGCAAACTGGTGAGTTAGTGCAGCAAATAGAATGGATGTTTGGAATTAGTGTGAAGAGCTTCTACCATCTTCAGGTAGGGTGTATAGGGATTTCCTTAAGTTTGGGTTGATTCACAGGGATCCAGCCATGGGGGGTAGCATGGTGGATTAACGGACGTCTTATCCCTGAGCTGGTGGTGGTGAGGGGTAAAAACTACACCTTCATAGTGGAGGGAGGGGACGACCCTACCCACCAGGCTTCCTACCACCCATTCTACATCACCAACAATCCTCGGGGTGGCGTGGCTCAGAACCCATCTCTCATCAACACTCCCGTAAGTCATCTATTCCACACTTTCATCAGTTATCAATCTACCTTTACACCTCACGGATCAGAAACCATTTTACAATACCTCCAGAGTCTATCAGCCCCATGTAAGCCAGTGCCATCTAAGAAATCTACACTAATACCTCGCTTTGCGTCGTTTCGTTTTGCGTTTTTTTTTTTTCGAAGTTGCGTAGCTGCTTAATTTTTACTGATTTTCACTGTGCGTCCTTTGATTTTCGAAGTTGCATTGTTTTGGATTCGAGTCTTTAATTTTTTTTCCCTAAAATATGGCAACACCTTTGTTTTTGATTGCGCCTTCACATATTTTCACTTTGCGTCGTGTTTTTTTTTTTGGAACGTAACCCCGACGCAAAGCGAGGTATGGGTGTACTTATTTTCAAAACTCTCAAAACTTTTCATAATATATTAATAGAATAATAAAGAAAACGACTCCCAAGGAAGAGTTTCTTTCTCTATTTTATATTTAGATTTAACCAATAAAGAATCAAGAGTTTCTTTTCTTTTCTTATTTATTTTATTTCTTGAGCATTCTGTCCAACATGCTCTTCAACACGGAGATCCTGAAATACAACTTCACGCCGAATTCAACGCACCAATTCTGTGTGAAGTTGTACTTTGAGGATCTCCGTGTTGAAGGGCATGTTGGCCAGAAAGCTTGAAAAATAAAAGAAATAAGAAAAGAAACGAAAACCTTGATTATTTATTGATTAAATCTAAATGTAAAAGCAGGGAATAATTTATTTTATTATATATATTTATATTAAATCAATTGATATGAAATTGCCATCTCCAGACACCTGTTTTATTATTTAATTTACACCCAAGAGATTTGAATCAAATTATATGAATTTAATTATATATATGTTATAAATAAAAAATATTGAAATTTGATTTTCTGCTTGAATTTTAGATCATGTTGAGGATTATGGTAATGCAGTTGTGGTCAAAATCTTGAAATAAAAATAATAATGGCTTTGATCAGAGATTTCTTTATTTGAGCTCAGGAATATATATAGGAATAACATAATTTGGTCAAAGTACTGCCTGGCTTAAGGCGAGTAGAACAAGGAAAACAAAAGATTATTTACATAATGTACAAAAGGTTTGAGCCGGCCATTGGGATAAAACAACAACGAGTTTATATTATGGAAGCGTGACCTCTGGCGGTCGATTTAGCAGAGTATTTGTATCTATGAAATATATAATTTTTTAAATAAAATAATATTTTAATATAATAATTATAGATAAAATATTTTAATATAACATATATATATGTTGTACCACAAGCACTAGCAGTCATGGGGCCAAGTGGTCAGGCGTCAATGGGTTGCTACACTGAAGAGTGGATTTTCAGAAGGATGTATATATATGGCCAGTATATCAACCTAGTTATTCCATATTTGGTCAATGTTCAGATATATTTTAGACATATTATTGTATATGTGACACTATAGTGATAATAATGTGGTGAGTGAGAAATAAGGAAACAACAAGTTTGGAAGATGGAACCCAGCAAACCGAGGGAGAGAGGGAGCGCTAGCGGCTGCCACCGCGGAAAATGCACGTCTTCTGTCCTCCACCCCCCCGACTGAGTAAACATAGAACTGAGGTTCCAAGAAAAGGCCCTGCGGTCGCCCCCTTGGAATGTGACTGCTATATCAAGTGACCGGCCTTAGCTGCGTTCTCTCTCTCTCTCTCTCTCTGGTCGACTGTAGATTTGTTTTATTAATCCTGGAAGAGCATATATTATGACATATACATATTAGCATCATGGCTAGGAAATGGTCGTGTATCCAGGAGCATGTCGTGTACGCTGGAGTGGAGACAGATTATGACGGGAATGTGGTACCA
The DNA here is from genome assembly GCA_030710605.1 of Cordylochernes scorpioides. Lineage (NCBI taxonomy): Eukaryota > Metazoa > Arthropoda > Arachnida > Pseudoscorpiones > Chernetidae > Cordylochernes > Cordylochernes scorpioides. The sequence continues at coordinate 80,488,578 of CP092863.1, read as the reverse complement.
GTAGGAGGTAGGTACAGATGTCACCTTTCTCTGTCGTCAGTCTTACCCATGTGTGACAGTTGGACGACTCTGCGAGTACCAACACAAGACAGTTGACATGTGGCGTGAATCAGACACCTTTGAAGCTTATAATGCCACTTTAGTGCTAAGATGCCGAAATGGAGAACCAGGAATGTTTGTCTGGACGCCTGATCAGTTCACGCCTGACCTTGTTTACTATCAGGTAAGTTGTTGTTGTTGTCGTGTCCAATGAAGAGCCTCAGATGTCTACATACATCTCTATCACAGCAGTCGCAATGTCCACTATCTTGGATGTGTAAAGCTTCTGTTCTGGGTGCATGTCAATTTTCTGTTGTTGCCGTGTTCAATGAAGAGCCTCAGATGTCTCCATGCATCTCTATCACAGCAGTCGCAATGCTCTCTATCTTGGGTGTGTAAAGCTGCTGCTCTCGGTCTATGTCAATTTTCTGCAAGGCTGCGGCCATTGCCGGGCATGAGAATATGGAGTATGTGTTAGTTCCACACCAGGACAATTGTTCCATGTCCTATAGGTTCTTGTGCCATCTGGATGTATTGTCACTCCTTTATAGTGTTTTGTTCTAAGTCTTGTTATAGTTTTGTCATTTTTCTCTCAGAGTTTATTTCGCATATTGGATCTTTTCTTAACCAGTTAAGTAATATGCTGATATCAAACGTCCACTGACAATGCTGGTGCAGTGTTATACCCATCGCAATCTGGGATGGAAGATCCACGTATTGGACGAAGAACCACCAGAGGAACAAGCACTAAGCTCAGCTACCTTACCCGTGGTATCCATAACCGTGCTACTGGCCATGGTCCTGCTAACGGCGTGCTAACCAACCCTACCTCACCGTGCCGGGCATTACAGAGCGGTCGTCGCTTGTTTGTATTTTGTTGCATAATAACCTTGTTACATACACTACTTAAACATTTGTATGGCTGTATAGTTTCTAAGTCATCTCTTACGGACTTCAATTTTCTCCCACATAAATTTGTACATAAAATCTAGATGGTTTTATATATATTGATCTTTCTCCCTGAGCAAAATCTACTTCATCAAAGATGAACATTCTGATTCAAGCGAAACAAAGACTCAGGCTAACTACCCGACTACATCCAGCTACCAGGATAGACTCCAGCCAATATGGCTATAATAGGTCTAATATGCAAATATAGCCATCAATCATGCAAATTTGTATTTTAATAATTGGGTGTCATTGAATCCTGGCAGACTGAAAGCCTCTGGTGTGGCACCTGCCATCTAGAAATGTTTGTTTTCTACCATGTTATTCTGCAGATATGTAAATTCTATTCGATTTGCATAGGCTAATATAAATTAGAGAATATGTGGGGGATGAAAGGCCAGTTTCAAATTGACCAATGCGGTAGTCTTCAAGTGCCTATATTCAAATGAGGAAACTTGTATATCAACAGTTGCACAGAGCTCTGTACACAAGTTACTTGTTCACTTCACTGTGCTGTATCAACAGTTCCACAGAGCTCTGTACACAAGTTACTTGTTCACTTCACTGTGCTGTATCAACAGTTCCACAGAGCTCTGTACACAAGTTACTTGTTCACTTCACTGTGCTATATCAACAGTTCCACAGAGCTCTGTACACAAGTTACTTGTCCACTTCACTGTGCTATATCAACAATTCCACAGAGCTCTGTGCACAAGTTACTTGTTCACTTCACTGTGCTGTATTAACACTTCCACAGAGCTCTGTACACAAGTTACTTGTCCACTTCACTGTGCTGTATCAACACTTCCACAGAGCTCTGTACACAAGTTACTTGTTCACTTCACTGTTCTGTATCAACAGTTCCACAGAGCTCTGTACACAAGTTACTTGTTCACTTCACTGTGCTGTATCAACACTTCCACAGAGCTCTGTACACAAGTTACTTGTTCACTTCACTGTGCTGTATCAACAGTTCCACAGAGCTCTGTACACAAGTTACTTGTTCACTTCACTGTGCTGTATCAACAGTTCCACAGAGCTCTGTACACAAGTTACTTGTTCACTTCACTGTGCTGTATCAACACTTCCACAGAGCTCTGTACACAAGTTACTTGTCCACTTCACTGTGCTGTATCAACAGTTCCACAGAGCTCTGTACACAAGTTACTTGTTCACTTCACTGTGCTGTATCAACAGTTCCACAGAGCTCTGTACACAAGTTACTTGTTCACTTCACTGTGCTGTATCAACACTTCCACAGAGCTCTGTACACAAGTTACTTGTTCACTTCACTGTTCTGTATCAACAGTTCCACAGAGCTCTGTACACAAGTTACTTGTTCACTTCACTGTGCTGTATCAACAATTCCACAGAGCTCTGTACACAAGTTACTTGTTCACTTCACTGTTCTGTATCAACAGTTCCACAGAGCTCTGTACACAAGTTACTTGTTCACTTCACTGTGCTGTATTAACACTTCCACAGAGCTCTGTACACAAGTTACTTGTTCACTTCACTGTTCTGTATCAACAGTTCCACAGAGCTCTGTACACAAGTTACTTGTTCACTTCACTGTGCTGTATCAACACTTCCACAGAGCTCTGTACACAAGTTACTTGTTTACCGTACTGTATCAACACTTCCACAGAGCTCTGTACACAAGTTCTTGTCCACTTCTCACTTCTGTATCCCCCCCAAGCCAGTGCCATCCGCCTGTTATTCCCTTATTACCAATCTCGACGTGTTGTCATATGTTGTATCTCTGTACTTAAATTTATTTGATGTGATTTTTTATTTACACTTTCCTCTCTTGTGTATAGCAACGATTCGATGTGTTAAATAAAATATTAATGATGTATATGTGTTTATTATTGAGTTAAATCTTACAAAATAAGAACAACTGACTCTTGGTGGAATTTCAAATAATCATTTCAAACACACATTCTCAAGAGCGAGTGCAAGTAACCATAACAGGGCTCTAGCATATTTGTAAGTGCAAAAGTCGAACTTCTTTTCACGTGTGTGAAATTAATAATTTGTTTAAGAACTTTTAGGACAACCTTAGTAATATTGGTAACCTTGCTAAAATTATAACAGAATTCTTATAGAAGAATGATTTTCTCTGAATGTTCTACATTAAGGATGGCCAATCAGTAGGTGGTCCAAGTTTCAGAATTACAAGATTGTCTCAAAAGTTCGTTAAACACTTGCAAAATATAAATCATAATATGTTTACGAACTGTTTTGTGCTTGTTATTAAAGTGTAAAACACATTTAAACTTTATATATTTTATTTAATTAAGATCAAAATTACATATAAACATCACAATTAATTATATATCATAACTATATAACATTAAGCCATCTATCTACAGTTTGTTTGGTGATCAGTCCAATATTTTTATTTCACAGACTAAATTATGAGATTAATTTATAAATGAAATATTATGCAAAATGTTATGTACTCTTCTACCTAATATTCAATAATCTTAGGTAGTGTAGTTTTTCATTAAAAGAGATTGTATGCTACTGAAAAGTTATATATTTGCATAATATTTTACTATTACAGAATTATCATAAGAACTAAAAACATCTCACGCTATATATTGATTACATCACACAACAACCAAGTCCTTGGTCAAAACCATATAAACATATTATATATTACACAACTCCGCCTTTGCTGGTCCCAAGCCCGGATGAAAAAGGAGGAGGGGGAGCAGTAACAAGCTCGCTAAAAAACCTGGGCTCAACTTGCCCGGCTGATAGTACCCTGTAAGGGCTCCTAATCCAGGGATACAGGATGAGCAGCGTTTGTACTCCATGTTAGGAGCGGCTATACATGGTGTCTGTTCCTCATGTCAGAGGCGGCCATTTCTTTTGGAGCTGAGTCGGCCTGCCACTGAGTAGTGCTCCCAGTCTTAATGACAAAGGCATTCTACTTCACCCAGTCATGATGTTTGTCAAGTCTCAAGCTCTACAGGCTTGATACCCTAATATGATTAAGTGGAGATAAGAAAGAAGAAGAAGATACATTACACAAAACAATTAAACAACTATATACATCACGAACTTTTGAGACAATGTATCATTAATTAACTCAATGTAATTATATATATTTAATTACAATTATTCATCCATTAAATAAAGGTATAGCAGTACTACGCGCATCTAAAGAAATAACTATGAAAAGAGAAAAAGTTTGATGGTGTTTGTGGTGTGTCTATTTATTAGTCCAGCGATGGCCCAGAAAGTATTTCAAAGTTAGTGTTTATTGGTATTATGCATTAGCTACATTTTTAGAGGAAGACAAAAAGGATAACACCCTAGAATGTCTATTGGGTTCTCATTGACTTCCGCCGATCTGCCGCGCCACGTAGCGGTGGCGATCAGTACTATTTCTAGGCCCCCGCTTGTAGGTTTGCCGTGGTCTGTCATCCCAGTAGGCTGGAAGGAAGTCTTTCGGCTCCTACAGTGTCAAAGAAGTATTTCCATGGTGAGTGTTGAGAAATAGAGGATGATTGCCTTCCTTTTAAATATTTATCGAAATATTAGAAATATTAAGGAAAAAAAAGGACATCTTTTGATCATGCAAATAAAAAAATACTTTTAAAGTTTTAGTTATACGATCAATAAATACCTTTTTTTACTCAATTTATCCTCCTATTCCCAGTATAATTCCACTTTTTTTCACATCAGAAATAGTATTTACTTCAATTAATGCTGAGAATTTTATATAGATTCATATTCCCAAAGTTCTGAAATTTAAAGATGTTAGCTCATACACATAATAAGAAATTTTTGTAAAAAATATTTCATTTATTGAAAAATTTAAACTATTTTAACGCTTATGATTCTTTAAAAAAAATCTTTTGTCCATTACTGTAATGATAAATTAATGGGAGGGCATGGTTAAGCATTCTTAAAAGAATCATACGCATCAAAAATAGTTCAAATTTTTCATAACAGATGGCGTGTTAATGCATCATTTTAAAGATTTCATTGTTGGTGGTGTCTTGTCCACTATATGCCATTGCCCCGTTAGTCAGCAACATTTCAGAGCTTCATGTTCACGGTTACCGTAGCGGCTCACGACACCGTACTTCGCCTTACAGGGCTGTCCCTTACTTGTGCTGCTTCTCCCGCCCGCCATGTAGAGTAAATGATAAATTAATGGTGGTGGTGTCTTGTCCACTCCATGGAAAGGGTGGGATGCCATTGCCCCGTTAGTCAGCCACATTTCAGAGTTCCCTGTTCACGGTTAGCGTAGCGGCTCAGGGCTCACGACACCGTACTACAGGGCATTCCCTTACTTGTGCTGCTTCTCCCTCCTGCCACATAGAGGAGGGGTTGGACTTCTGGGCGTGAATTTCAATGTTGAAATGATGAACTGGTAATCCACAGAAAGTGATAATACACACAAAACACAAAATTTTATTGGTAAAATGATGGAAGAATTGCCAACGAGCTAATTGTCCAGATTGGTCCTGACAATTCGTACTTTCAAGAGAGGAAGAACAGGTCAGAGAGAAGATCTTCTATATTTTCTTATATAAATAAGTTCTTCTCCCCAACTTGTGTTTCTTAATCTATAATTAAAACAATTTTTACAAGTAGAAGGGCTTCTTGCCCAAAAGCTTGTACGATCATCCTCTTATAAAAGAAGCTTTTCCCCCTGACTTGTGTTTTCTTCTTCTATAGCTAATAGGAGTATTATCGTTATCTTAACCTTCTAGAGAGTTCTAACGTTGAGAAAACTGAGGAATTCATTAGGAAAAGTGTGGAAGGTATCCATCTGTAACCTGTCCTCAAAATTAAACATATATTGAAGATATTTTAAGAATAAAAAGTTCTCTTAATCGAGTTTCAAACATGGGTCTTGGTTATCGTAGAAAGTGCATCAACCCTGGAAAGCGAACAAGTGTGTCTACTTAGGTTGTTAGGTTGATCCAAGTGGCTTCAAGGTGCAGTGGTTTGCCTAATATATAAAAATAGCTGTTAAGAACTCGTAGATACTGTTTCAGATATAAATATGTAGAGAAGTACTGTTGTTGATGTCGTGTTCAATGAAGAGCCTCAGATGTCTACATGCATCTCTATCACAGCAATGTTCTCTATCTTGGGTGTGTAAAGCTGCTGCTCTGGGTCCATGTCAATTTTCTGCAAGGCTGCGGCTATTGATGGGCATGAGAATATGTGGGTAGGTGTTAGTTCCACACCAGGACAGTTTTTGCATGTCCTATAGGTTCTTGTGCTGAGAAGTACTGTAGATTAGAATTATGTCGGTTGAAATAGTATTTTTCTATCGCGGCTTGTTGATACAGGTCAACATTAGGATGAAAAACCCTGAAAAGAGTTCGTTAAATCTTGTGTTGAAATTCAGGGTAAATTCGCAGATAGCAGTTTATTCAACTGGTAGAGTAGATTACTGTTTGTTTTTTAATATTATTGATGTAAGTCGCTTTTGAATGAAATATCTTCAAACATCAGTTGTCGCTTAAAAGGTAAGATTTAGCTTAGAGACTTGTAAGATTTACTCTTTTCTCTCTATCAGAATTCTACCTTTGTTGTGTGCCGGGAGCCACAATGGCTTCCTAAGGCTCCTAGGTGGTGGGAGCGACGTCACTGTTTGAGAATGTCCCAAAAGAGGACATATTGCAGAACGACATCTGCCCTTCTCAACGCCATCTTTCTGTTGAGCCTCTATTCTGGTTTCCTGAGTACCAAGCTGGCAACAGCTGCACCTAGGCGAGGCCGTGAAGAGACTCGAGAAAACGAAATCGAAAAGATTCTAAAAAATCTCAGCTTTTTACGTCATCTTAAACATTTATATTCATCCGATACTAATGAACTTCTCAATTCTTTCCATACCTTAGAATTGCCCATCGAGGAAATGGACCAATTGAACCAGGATGTAAATAAGAATACTTGTCAATTTTCTAGAGAAGGTAAAAATATCAAAAAACCATCAAAATTTATCAAACCGAACTCAAACACGATACCATACAATTCTATAAAATTTAAGCGTAAAAAGAAAAAACATAAAAAGATTAAAGAAAATCCGATCATGTTTCTAGAAAAAGAAATTGTGAGTAATCTCAAGTCTAAGTGGTTTACAAAATATTTACAATCCTTACCATCAAAATTGAAGATAGAAAAGTGCATTGAAAACCAACCAGTGGCATTCCTGAACAATACAAGAGATGTTACTTCTCTTACACTTCGAGATGGCCTCAAGTTCATGCAACTTCTCGAGATCTTGAAGGATCTTGAAGTCACAAAAGAGGAATACAATAGGATCCGTGAAGAAAATAAGAAGCTAATTGCCCTAAATGATAAGCTAAAGGTGTACAGCAACAGCAAGGGCTTGGATGATATTACTGATGAGCCTGTCGAATTCGATGAGATTGAAGAATCGATTGATGGCAAAACTTCTTCCATTCTAGAACGGCTTAACAAAATGATAGCCTTGTTAAATGAGTCGCACCTCTTTGATTTTCCCATTGAGGAAAGCAAAATCAGAAAGAACCTGGGCAAAAAAAGCACCACAGGCTTCACTGGATCAAATCCACCCATCACCGCACCGATCACCACAACAACGCTGGATCCTGGCGGGACGAAAGGTTATGTCATAGCCTGGCAACAATTTTCCAAACACCATACCATTCCTGCAAGAACCACGACTCAAAAACACTTCAGCTTACCAGCAAAAGTTAGTTCCATTTCAACAACCACCTCACCAACTATAGCCATAGGATGTCCCGTAGATGCCACCAAGTGCCCATTGTGCACAGGCGGCGGTGGCTTCTTCCCAACTCTTTCTTGCTCCACCTGCACTAACACTCGTGTTGCCAAAACCGAACGAACGCCCATTGCAGGAACAGAAAAATTAGTATCAGTATCAACTACACTGTCCCCTGCCGAAGAAGACGACTTCTCAGAAGACCTTCAACATCTTTATCTTTTTAAATACAACCAGAAGAACATCACGAAACCCATAAGTACACAGGATGGGCGATCAAATGTCATTCCAAGGGATGACTTCACATTTCGAAGTTTGACAGCAGAAGACAACCAGATTCTTCGCACCCATGAGGATCCCAAAGAGATCATCTATAACACTCCTCTCCTAGAAACCATTCGGGTTATAGGAACAAACCGCGATGTTAAGAGAAGTAGCAAGATGAAAATCTCATTTTCAAAGCCAATTCTGATGTACACAGAAGCCAGAGATGATCTCGACCTCTTGACAAAGGAAGATGAAGTGCCATTCGACTATTTCGCTGAAGAAAGACGTGCACCCCCGCGGCGCTCCTACAGTCAGCGATCCTTCCTCCTTCCAGACTTCAATGGACGCAGCTACCTAGATGGACCACCCGATTACGATGCTGAGTCCCACGCTGACCGTCCATTCCTCCATTTTCTATCCTACCTCGTTGTACTACAGGCCATGTTTTTCTGAAATTCCAACGGGAAGTCACCACCGATATGCAATGTTGGAAATTAAATTTACGACACTTTCTCAAAGAGTGAGTCAAATTATAGAAACCTTTCAGTCTTGATCTATTGTTGTTATGTGACAACGATCCATTTAAGAATTCTATGAAATCAACCCAGAGGTTCGTTCCTTTTTACCTCAATACAACTTGGGGGAATCACTGAAAGGAACAATTTGAAGGGAAACTAGTTTAACAATTATTTTGACACATTTTTTTTCTTAGGCAACATTGGCTAAGATGTGTTGTAAGATTTAGGTACTTACAACTTGTATGAAGGCATGAGGACGTTGATGATTATATAATAATAATCTTTATTATCCATTTAGTAAAAGAGAGTTATAGTAGCGAACACATTTACATAATAGAGAAGAAGTAAACAAACTGTAGTGATGATGATAAGGGCAGTGTGGCCCTAGCCGTAGCATTCAGTTTCCAACAAGATGGAAGTTGTCTGACCGACATTCCTATCTATATTTGAAAGGACACCTCAGAAACCAGATGTACATCTTTATTTTAACAACATTTCAGTAAATATATCATTCACACTCGTTTGACGCTAAACAAATTAAACATGTAGAAGGCATATTATATTTGAAAGCAAAAACGCGTTTACTTTTAAATATATTTATTCCTTCTGAATGCTTTATTTGTTTCGCACCAGACGAGATCGAATGTTATTCACTTAAATGTTGTGAAAATAAAAAGATATCCATCATAGATCGAGGTGTTCTTTCAAATATATAAACATTTTGACTAAAGATTCTTAAAATAATAACAAAAGTATAATCACAATATACAAATCAAAATAATTGCTTATGCAATTATTGGTCTGAGCGGAATGTTCGCCTTCTGAATTTTCGGTAAGCTGTAGATGTATGGTATTTGGTTTGAGTTGGTTTAATTATCTTGATTGATAATGATCTGATCTATTTTGTTTAAAGATAATATATCAGTGATATATTATTACTTTACTCTGTTTTGATTCGAATCAAACGTTTTTATTATCATCTGGTACAGAACAATGGCTTGTTTTATAATGTGCACGTGTGCAAGAATTGTAAAAGAATAAAATAATTATAGTAACGTGAAAATGGTGTATCCTTCATTTATCTTTAAAGATATCTAAATAAATATAAAGTGCAATTTCTTATAAAATAACTTTCACTATTAATCTTCAACCTATAATAGAAACATATCAGATAATATACCATAATTCACTATATTTGCATACATTTTATGTAATCAATTATTAATATACTTCCAGATCACATAGAAATCTAGTATTTCATAAACTTGGTCAATTCTACTAGCATTTCAAATGTACAAAATTTCATACTCAAAGTGGTCATTGTAGTCAGAATAGAATAGAGAATAAAATTTGTATATTTCCTTTCGAAGGAAAAAAAATAGGCGCAGCCGTTTCTGTAGGGTAATAAGCATCTGGTTTTCCATAAAAATAAGTAGGTAGTATAAAACTAGAGCTATAAATAATTTTTAGCAGATTTCCAGAATAATAAAAAACATTTTAAATAACTAATATTGTTACAAATTTTATATTTTAAAATTATCAGCTTCAGCCTTTGAACTATTTAATTTATAGAAAAATAAAAGTGGCGAGAGTGAATAGGTATTGAGTGAAAAGGTAACAAATGGTTCCTCATCTAACTGGTGTCTAGAGGTTCTATATCTCCCCTGAATGTTGATTTACTATGAGATGGTGACAAGGGATTCTCTGGGGACAACGCGTCTCAACGCCAACCCTCGATGATTCCCTCCACTAAGCTAAGAATACATACTAGCTCTTGGTAGCATTCGATTTATAAATATTTACTAAAAATTAATCAAATAAATCATTAATAAATATAGTTTAAAAAAGCTTTTGTTGAAAAATGCACTAAAACGAAAAGAATAAATATTTCAACTACTGTGCCATTAAACAACTAGATCTATATGAGTCAAAATAAAAGTGTAAGAAGATACTTCCTATATTGAGTAAAGAGGTACAATATTCAGTGAAACATAAAAAAACTTGATATAAGTTGCTTCTTAGTAAATTACATTAAGTTCCAAATTATTGACGATCTCCGCCTATTTTATTTTGACTCATATAAATCTTATTGTTCAATGGCGTTAGCTGAAATAATTATTAATAAAACAAACTCCTACTATCCTACAATAGTGCAATATTACTGTTGTAACAACACCGAGCCTGGTACGAGAACAATTGACATCTGTGAAGGACTACCTCAGCCTGGTGTGAGGCTAAGTCACATCTGGGAAAAGCTGGAGAGAGTGACCAGAGAGCTGATCGGAGAGAAAGGCCTGAAGGCTGGCCTTCCCTTCTGACTACCCCATCAGGCACTTTATGACAGCTACATTTTGATGCCAAGGGTCGCACAGTGATGGAATCAGACGATGGAGAGAATGAATCTAGACTTGAGCGCAATAACCATCTGTTGTCTTGTCTTAAATTTGAAAAAAAAAAAAGACAATACAAGGTCCCGATGGCTTAACCTGAACTAAAAGCTCCTAGCTTTACAGTAATGCTGGAAACTGACTTGAAAATTATAAATTGATAAATCAATACCTTTGTTGCAGTAATCAGAAGAATTGAGTCACAACGCTGGATGGCGAGGCCTAAATTAGAAAACAGTGATGAATAATTTAATACTTATTGAAAGAAATATTTATTTAAAAATCACACAAATTAATATTAATACAAATATTATTCAAAACAATTATTAAAATTTATGAGAGATAGTTCTTTTTCAGGCCTGTCAAAACCAAACGTTGGCGTCGAGACAGCTTTTGTTTACCGGAATTGCGGGGGTATCCTTTTCTGCTCGCGCATGCGCGGGGGGGGGGCAGCGGGGGCAGTGATGCCAGCGTCGGTTGGCCCAAAAGTACCTATTTTCGCGTCACTCTCCCACCTTGACCTTTTGAACTTTGCTATAAGGTCAATATTAATTTAAAAAAAAAAACAAAGAAGGAATTATCTCAAATCTAACAGAATGTTTTATGATTAAATTTTATCTCAAACTTCAATTAAACCTAATCGGTAACTTGACTTTTCTTCCAGAACGCGTGTAAACTTTCCCTACTTTTACTGGAGTAGTTTTCTCTTGCACTGACACGGACTCCACACCGGGTGTTTTCTCCCTGACGATCTCATCCTCCGCTGGCTTAAGCTCCCCGTCGCCTTGCTCTACGTCCTCAGATGGTACTTCAAGTGGGAACAATCGTTGAACTGCACGCTTCATGAATCCAGACTTAGTCTTAACTTCCACAAGTCTTCGCACATTGTCAGTTCCAGGAAACACCTTCGTAATCTTTCCCATAGGCCAGTTTATTTGCTTCCTGTTTTCAACCTCCACAAGGACGATATCTCCAACTTTTAACTGTCGTTGTTTCTTGCGATTGTCGTGATGCACCAACAATCCTAGGTACTCGCTTCTGAACCTCTTACGGAATTCCTTCAGGAGTCGTTTGCGTTTCTCATAGCTCTTCCCAAAGTTACACCTGAATTCATTTAGATCAATCTCTCCTTCAGTTCTTGGTTCTCGGGGGTTAATGGCACAAGGTCATCATTGTCCTCAGCAATGTAGGTGAGTGGTCGCGCGTTGATAACTCGTTCACAGTTTTCGAGGATCGTCACCATTTCTTCGTAGTTGACAACACGTTTTCCCAGCAATCTTCGAAGCAGCTTTTTGGTGAGTCCAACAATTCTCTCGATCCAACCTCCCCACCACGGTGCTGCCGGAGGATTGAGCTTCCATTTCACTCCAAAATTAACTCGATAAAGCTCGTTCCGGAGTCCAACTAGATTTGTCCCATTATCTGAGTAAATGACTGCAGGGCAACCTCGTCTTGCTACGAACCTCTCTACTGCTCCCACCAATGCTTCCGTCGATAAGGAAGTCACCAGTTCGAGGTGGACCGCACGGTATACGCCACAGGTGAAGATGACGAACCAAACCTTCTGTCCATCTTCCAGATATAAAGGTCCTCCGAGGTCAATTCCTGTCACCTCAAAAACCACAACATCTCGTACGCGATGTTGAGGCAACGATGCTTCTGGTACGTCGACTCGCTTGGTTTCAAATCGTCGACAGCGAGGACATTTATGAATTACATGACGAACTAGTTGTCAAGCTTTTGGAATCCAGAACTTCTCTCTTAGTACTGATCGCAGCGTCTGGGCTCCACAGTGGTACATTTTCTCGTGGACTGATTTCACAATTAGCTCTGTGACCGGATGATTCGTTGGGATCAAAATTGGCAATCGGAACAGTTCATCGTCATTTCGATTCACAATCCTCGTTTTCACTCTCCATAATCCTCCTTTATCTTGGAACGCGTGTAGCTGCTTCATCTTGGGATCTTCCTCACCGATCGATTCACTCTGTATTATCTTAACTAGGGACTTTTCAGCACTGTCTAGCTCCTCTTGTGAGATGATATCTCCTTTGTATTCAGAGAGCTTGAAACGTAGCATCCACGCGATTACTCTCAGTATTTGTGTTAGAGTCACTTCACGTTTTCCCTCGTATAGATTCAGATAACATGGATTCTCCTCGGGATTTTTGGCTACAAATCCAGCCACCACAGTCTTCCTCCTCTCTTCTTCAATGGCTTCCAGATCATACTGTACTTTTGATACTGGCCAGTCTTCTTTCTTTTCCTGAAGCCATTTTGGTCCCTCCCACCATCCGGATTTTGTGAATTTCGATGGGGATTCACCACGGGATGGGAGATCCGCTGGATTGTGTTCCCCTGCGACATGGTTCCAATCTTCACTCTTCGTAAGTGTTGTGATCTCCTTGACACGGTTGGAAACGAACTGAGCCCAATTCTCTTGTTGTTGTATCCAGTATAGGGCAGGACTGGAGTCTGTCCAACATTGAATCTTCTCCGGACTTTCTTCTAAATTTTCCAGAACATGCACCAACAGTCGTGCTCCAATCAAACAGGCTAATAGTTCCAGTCGTGGAATCGTTATCCTCTTAATAGTTGCCAGTCGATTTCTTGCTTCAACGAATCGCACTACTATGACTGACGCATTCTCTATTCGCATGAAGATCACCGTTGCGTACGCTATAGCTGAAGCGTCACAAAACACGTGCAATGTTGTTCTTCCTTTGATAGGTAAGATCCATCGAGGTATCTTGATCTGATCCAATTCTAAAGCTTGCTTCCTCCATTTTATGAACTCGACCCGTCTGTCTTCGTTCAGCGGTTCATCCCATGATTTATTCTCCTTCCAAGCATCTTGAACCATCTTCTTAATCTTGATTGTAGCTGGACAGGTAAATTGAATCGGATCAAAAATGCGATGGCAGGCTAACAAGATACTTCTCTTTGTGATTGATTTTTCTTCATCTATATTTTTCAATGACTGCACATTAATGGCAATAGTGTCAGTCTGAAGGTGCCATTTCATACCCAAAATAGAGGCTGGATCTTGTTCTGTGATTCCAGGTTCATTCCACATCCAGTCTCGTAACTCAAATTTGGCTTGCATCATGATGTCGGAGGATTCCTTTATAAATTTTTTTACATCATGTGTAGATGACAAACTAAGAATGCAGTTGTCAACGTAAAAACTTCGGGCAAGAAGTTCTGCGCACCTATTATATTGAAACTGCGGCAGGGTCAAATGATACTCAATGGTTGCAGCTAGCAGTAAAGGACTTGAGGTAAGGCCAAAGACTACTCGGCAATGCCTGTAAAATTTTAGTGTCTTCTGGTCCTTTTTCCACCAAAGGAACCGAAGGAATTCACGATCTTCTTCTCGAACCTGAATCTGGAGAAAAGCTTTTCGTATGTCTGCAATGATGCCATATTTTCCAAGTCTAAACCGCAAGAGCAAATCAGGAATGAGCTCAATCAGGTTGTCTCCTTTTTCCAGACATTGATTTAATGATGGGAGCCCCTTTTTCTTGCAGCTTGCGTCGAATACTGGACGAATAGGAGTGGTGTGACTATCCTTGAGCACTGGACGATGAGGAAGATAACTGCACTCCTCCCATTTATCCTCAACTTCCTCGATGAATTTCTCTTTTTCCCACTCCTCAAAAATAGTATCATACTTCTCATACAGCATCTTGCCCTGGACATTCCTTGTTGTAGTCAGCAATCTATTTTCTGTAGTTCGGCGATTGACCGGAACTGGTGGATGTCCAGCTATCCATGGTAGTGACACGATGTACCTTCCGCTTTCGTCTCGTTTCACAGTCTCCTTGAAATGAGTGTTGGAGGCTTCGATTAAATCTTTCCTAGATTTTGTTTCTGCTGCATCCATGATTCCAAGCACATCTAATTTCCATAAATCCTGAACGTCGAAACTGTTAACGTGAAATGAAGTCACGATCAGGCATGAATCTTCCATGTATTTCCCTATTGCTGGTCCCATTACTGTCCACCCCAACTTAGTTTCTGTTGCCACAACTCCATTTTGCAATATTTGCATTCTGCCTGTCAGAATGCTGCTAAGCAAGTCTGAACCAATCAACATGTGGATTGATATCTCTTCACCTTGGCATATGTCAGTCAAGTTGATCCCTCGAGCTTTTAACTCATTGAGTATAGTATGATCCTGTACTTGACTGATGTGTCCGCAAATTACTTCCTGATCCAAGAATTTGAGATCATCCATGTATTCGTTGTTGAGGCTGGAAACGTTTACTTTGTACACATTGTGCTTCTTTTGACGAATTTCTCCGCCTCCAAACAGATTGTGGGTAAGTGTAACTTGCTGCACTCTCTTTAGGCCCAGTGCGTCCACCATTCTCTTTGAAATATAGGACCGCTGGGATCCACAGTCAAGCAACACTCGAACATTATGCTTCCCCTTTGGTCCGCTTATCTTGACTATCAGAGTTTGTAGATAGACTCCTCCCACGGTAGCGTTGTTTAAAGTTGTTGACGTGAATTGATTGGCGGTCTCTTGCTTTGTTGCAGGACTTTCCCCTGAAACCTTTAGTTCCGCTTTTTGGAGATGAGAAGTCTTCTGGGCTTCCAAAGTAGGACACATAATGGGGTAATGCTTCCCTCCGCAGACAGGACAACGTGGCTTAATCCGGCATTTCTTGAATCCGTGGCCAGGAAGCAGGCACCAAAAACAAACATTCTTCCCTTTTGCCTTATCTTTCTTCTGTGGTAGATGCATCCGCTGTCCACTGTAGCATTCTTGACTCGGGTGACCATTCCCACAAAAGATGCAGTTGTTTCGCATCTGAGTGGTGTTGGCGAGGTCAGTAGCCGTCGGCATTTTTGTAGGGGTGTAGACAAGGTACTTGGTTACACTTAGGACAAGAGCCTTGCACTAACTAATTTATTAAAGCATAGGTTATATAAAGATTAAAAAAAGGGAAAGAGAGGAAACAAAGAGGTTACATCCTCCGTAGAAGGTAAACAAGCAACAGCGTCGTTAGGCTAAACTTTACTGTCAGTTGGAGGGGGGGGTGCCGACGTCATCCTTCCGGTCACGTGTTATACTTGAGTGGCGGCGCTGGTGTCCAACATATCCCCTCCCGGAATAACTTCAGCTGGGCGTTTATTCCGATAGTCCATCAGCGCTCTACAGTACTTTTCATGCTGGCTTCTAGCAAGAGGCTTGGTAAGGAAGTCAGCAGGGTTCTCAGCACTCGGAGTGTAGAAAAGTTCGATCGCTTCTTCTGAGATCTTTTCTCGAACAAAATGGTACTTTACGGCAAAATGTCTAGTTTTCGATTTGTCGATGTAATTTTCCGCATGGGAAATTGCAGCTTGGTTGTCGCAGAATACTTTTGTTTCTCCACAAATCAAACTTGACATTTTCAGCTGTTCCATCAGATTCCGTACCCATGTGATGTCCTTCACAGCTGATGACAGTGCAATGTATTCCGATTCCATAGTACTCAAAGCGGTAACTGTTTGTTTGGTGCTTCTCCAAATTATTGGTGCTCCAGCTAAAATGATGAGATGTCCAGATACTCCTTTTCGGTCTACAATGTCTGAGGCCCAACTTGCATCCGAAAAGGCAATCAAAGGTTTGCCAGTGGATCTGTAAGTTATGCCAAAGTCCTTGGTGCTCTTCAGATAATGTCAGGCCTGGTTCTATGAGAAAGGTATGACAGTCCTCCGATCAGTTCACGGTATGGAAACCGCTCATTGGAATTTCCATTTTTCCTTACACTCAGGTCAAGATTGGTTTCCATTGGAGTCGAGACACCTTTTGCATCCTGTAGTCTGAAACGTTGAAGCAGTTCTTCTATGTAGTTACTTTGAGAAAGAGTCATACTTCCATCTTCTGACTTCTTGAAGGATACTCCAAGCATATGAGAAATTGGTCCTAGATACTTCACTTCAAAACTGGAATTTAAGAGTTCTCTGCATTTGTTTCTCGCTGCTTGATTCTCTGAAATGGCAAAGATGTCATCAACATAGATTGAGAGAATGATCCTTCCTTCTTCAAGTTCAACTTCGTAGATGCTCGGATCAATAGGGTTACGTTGGAATCCTAATTCGTGAATTTGTTTGTTTAAGAATTTATTCCAGCATCTTCCGCTCTGTTTTAATCCATAGATTGATTCCTTAAGCTTGCAGAACAAGTTTTCTTCTCCTGGTTTCTTGAAGCATTCAGGTTGTTCCATGTAAATAGTCTCATTGAGTGTCCCATGAAGATAAGCACTCTTCACGTCGAATTGGCCAATGAACCAGTCCTTTTCTGTTGCTATCGCCGTTAATAGCCTTATAGTTTCAAAACTGGAAACAGGAGTATAGACTTCGTTGTAGTCAATTCCTCTACGTTGAGTGAAGCCTTTGGCGACTAGACGTGCTTTGTATCTAGTGGTACCATCCACTGCATTGATTTTCTTATTTAGTACCCATCTACATTTTAAAGGTTTGATACCTTTCGGCAATTCCTGCAGTTGCCATACATCATGTCTTTCGAGCGATTCCCTTTCTTCTTCAATGGCTTCTATCCAATTAGCTACCTCAGGGCTATTCATGGCTTCTTCATAAGTGTGATTATTGTCCTCTGCACTTGTGGCATTTATCTGTCCACCACTATTATCCTCTTCCGGAGATTCTGCCGTCTTTCCATGATTTCGGAGTGTCATTGGATGGCTTCTCAGGTTCTCTGGGAGAGTCTCAGATAGCTGATCTATTCCACCTGTAGTTCCAATCAGTTCTTCAGTTTCTCGGTCTACTGGTTGATCTGCATTACTTTCTTCTTGAAAGGAGGCCTCTTTCGAGGAGAAATGGACAGATGGTAGAGTATCCCTTTCTCTTTTGGGCTGTTTATAGAGGATTTCTTCTTTGAATACACAATTTCTAGATTCCACCACTTGGCGTTTTTCAGGAATCCAGATTCTCCAACGTCGTCCCTGTAGAGAATAACCCACGAGAATTCCTTTAGTGGCTCTTGGCTGAAGCTTCGAATTCCTTCTTTGTTTTGGAACATGAACAAAGGTTTCGCAGCCGATTGCTCTCAGATGTTGCAGAGCAGGTCTTTTTCCAAACCACAATTCAAAAGGCGTTTTCTCTTCATTGTGTCTGTTTGTAACACGATTTCTCAAGTATGCTGCTGTGTTGGTGAGCTCTGCCCAAGAGGCGGTTGGCAGATTGCAACTGTTCACAGTACTCCTCACTAAGTTCAGCAAAGTCCTATTCATGCGTTCGGCGACACCATTCTGTTCAGGTGTGTAGACCATGGTGCGTTCATGTACTATACCATGGGCCTTCGTGAAAATATCCCAAGGAGATGAACAGAACTCTAGTCCGTTATCTGTACGGATCCTCTTGAGAGAAAATCCCGTCTGATTTTCAGCTTCTTTCATCCATTCCTTGAATTTTTCTAGAGTATCGCCCTTCCTTTTGAGGAAATATACCCTTGTATATCTTGATGCGTCATCAATGATGGTCAAGACAAATCTTGATCCACCCCAGCTCTCAATGTTGAACGGTCCCATTAGATCACAGTGAACAAGGGCTAGTGTCTGAGTTTCCTTGGTAGATCTCAAATTCAGGAAAGGTCTTTTTGTCGATTTTCCAATCATACAATCAGAGCACTTATCAGGTTTTCCAGCCTGACAGTTCAAACCAATGACAACTTCTCTTTTCATCATGTCTACTATGGTGTCATAGTTGATATGCATGAGTCTCTGATGCCATAAATTTAGTGGGAATTTACGAAAATTGTTGGTTTGAGCAATGGAATTTGAACATTCTCCTGATTCTGGAAATCTGGACGGAGCAGTCCTGACGAGATAGAGCCTTCCTCTCTTCTCTGCTCTGATCATCAAGTTATGATCATTGTCGTAGATATGACATCCCTTCTTGTCGAAGATAACCTCATGACCATTTTCCACAATTTGTAGAACAGAGAGTACACCATGTCTGATCCCAGGTACGAACATTGCATTCTGAGCAACTATGCTTCTAAGTTGTCCAGAATTGTTGATCAGATCTACTTGAGCATTACCTCTTCCTATGTTTGAATGTGATGTACCATCAATGGTGGTCACTTGTCCTACATTCTCGTCATTCAACGTGGAAAAATACCTTCTGTTCGGAGTCATATGATGCGTGGCACCTGAGTCAATTACCCACGTATCCTCTTCTGATACAACTGCTGCATTATACATCACATTCAAGTTCTTTGCTTCGTGATGTTGATGTATCGCTCCCTTTTCCTGTTGTTTACCGTTATTCTTTTTCAGTTTGAAACAGTCCCGTGCAATATGCCCTGTTTTCCCACATCCGAAACATTTTCTAACAGTTTAGAACCTTGATGTTCATGAGGGAATTGTTTCTTGTTAGAGTTCCTGACTGACAGTGCACCCATCCCTTCATTTGTTGTAGCATAACGGCGCTCTGCCTCAGCTAACAATTTACGTCTGATGTTGGCACTGGTGAACTCTGACTCTGGTAAGTTACACATTGTTGATATAACATTATCCCAGTCCTCGGGCATTCCACAAAGAATTAGCATGCTTAGATCACCGTCTTCAATTTTATCCCCTACACCTGTGAGTTCACTCACTATTAGATTTATGCTTCCCAAATAGGCATCCATGTTCGCATGTTGACAGAATTTCTGGGAGTACAACTTTCGACGCAGTTGGAGAATTCTGTGTTTGCTATCCCTGGGTGCATAAAGTCTTTGTAATTCATCCCAAACTTCTTTGGGGGAATTTAGGTGTCTGATATGGTTCTGCTGCTCCTCACCAATAGAGAGACATATCTTTGCTAAAACCTTATTCTGCCTCGTATTAAATTTGTTGATTAGACCAACATCCCCTCCCTCGGGTTTGACTTCGCCTGGGTCAACAATTGACCATAAGTCATTGTCCATCAGAATGAGCTTAATTTGGAAGCTCCATGAGGAATAGTTTAATCCATTTAGCTTGGTAATTTTCGTTGAACTTTCGTTAGCTTCCATTATAAGATGGCGTCCACTGAAGGGGGGGAGAGAGAACAAAAAATAGGCTTACCGTTCAATGCTTCAGGCAGCTCCAATCAGTCTCATAATCTTTTCTTGTAGGGGTGTAGACAAGGTACTTGGTTACACTTAGGACAAGAGCCTTGCACTAACTAATTTATTAAAGCATAGGTTATATAAAGATTAAAAAAAGGGAAAGAGAGGAAACAAAGAGGTTACATCCTCCGTAGAAGGTAAACAAGCAACAGCGTCGTTAGGCTAAACTTTACTGTCAGTTGGAGGGGGGGTGCCGACGTCATCCTTCCGGTCACGTGTTATACTTGAGTGGCGGCGCTGGTGTCCAACAATTTTACTTCCAGTATTCTTCTTAGAAAGAGATTTCCTGTTTGATCGATCATCCTTCGCATCTTGATTGTTGTCGATCTTGAACGCTGCTTTGGCCATATTCATTCGACTCTCGCCCTTCACTTCTGTCTTCAAAAACGTCATGAGTTGTGTCAACTTATGCTCGCAGTTGTGTATCCAGTCTATCGTAAAGCTTCACTACAGACATCTTACCTTCGGCTCTCACATTCTGAAGCACATTCTGAAGCAGGTCACGTACATAAATCTCAACAAGCATTTCATCCTCTCCAAAACGTGATTTGATATACTCGATGACTTTAGGGTAGTTGTCGGCACTCGGTGGAAAACTTTCGACTGCTTCTCTTACCTCCGAGTTCTCGACGGTGGCTTGAAAGAGATACTGAAACTTAGTTTCTGGAGGCATCTGTGGATCCCAGTCAATCGTGCTGAACTGACTCCAGAATGTAATCCATTCTCTTGGTTCTCCCCCAAACTTCTTGAACTCCAGCTTCGGTAGTTGATAGTTCATTGCTGCTGTGCCGCTGATTGTACTAACGTCATTCTTTTCCGCAAGAGCCTCGTAATCAGTCATAATGTTATTGAAATTATCTTCATACTCACAAACGGATTCGTACTTGGCAGTGAAATTGTCTTCAGACGCTGATTCTCGTAGCAGAGCTTCTTCCATCCTCATGTTCAATATTGAAAGCTTTTCATGGTGGGTCTGGAATCGGCGGAGGATTTTCTCTACATCTGCTTTTTTGACTTCATTCTTCTTGATCTCTGTTTCGAGCTCATTGAACGCCTTGGTGAACCTTGCACGTACTGGCGTCCTAAGCTTTTTCAGTTCAGCACTACTAACTGGTTGGTCAGCCATCCTGAGAAGTAATCACTGGTTCACAGTTGCACCTTTGTGTAATCAGTAATTATTCAATCTGTATCCTGTCGACTGCGCCAAAATGTTGTCTTGTCTTAAATTTGAAAAAAAAAAGACAATACAAGGTCCCGATGGCTTAACCTTAACTAAAAGCTCCTAGCTTTACAGTAATGCTGGAAACTGACTTGAAAATTATAAATTGATAAATCAATACCTTTGTTGCAGTAATCAGAAGAATTGAGTCACAACGCTGGATGGCGAGGCCTAAATTAAAAAACAGTGATGAATAATATAATACTTATTGAAAGAAATATTTATTTAAAAATCACACAAATTAATATTAATACAAATATTATTCAAAACAATTATTAAAATTTATGAGAGATAGTTCTTTTTCAGGCCTGTCAAAACCAAACGTTGGCGTCGAGACAGCTTTTGTTTACCGGAATTGCGGGGGTATCCTTTTCTGCTCGCTCATGCGCGGGGGGGGGGGGGGGGGGCAGCGGGGGGGGCAGTGTTGCCAGCGTCGGTTGGCCCAAAAGTACCTATTTTCGCGTCACCATCTATCTCACCCTTGTGGAGAAGCCATTCAAGAAAACTAGAAGACTCAGGTCATTGAAAAAACCACAACACCAGCTCTGGCAAATTAAAAAGCAATGGTTTAAGTTATTAATTAGGGCGACTTCTTACAATAGATATATAAAAGCTAACACTTAGAAACAGATAATGATCTTTCAGTGCTGCGACACAATCTTTTCTGCCTTAATCTGGGTTTCTCTTGGAATTTCTAAATCTTCCAGATAGTAATCCTATTTAAATAAAGCAATTGTCCTACTTTAGACTGAAATTTCATCGATTCCACCATAAAATTGTTTATTTAAATAATTTATCACATAAAGATTACTAAGAGGAGCCTTATGTTAATTGTTTATAAAAAAACCACTCATATATAAATAATGACATTTGTGTACCAAGAAGGGAACATTGGATGAAATGTTATAGGTTTACTCAAAACATATAATTTAAGACACATGATAACAAATACAGGTTAATTACTATTTCTCGCACAGCAAGGAGAATATTTTCGCTTTTTTTGTAATAAAATAATAAATTAAGAAAAAGGCATCTACTTATCGTGCAACTGAAAGTTGCTGATGGCTTGCGCCATCTATCAGAATAAATATCAACTATTCTCGTTGATTTTTAATTACTCCAGAATTGGCCAAATACCCATTCTTGATTAATCAAGAAAAGCTAACCACAGCCAAATAATTAAAAATCAACGAGAATAGTTGATATTTATTCCGATAGATGGCGCAAGCCATCAGCAACTTTCAGTTGCACGATAAGTAGATGCCTTTTTCTTAATTTATTCCCCTTATCCCAGTACAATATTACATTTATACTATTTTTCACATTTTGTAGCGTTCTCACGCAATTCTGGCCTTAACTACCCGTTTCATGATTTTCAGGATGCCTCAATGACCAATTTCTTGGTCGTTGAGGTACAGCTTGCACCACGCTGATGAGGGCCAACAGCCCGAAAAGCCTCCGTGGTTAGCTTTTCTTGATTAATCAAGAATGGGTATTTGGCCAATTCTGGAATAATTAAAAATCAACGAGAATAGTTGATATTTATTCCGATAGATGGCGCAAGCCATCAGCAACTTTCAGTTGACGATAAGTAGATGCCTTTTTCTTAATTTATGCACCTTATCCCAGTACAATATTACATTTGTACTATTTTTTTCACAAAATAATAAATATATATAAACACACAGCTATAAAAATGGAGATTCATTATATTTCAATATAATATTGAGATTAATTATTTTATATATTTTTTATATTGAACAAACCATTGTATGCCATTTTTATTTATATTAAGGATTTTAGGATTAATATATTTTAATTCGAAAAACAATTACATTTTATTTATCATCATCATCCTTGTTATCATCACCCATGTTTATGTTCAAGCTTGTTTTGTATTAGTTGTTGTATATTGGAAAGTGTATTCAGTTTACTTTGAAGTTTTACACATATGGAGGAAACAAAAGAAAATGTACCCGAAAGTAAATACCTTTTTGACATATTCCAATTTATCGTGTAAAGATTTTGTTTGTTATTTTTAAATACAAACGACATCGAAGAGAAAATCTACCATAAATACACACCATGTTAAATTATAGAAACCTTTTCATTTATTAATTTTATATTTAAAACAATAGTTTTGAATTCAATAGAATTTAAGGAGATTAGATTTTCGACACAATGTGATTGCATACCATTGAGTAATTCCAGAATAGCGAACTACAAAATACATTGTTAATCCACCTACTGATTTATGTAATGAAGTTAAAATTGTAGAGATATAATGAGTTTATATTACATCTGTCGTATTACAAAATTTTTTACCTTATTTACTTTTAAATACTTATTACACTTATAAGTACTTGCCAGTTAGAAAAATATGATTATCATTTATTGCCATCTTTAATCAATTCTCTTCACCCCTTTATATCTTTAATTCCTGACCATTCTGGGCATGTCATTGAGATTTGTGGAAGAATTGATCCTTAGAGCTTACTTCATTGTTTAAATTGTTGATTGGATGTTATATATATGTTATATTAAAATATTATTTTATTTAAAATTATAATTTCATAGATACAAATACTCTGCTAAATCGACCGCCAGAGGTCACGCTTTCACTATATAAACTTATTGTTTGTTTTATCCCAATGGCCGGCTCAAACCTTTTGTACATTATGTAAATAAGTTATTCATTTTTTTAATTCTTACGCCTTAAGCCAGGCAGTACTTTTTACCAAATTATGTTTTTATATATTCCTTTAGCACAATAAAAGCAATTACTGATCAAAACCAATATTTTTATTATTATTCTATCAAGAATTTAACTACGACTGCAATCACCATAGCATAATCCTCAAAACAATCACAATTCAAGCAGAAAATCAAATCTCATTTTTTTATATAACACTAGCCGAATGACCCGGGCAATGACCCGATTAAATGTTTTTATTCAAATACTATTCGTTACAATTATAAATTGGCGCCGTGGATGTCACTCTTGTGAAACGTCCCGCTCCAAACTTTGTGTCTGAGAAGCGATATTTTTATAGAAAGATGATCTGGCTTTTGTTTTCTGCTCGAATGAATGTTTTTCTGTTAGAATTTTGTTCCTGCGTACAAAATAATGAACTGGTTTCACCCGTGGTCTCTGCTTTTTGGAATTTTTCCCTATATAATTTTGTAGCTGATAATCAAACATGATACAGCAATATCGTCATCATCATTTTCTGAATAAAAATATATAGTTTTAATAATTGATTTATATATTTTTTAAAATAGCCTATCGTCTTCCCCGTATTTTTTTACCTATGTATGGAAATTTTGGTTTGAATTAGTGAACTACTGCGAATTTGTATACCGGACATACAGACAGACATACAAACATTCATTTTTATATATATAGAGATATATACAGTATAACCTCGTTAATTCGACACACGCAAATTTGACACTCTACCTTAATTCTACCATATTCAGATGTCCCGACCTCCGGCCTATCAAATAACAAACCGTAATTCAACAGTATCGATAATACGACAGTTCCGATAGTTCGACCATTTAAATATTCACATTTCGACAGATGAATGTTTTTTTACATACAACTTTACCGCTAAACGGTATTACGGCGGCGACAATCGGCATCGGCGAGCGCCGATAGGATCGCGTCTGTGTACTTTTTGTTTCTGTTAGTTTAAGTTTCACTTTGCAGTGCCGTTGCACGCAATGTCGCGAATGTTATTGTGTTTTTTTTTTTACGCAGGAATTTAGGCTTTGTGCGCTAATTAATAATAATAATAATTTTTTTTAATTTTCAGCATTGAAATATTTTAGTTATTTTAAAATTTACAAATAATTTCTTTTTAAATAAATAAATCTACATAAAATGTAGCCACAATTATTATGATAACATTTTATTTCAATATTCCATTTCCATGTTATTATAAAAGATTTAAACACAAAATCAATAACACCTGCAGCAGCAGTGGATGCCTTTAATACAATAAAAGCTCTTTGTTATTTAAAACACATTCCAGAGGAAGAAGGACATGCATGTTTTTTTAAAATAGACCATCTGGAATACATTTTGAATAGGATTTCAGTGAAAAAGCAGACATCTATAAAGGAATTTTTAAAAAGATATTCTCGATTATTTTTAAATATTATTTTTAAATTTTCTTTTTATTATTCATATTTATTTCCTTTCAACTGCTATATTCTTCAATTAGAATAAATTTTATTTGTAATTATTTATGTTTCAAAAATATGTATTATTGCCATTTTGTCCCTGATACTAAAAGTTAATTATGAAAATAAAAGAATAAATACAAAAAGTACACATACAATGGTTTCAATTAATAACATTAATTTATATTACAAAGCAATTTTTTAAAAATATTATATTCATGAGTTAGATGATTAGCTAATCATCTAACCTTAATTCAACACTTCCTTTAATTCAACCGAAAGCTCTGATCCCTTGGGGTGTTGAATTAAAGAGGTTCGACTGTATATATATATATATATATTTTTTTTTTGCTTATCCCTAGTACACGTGGTACAGGCATGATAATCATGGTGGGTAGAAGTAGGCGACTGCTTTTACTGTAAGTGCACCACATGTCTACACATGTGAAAAGCAGTTTGACTTTCAGCCAATTATACACTTCTAGTTCTCCTGTTGAGGAGTATATTGGTCCGAAATCTAGAGAAATAAAAAAATAGAAACCTTAACCCTATATTGCTTGTTGAATTTGTTAAATTTTACTTTATATCCAGGAGATTTTCACATTTATTGTGTTGACTCTTTCACATAGTGGTTTACAGAAACACACAAAACACCTTCCAGTGGATCCCATCCCACATAAGACTGAAGGACACAGCAGATGCAATTGCTAAATCAACAGCAATGCTTAAATCTTGATTTCAACTCTTTCAAATGCCTACAAAAAAGAAACATCCATGCAAAAATACAGGAGTCAATATTCAATCATTGGTATCTGAACCAAAAGTCTGAAGATATTCTGGAATGTGAGATGAACCGACAAACAGCAACCTGTATTTCCAGGCTCAAAACTGGTCATACATGACCACTCCTCTTCTTGGATGGTGAAAAGACCTTCCAACAATGCACCATCTGCAGGAACAAAGAGGCCTCACCAGACCATCTCTTGGAATGTATGGGAGCATCAAGACAGGACCTATATTACAACCTAAAGTCGGTGGACGAGTCGTTAAATCCTTCGATTCCCGACAGCCATGAACCGGGATCCCCTCATTGGACACTTTATTTTAATATGTGAATAACCTTCATTTATTATTCATTATTGTAAATATAGGTTTTTAAATTTCAAATTAATTTTTTTTTAATTCAAATTAAAGATTTTTAATTTCAAATTAGAAATTAACTGCAATAAACAATTGCAGTAATCACACAAAATAAAACTTTTTTTTATGCAATCGCAGTAAACACAGGATAAATACGCAGGATTGAGGATAAATAGTTCCAACAACAAGAGGAAGAAATGTTTCATTAATTTTTGCCATGAATTTAAATGGTATACATCATAAGCTAGGTTACTCTTTTTGAGTGGTACCTAATAAAATTATTTTGGAACTGGATATTCCAAACCTCTACCAAGATGGTAAATTTGATCCATGAATTCAGTCATGGAGATGACATTGTATTGAGAACGTGATGTGTGTCCAGGTTGCCCAGGCACAGGCAGTGGGGAGGCAGGCAAGGCTGCAGCATGCCAAGGCTGTCCCAATCAAAGTCTATGTGCCTCCGCTAAACCACAGGGTCCTGACCCAGGTGAGATAGGTTTCATTATATTCTATCGCATAAGGGGACTGACCACAGTCACTGTTCTGAGGAGATTAATTGAATCGCCGAATGTCGTGGTCCATTTGGACAAGGAAAACGAAGACTAGAACGTGGCTGATTCCACACTTGCCTGTTCAGTGATTCGCTAACCATGATGTATTGTTGCATCATGGCTAATGAACCTATTTTATTTTAATTTGCAATATTATTTTTCATATATTTTAAATTCAAATTTATATTTACTTATTTTATTAAACAGAATATATGTATTGTATAATTCTTCTCAATGTATAATTTTCTTAAACGATAAGGAAGAGTAAGGAGAAAAGATTTTTATTCAATTAAACTTGTGACAAGCTTTCGGGCAGTCACGCCCTTCAACAGGTAATAAAAAGAACAATTGACTATTAAAATAGAAAACAAACTGAGCTTTAAACAAAAATGATACAACTGCAGCCTGGCCGCGAGAAAACGTGAATTCGGGAAAGTAATGTGAGGTGGAGGGGGAGGGGGTTTATCCGGTTTTTAAGTTAATACATATATCATGATATTGGTTAGGTAAATCTATATGTCGATTAATACTGTCATTAGAAATGGATAAAATGGCCTCTATGATTAATCTCTGGTGTTTACTGGGAATGTTATTGTACAAGGTGGTGGGAGAATCTAAATTAAAAGAATGGCCAGTATTATGGGTGTGGTTGTATATGAAGGATCTGCCGTCTTTATTATTGATGCACCTACCATGTTCGATCATCCTGATGGCCACTGACCTACCTGTCTCACCTATGTAGGTTACACTACAATCGTTACATGAGACTGAATAGACCGAGCCACCAGAAGATCGAACAGTGGTAGGTCTCTGTATTTTTGTATAATTTTCTTACAACATAAACCTTAGATTATTAAAACATTGGATTAGTAAACATGAGGGCAACCATTTTGTTCAATTACATTACTTTATTTTTCATATAACATTTTTGTAAACAAAAAAGGTGATGATGATAAATTCAATGAATATTTACACAATCATAGAAAAATTATCATCAAAATCTACAAATTTATATAAGGGAATAATGAGATAACTTTAAGTAGCCTCCAGAATTATTTATTTATTTCTCACATCAAAGAGAGCTGTGAAGTCACACAGTGTACCTAAAAACAAATGATGATTCTATAATAACATATATTCTCTGTTTATAATACATGTTTAATTTAGTTAGAATATTTATGTTTATATAAAGATATAAACATAAATATTCTAACTAAATTAAACATGCATTATAAACAGGGGTACACTGTGTGACTTCACAGCTCTCTTTGATGTGAGAAATAAATAAATAATTCTGGAGGCTACTTAAAGTTATCTCATTATTCCCTTATATAAATTTGTAGGATGGTTGAAACACGCTCTGGTAAGATGCAAGACCCGGCACAGGAGAGAATCAAGGTTGAAGAGTCTGCCAAGCCGCAACCTGGTGCAACAGTATGCACAAAGGAACGTGTAGCCACTGGACATGCGTCGGACCTGTAGGCTGTTGTTGGGTTCTGCGTTGTCTGGTGTATAGGAGCTCCATCTATTATTTCTTCTTGTGGTGAATCTGTATAAGACCGCTGGTCTTAATAAAGCTTTTTGTGTGTGTGCATAAGGGGACTATGTACAAATACTAAATGTATGTATTTACAGTAGAACCTTCCTGTAAAGGACCTAATTGCAGAGACAAATTGTCCTTTAAGAAGAGGTGTATTTTTACCAGTGAGTTGCTAAATAGTAAAAATGGTAATAGAAGTTGATATGATTGAGTGGAGATAAGAAAGAAGGAGTGTTCCAGAGGTACTATGAAGTTAAGGGGATGACATGGGTAACTATGGGGTTGACAGTTCTAATGTTGCAGACCTGGAGAAGATCAAGGCTAACTTGGAGCAGGTGAAACACATCGTCCTGGTGCTGTCGGGCAAAGGAGGTGTCGGTAAAACCACAGTAACAGCCAACCTGGCATGGGGGGTAGCAACGCAAGACCCTAACTACAATGTAAGTTCAACAATAGCAAGCCTTTTATTGGGAACCTATGCCCCACACAGGATTCCCCCAGTTACATAATTGTTTAGAAAATATGAGTTAGTTATTTACAGGTGATTGTTTATTTACATACGGCTCTCTTTTCTCAATGTTTCTTCTCTTGGGGACCTATGTCCTACACAGGATTCTCCCAGGTGTATAATTGTTTAGAAAAGATGAGTTAGTTATTTACAGGTGATTATTCATTTACATACGGCTCTCTTTTCTCAATGTTTCTTCTCTTGGGGACCTATGTCCTACACAGGATTCTCCCAGGTGTATAATTGTTTAGAAAAGATGAGTTAGTTATTTACAGGTGATTATTCATTTACATACGGCTCTCTTTTCTCAATGTTTCTTCTCTTGGGGACCTATGTCCTACACAAGATTCTCCCAGGTGTATAATTGTTTAGAAAAGATGAGTTATTTATTTACAGGTGATTATTCATTTACATACGGCTCTCTTTTCTCAATGTTTCTTCTCTTGGGGACCTATGTCCTACACAAGATTCTCCCAGGTGTATAATTGTTTAGAAAAGATGAGTTATTTATTTACAGGTGATTATTCATTTACATACGGCTCTCTTTTCTCAATGTTTCTTCTCTTGGGGACCTATGTCCTACACAAGATTCTCCCAGGTGTATAATTGTTTAGAAAAGATGAGTTAGTTATTTACAGGTGATTGTTCATTTACATACGGCTCTCTTTTCTCAATGTTTCTTCTCTTGGGGACCTATGTCCTACACAAGATTCTCCCAGGTGTATAATTGTTTAGAAAAGATGAGTTATTTATTTACAGGTGATTGTTCATTTACATACGGTTCTCTTTTCTCAATGTTTCTTCTCTTGGGGACCTATGTCCTACACAAGATTCTCCCAGGTGTATAATTGTTTAGAAAAGATGAGTTAGTTATTTACAGGTGATTGTTCATTTACATACGGCTCTCTTTTCTCAATGTTTCTTCTCTTGGGGACCTATGTCCTACACAGGATTCCCCCAGGTGTATAATTGTTTAGAATAGATGAGTTAGTTATTTACAGGTGATTGTTCATTTACATACGGCTCTCTTTTCTCAATGTTTCTTCTCTTGGGGACCTATGTCCTACACAGGATTCTCCCAGGTGTATAATTGTTTAGAAAAGATGAGTTAGTTATTTACAGGTGATTATTCATTTACATACGGCTCTCTTTTCTCAATGTTTCTTCTCTTGGGGACCTATGTCCTACACAGGATTCTCCCAGGTGTATAATTGTTTAGAAAAGATGAGTTATTTATTTACAGGTGATTGTTCATTTACATACGGCTCTCTTTTCTCAATGTTTCTTCTCTTGGGGACCTATGTCCTACACAAGATTCTCCCAGGTGTATAATTGTTTAGAATAGATGAGTTAGTTATTTACAGGTGATTGTTCATTTACATACGGCTCTCTTTTCTCAATGTTTCTTCTCTTGGGGACCTATGTCCTACACAAGATTCTCCCAGGTGTATAATTGTTTAGAAAAGATGAGTTATTTATTTACAGGTGATTATTCATTTACATACGGCTCTCTTTTCTCAATGTTTCTTCTCTTGGGGACCTATGTCCTACACAAGATTCTCCCAGGTGTATAATTGTTTAGAAAAGATGAGTTAGTTATTTACAGGTGATTATTCATTTACATACGGCTCTCTTTTCTCAATGTTTCTTCTCTTGGGGACCTATGTCCTACACAAGATTCTCCCAGGTGTATAATTGTTTAGAAAAGATGAGTTATTTATTTACAGGTGATTGTTCATTTACATACGGCTCTCTTTTCTCAATGTTTCTTCTCTTGGGGACCTATGTCCTACACAAGATTCTCCCAGGTGTATAATTGTTTAGAAAAGATGAGTTATTTATTTACAGGTGATTGTTTATTTACATACGGCTCTCTTTTCTCAATGTTTCTTCTCTTGGGGACCTATGTCCTACACAGGATTCTCCCAGGTGTATAATTGTTTAGAAAATATGAGTTAGTTATTTACAGGTGATTATTCATTTACATACGGCTCTCTTTTCTCAATGTTTCTTCTCTTGGGGACCTATGTCCTACACAGGATTCTCCCAGGTGTATAATTGTTTAGAAAATATGAGTTAGTTATTTACAGGTGATTATTCATTTACATACGGCTCTCTTTTCTCAATGTTTCTTCTCTTGGGGACCTATGTCCTACACAGGATTCTCCCAGGTGTATAATTGTTTAGAAAAGATGAGTTATTTATTTACAGGTGATTGTTCATTTACATACGGCTCTCTTTTCTCAATGTTTCTTCTCTTGGGGACCTATGTCCTACACAGGATTCTCCCAGGTGTATAATTGTTTAGAAAATATGAGTTAGTTATTTACAGGTGATTATTCATTTACATACGGCTCTCTTTTCTCAATGTTTCTTCTCTTGGGGACCTATGTCCTACACAGGATTCTCCCAGGGGTATAATTGTTTAGAAAAGATGAGTTAGTTATTTACAGGTGATTATTCATTTACATACGGTTCTCTTTTCTCAATGTTTCTTCTCTTGGGGACCTATGTCCTACACAAGATTCTCCCAGGTGTATAATTGTTTAGAATAGATGAGTTAGTTATTTACAGGTGATCATTTATTTACACACGGCTCTCTTTTCTCAATGTTTCTTCTCTTGGGGACCTATGTCCTACACAGGATTCTCCCAGGTACATAATTACTTAGAAAATATTAGTTAATTATTTACAGGTGATTGTTTATTTACATACGGGTCTCTTTTCTCAATGTTTCTTCTCTTGGGGACCTATGTCCTACACAGGATTCTGCCAGGTGTATAATTGTTTAGAAAAGATGAGTTAGTTATTTACAGGTGATCATTTATTTACACACGGCTCTCTTTTCTCAATGTTTCTTCTCTTGGGGACCTATGTCCTACACAGGATTCTCCCAGGTACATAATTACTTAGAAAATATTAGTTAATTATTTACAGGTGATTGTTTATTTACAAACGGGTCTCTTTTCTCAATGTTTCTTCTCTTGGGGACCTATGTCCTACACAGGATTCTCCCAGGTGTATAATTACTTAGAAAAGATGAGTTAGTTATTTACAGCTGATTGTTTATTTACATACGGCTCTCTTTTCTCAATGTTTCTTCTCTTGCGCAGCCCTGTAAAATTTTCAAAAGGACAATATGCATTGGATTTATTCTTTGTCATCTTATACAACAGAGCCTCCAGAGCAAGATGATTTGATTCAATTTTATGTAAAAGAAGTTCCCTTTTCATTTATTAACTTTAGACAGGAAAAGTATGTAGTGCTCCAGTTCCAAGTTGGGTTCTTTTTTTTATTATGTAATGAAAAGGCACAATTTTGATTATAGATTATAAACACAAGGTAATTTTGTCTGAAGATGGTAACAACGCTGCTACCGAAACGTCACACTCTATTTATTTATTTGGATTTGGTCTTATTACCTTGTGTTTATTATGTAATGGACATATTCAGACATATTTGAGCTGCAATACAATGTAAGTTTTTGAATCTCACTGATCCTACTTCCTATGTCTTGACATCCAGAATTTACCATGATCCAACAGTGTTAGTTTCCTTTCTGTGGCAATACCTGGCAGTCATCGCTATTCAGCTCAAGTAGGTCACATCTTATCAAGAGGTCATTGGAAGGATCGTCTATACCATTGGTTTTCTACTGCTACGACCCGGGATTGAATTCTGCATTGGGCAATTTTTCTAATAATAATAAAAAAAAAAAAGAAATGCTCCAATGGCCCCTGATTCTTACAAAAGTCCAACCCTACCAGCGAGTGCAAGTAAGCAAATGGGGTTCTGGCACATTTGTAAGTGAAAAAGTTGAACTACTTTTCATATGTGTAGACATGTGGTGTACTTACAATAAAATGCAGTCACCAACTTCTACCCACCATGATTATCATGGCTTGTACCACGTATACTAGGAATAAGCAAAAATTAAGTTATTTATTCTCTAAATGTATTTCTATCGCTCATGTATTTCATTGTTTTGACACTCAAATCTTTTAAACCAAAATCCAATTGTACCTCGTTATAACAACACAACTTAGTACCAAACTACAGTAAAACCCCGCTAATACGAACCCTGGATATACGAACCTTCCCTTATAACGAACCCACGCCGATTCCCAATTCCATTCCATTAAAAATACCATCGTTATAACGAACTTTGCGATTTTTAGAATAACGAACTACCCCTATAACGAACCTATTTTCGGTCCCAAAATAATAAAATCTATTTAAAATACTATGCTTATAACAAACTTGGAATTGTAATTAAAAAAAAATTAAAACAACAAAATTTTAAGCATGTTTCAGCTCGCGGATCGCGATTTCAAAACAATGAATTTAGCGGCATTGTTTGTTTTTATTTTTGCACTCTATTTTTCCTGTATGTTGTATAAATTTTTACACATTATACTTTTTATTAAATAGAATATCTTTGCATTCATTAAATTTGAAATATAAAAAATGCAAATGGCTACCAAAAAAAAAATAAAGAAAACAAAGTCATTTTAAAAACAAAAACGTAATTTCTCTAAAAAAAAAAAGGCCATTTTCAGAACTTTTCAAAGTGAAACAACACAAGCAAAATGTTAAGAACATATTAAAATAAGAGAATATAACTTTTCTATTATAAAAGATAAAATATAAAGCTATTAAAATTTGTTACAAAGAGGAATTAACCTCAACTTTTGCCGCGATCGTACGTTTTAAGGCAAAAAAAAAAAAAAAAGTCCAAATATGGTCCCGTGATGAAACAAAAATTATTTTTATGCCATTAACTATGGTGATTTTAAAGTCAGCAATGTTTTACATGACAAGTTAAAAAAAAAAAAAAAAGAACTCTAGACCTAGAAGAATATGTGGAAAAATGAAATGGAAGTAAAACACTAACTTTATTTGATTGGTGCAATGCTTGAAGAGTGCTTTGAAGCAACAAGGTGTTAGAGCCATTTTTCCAAGTAAACATTGTATTATATAATGTGATAAATATGTTTTAAAATCATTTTATATCTTTGAATTTATATTTAATAAAACTTTGCCTAGGATTTGTCTTGATTTTTAAATTAGACATAGAGGTACATGTATGTTAATGATAAGAAGAACCTATCATCTAATGATTTCGATTGTTATTCAGTATTAATGTAAGGAAATTGATCAATTATGGGAATTAAAACAAAGTGACCACTATTAAGAGGAAGCCTCTTGCTGTGTGTATGGCTGTCCTTAAATTATACGGTCTAAAAATTTTGGAAAGTAAAAAAAAATAGCCAAACCGTGGCTATAGTGAACCAAAAGCTCTGTCCCATTGGGGTTCACTATAGAGGGGTTTTACTGTATATGTTGTTATAACCACAGTTATGGGGGTCAGTGGAAGGATGGTGTAAACTGTTGGTTTTTGATCACTACGACCCGAGTTAGATTCCCGTATTAGGCACTTCTTTCTGATTTAAAAAAATGCTCCAATGGCCCCCCCCCCCGATTCTTGCAAAAGTCCAACCCCACCAGCGAGTGCAGGTAAGCAAAAGGGGTTCTGGCACATTTGTAAGTGCAAAAGTCAAACTGCTTTTAATATGTGTAGATATGTGGTGTACTTACAGTAAAAGCAGTCGCCAACTTCTACCCACCATGATTATCATGAGGGGGTCGGTGGAAGGCTGGTTAAACCGTTTGGTTTTCGACCACTAGGACCCGGGTTCGATTCCCGCATTGGACACTTTTTTCTGTTTAAAAAAAAAAAATGCTCCAATGGCCCCCGATTCTTGCAAAAGTCCAACCCCACCAGCGAGTGCAAGTAACCAAACGGGGCTCTGGCATTTGTAAGTGCAAAGTCAAACTGCTTTTCACATGTGTAGACATGTGGTGCGCTTACAGTAAAAAGCAGTCGCTAACTACCCACCATGATTATCATGGCCTGTACCACGTGTACTAGGGATAAGCAAAAAAAAAAAAAAAAAGATTATCATGACCTGTACCATGTGTACTAGAGGCAATAAAAATAAAAGTTTGGCTAGATTAAGCCAATGTATGTCTGGTGTTCAGGTTGGAGTCTTGGATGTGGACATCTGTGGACCCTCCCTTCCCCGCATGCTGGGGGCAGATGGGGAGCAGGTACACATGAGTGGAGATGGCTGGACCCCCGTGGTGAGTCCAGATAATGTATTGTTGTTGTTGGGTACTCCCCTTAAATCCTTATATTGTCACTTTCCAACAACCAGGACTCAGGATCAAATCCCACTCTAAGCAGGTTAAAAAATATATATATACAGTTAAACCTGTCTATAGCACCCCCCTCTTGGGACTCACCAAAATAGGGTGGTGCTATAGAGAGAGGGGGTGCTATAGACAGGTCACTTTTAATGTAAATCACATCGTACTACATACAGTTAAACCTGTCTAAGCACCCCCCTCTTGGGACTCACCAAAATAGGGTGCTATAGAGAGGGGCTGCTATAGACAGGTCACTTTTAATGTAAATCACATCGTACTACATACAGTTAAACCTGTCTATAGCGTCCCCTCTTGGGACTCACCAAAATAGGGTGCTATAGAGAGGGGGTGCTATAGACAGGTCACTTTTAATGTAAATCACATCATACTACATACAGTTAAACCTGTCTATAGCGCCTCCTCTTGGGACTCACCAAAATAGGATGCTATAGAGAGGGGGTGCTATAGACAGGTCACTTTTAATGTAAATCACATCATACTACATACAGTTAAACCTGTCTATAGCGCCTCCTCTTGGGACTCACCAAAATAGGATGCTATAGAGAGGGGGTGCTATATACAGGTCACTTTTAATGTAAATCACATTGTACTACATACAGTTAAACCTGTCTATAGCGTCCCCTCTTGGGACTCACCAAAATAGGGTGCTATAGAGAGGGGGTGCTATAGACAGGTCACTTTTAATGTAAATCACATCATACTACATACAGTTAAACCTGTCTATAGCGCCTCCTCTTGGGACTCACCAAAATAGGATGCTATAGAGAGGGGGTGCTATATACAGGTCACTTTTAATGTAAATCACATTGTACTACATACAGTTAAACCTGTCTATAGCGTCCCCTCTTGGGACTCACCAAAATAGGGTGCTATAGAGAGGGGGTGCTATAGACAGGTCACTTTTAATGTAAATCACATCATACTACATACAGTTAAACCTGTCTATAGCGTCCCCTCTTGGGACTCCCCAAAATAGGGTGGTGCTATAGACAATTTAAACAATTGATTCTTTTAATCAAATTTTACAAAGGTGGAAAAATAAAAGAGTAAAAGGGTATATAAAGTGTAGGGGAATATATATACAAATGTCTTCAGCAAGGAAGGTTTCCCCACCTTGAGAGAGTTCTCCTCCAGACAATGTCTTCACTCCTCAGTTCCACACCGAGGAAGTACCTATAGATGTGTGTCTTGGCAGACACCAGGATGACCCGGGCATTATCGTCTAGGCCATGCCCGAAGACCCAGCCCTGCTATATAATAGGGTGCTATAGATAGGGAGGGGGTGCTATAGACAGGTCACTTTTAATGTAAAATGTTTACATTTTAATGTTTAGAATCAGGTGCTATAGGTGTTATTTAAAGGAGGCACTATAGACAGTTTAACTGTATAATATTAAGTTGCCTCAATGCTCCTCCCATCCTGTCTTATACAAGTCCTACTCCCCCAAAGAGAACAAATAGTCAAATAGGTTTCTTGCACTCCTTAAGTGTAAAAGACTATATATATGTAAAACAACATTTGAAAATTATCCCTCATGTGTTTCTTTTGAACGAAAAATCGAATTTATTCTAAGGAGAAACAACAAATTATTTACGAATGGAAAAATATGTCCAGAGTAGCCTAGTGGACATGGCATCTGCCCGGTAAGCGGAATACTGTGGGTTCGATTCCCATCCCTGGACACTTTTATTTTTCCGTTTCTCATTACTCTTCACAATTCATCCTTTCATACCTCATCCCTAAGGTTAGAAATAATCGTTATTTCTCCCTTTGGAATAAATTTAATTTTTCATTCAAAAGAAACACATGCGGTATAATTTTCAAATGTCGTTTTACAATCACAACCCGCATTATATTATATTGTACTATATATATGTAGTAATATATTTCAATATATACTAGATTTTCATATGTAACATAATTATAGTGTAACAGCCTCAAAATGTAAATACAATTCAACTCGCCAGTTTGGCCATCATATAATACAAAACAGGATAATAAAGTTTGATTGAGAGGCCGCTGGCGTCAAGATAGGACAAAGGGTCTCCGATTACAGACCAACACAGTCAGATAACAAACAGTTCATCTCTGTCTCTTATGTAGATCACACCCTCCTGGACCTTTTCCACGTCTTCGATGCTGGCCTCTCTCTCTTTCTTCTAGATGACATCCAACCTGCCTCGTCCTTTTGTATTACCCATTGACTCCTAAAACCACTTGCCCCATGACTGCATAAACCTGCCTACCACAACAATCAGTAGACAGGATCACCTTACCACGACATCTACCTGCATATATATAATCTGGATATGAAATTAGAAACTTATTTAGCACAAGATTTTATTTTTCCAAATAAAAAAAAAAATTCTACGTTCCTTTCTACTTTGAAAAAATATTGGGTGGACTCAGCTCACCACTGATGAATCCTACCAATATTTTTTTATTGTAGAAAGGATAAAAGAAATTTATTTTGTAAAAAGAAAATTTTAGGCTGAATAGTTTTAAAGTTTATATCCAGATGGAATGTCCATGAGTATATACCACTGTAATTAACACCCAACAAGACTAAAAGAGTCACAAAAGGATAAGGTATTGCTGTATTGTATTATATATTTTTTTTATTGAAAGAATTATTGAATCTTATTCAGGTATGTGGTATGGTAAGTTCTGTTGTTGCTTCTTATCCACTTGTGTAAAGATTACATGAATTCCATGAGTCCATGCTCCTCCAGCTGTTTATAGACAGTGTTGTTGTTTCTTATCCCCTTGTGCAAAGATTAAATGGATTCCATGAGTCTATGCTCCTTGAGCTGTTTATAGACAGTGTTGTTGTTGTTTCTTATCCCCTTGTGCAAAGATTACATGAATTCCATGAGTTCATGCTCCTTAAGCTGTTTATAGACAGTGTTGTTGTTGTTTCTTATCCCCTTGTGTAAAGATTACATGAATTCCATGAGTTCATGCTCCTTGAGCTGTTTATAGACAGTGTTGTTGTTTCTTATCCCCTTGTGCAAAGATTACATGAATTCCATGAGTTCATGCTCCTTGAGCTGTTTATAGACAGTGTTGTTGTTGTTTTTTTATTCCCTTGTGCAAAGATTAAACGAATTCCATGAGTTCATGCTCCTTAAGCTGCTTAAATCAACATATGATCTCATGGAATGGAGTATAGGGATGCAGCTTTTATTGATGATGGCACCATGATCCTGGCATACTTAGGTGAAACTTTGCCTGTAGTTTGAGGCTGTTCCTAACATGGAAGCAGAGGCCTAGTTATTGCCCTTGGTTATTTCCACATTTAAATAATTTCTACAAGATTTATAACAGGCCATATCAAGCCATTGAAGATAAAACATAATAACAAAATCTATCCCACTTGCCCCAAAATGTAGCTTGGCACCTGCAGCTCCAGAACACATCTTGGCTTATATTAGATGCACTATCTGTCTATAAACAGCTCAAGGAGCATGAACTCATGGAATTCATGTAATCTTTGCACAAGGGGATAAGAAACAACAACACTGTCTATAAACAGCTCAAGGAGCATGAACTCATGGAATTCATGTAATCTTTACACAAGGGGATAAGAAACAACAACAACACTGTCTATAAACAGCTTAAGGAGCATGAACTCATGGAATTCATGTAATCTTTGCACAAGGGGATAAGAAACAACAACTTGTCCATTACTAAACAGGACCTTTGGGAGAGGCCGCTGCTTATCATACAAGTAAAACAACTCGAGGAGCATAAACTCATGGAATTCATGTAATCTTTACACAAGGGGATAAGAAACAACAACTTGTCCATTACTAAACAGGACCTTTGGGTGAGGCCACTGCTTATCATACAAGTAAAACAACTCGAGGAGCATAAACTCATGGAATTCATGTAATCTTTACACAAGGGGATAAGAAACAACAACTTGTCCATTACTAAACAGGACCTTTGGGAGAGGCCGCTGCTTATCATCAAACAGCTCGAGGAGCATGAACTCATGGAATTCATGTAATCTTTACACAAGGGGATAAGAAACAAAAACTTGTCTATTACTAAACAGGACCTTTGGGAGTGGCTGCTGTTTATCATAAAACAGCTCGAGGATCATGAACTCATGGAATTCATGCTGGAGGAGCATGAATTCATGGAATTCGTGTAATCTTTACACAAAAGGGAAAGAAACAACATTTCCACCTATATTACCCTTGTATAGTACTTTTACCGCCTATTTACAGTACTGGCTTGATGTGACAGTATGTTGAGGACAACCTAGCTCTGATGTCCATTGCCTTCCTACTGGCGTCGGAGGAAGAGGCTGTGATCTGGCGCGGCCCAAAGAAGAATGGTATTGAGGGGGGTTACTCTTTCTCTTCTCAATATAGATGCTGTTTCTCTTTACCTTGAGAGACAACCTAGTGTTTAGTCCAGCTACTTGACCAGCTCGGTAACTCCAAGGAAGAGGCTCTAAGGACAACTATCAATTGTCCTAAACTTATCCAAAGCTCTTTTATTTTATTGAACAGCACAGTTAATTTATACATTCAAAAGAAATTTATATACTTTTTTTTCCTCTTCGTTTTTAAATTACAAAAATATTTACATCAAGTTGACTACTCAAGTAGTTGTAACAAGCAGTAACTGTACTTACCTCAACTGGCTGAGTTGTGAAGTGGAACTCAATCTATCTTGTTGGTTTATGGAATTATTATTATTATTTTTGCTTATCCCTGATACACGTGGTACAGGCCATGATAATCATAATGGGTAGAAGTAGGTGACTGCTATTACTATAAGTGCACCACATATATACACATGTGAAAAGGAGTTTTGCACTTACAAATGTGCCAGAGCCCCGTTTAGTTACTTGCACTCGCTGGTGGGGTTGGACTTTTGCAAGAATCTGGGGCCATTGGAGGATTTTTTTTTAAATCAGAAAAAAAGTGCCTAATGCGGGAATCGAACCCGGGTCGTAGCGGTCGAAAACCAATGGTTTAGACCATTCTTCCACCGACCCCCATTATGGAATTATTACATAGCCTGGTGCTGTCCTAAACTGGCTTCAAAGTTGTCACTGTAATTGTCTGAGAGGACGATGTCTCTTGTTGTGTTTGATAAGGCACCATTTTTGGATTATAGATTATAAACACAAGGTACAGAAGAACCTCCATGAAAAAACGCTCACGTTAGAGGACACCTCTCTATAAAAGACAGTTTCCATCACCAATACAGTAGAACATGCTCCATGAAAGGATACTCACGTTAGAGGACACCTCTCTATAAAAGACAGTTTCCATCACCAATACAGTAGAACATGCTCCATGAAAGGACACTCACATTAGAGGACACCTCTCTATAAAGGACAGTTTCCATCACCAATACAGTAGAACATACTCCATGAAAGGACACTCACCTTAGAGGATACCTCTCTATAAAGGACAGTTTCCATCACCAATACAGTAGAACATACTCCATGAGAGGACACTTACATTAGAGGACACCTCTCTATAAAAGACAGTTTCCATCACTAATACAGTAGAACATACTCCATGAAAGGACACTCACATTAGAGGACACCTCTCTATAAAGGACAGTTTTTATTTGAAAAATTATCATTTTTACTATTTAGCAACTCTACGGTAAGAGGACACCTCTCCCTAAAAGACACTTTGACTCTGCAATTAGGTGTTGTCCTTTACAGGAAGGTTCTACTGTATTTGAAAATGCCACAAAGGTTTAATTGGCTCAGTGGCAGGTTCAATTTAATGGCCAGAATATGGTAGAAAATAATCATGGAAAAATAGTAATCTCTTTTGTCAAAATAGATGCATGGACACAACTCTATATACAGTAGTAAAGGCCATGATAAAAATAGACCATGATAAAGAGGTTATCCACTTCTCTAAAAATCCTGAGTTCAACTGACCCGGTTGATGGTCCTCAGCAAGTGGGAACTCCAGGAATACAAAGGTGCTGTGTCTGTACTCATGTTAGAGTCGGCAGCAAAGGATTTCATGTTAGGAACAGCCTCAAACTACAGGCAAAGTCTTCCTGGATCATGGTGCCATGATCAACGAAAACTGCACCCCTACTAGGGCCTCCAATCCCGGGATCCCGTTTCCCGGGATCCCGGAGCCAAATAATGATCCCGAAATCCCGGGATTCTGCTCGAAAAATCCCGGGATTACTGGTTTGTGCATGAAAACCAGCGCAAAAATATATTTTTATTATCTAGCATTTTGGTAATCAAACAGATGATGGGATAGCACAATTTTGACGTTTTGTTTATACAGCTGCATTTCAGGTCTTTTTTTTTCTGAGAGATTTGAAATTATTTTCATGCACTAATAACGAAGGGTTATTCTGCAAGATCTTTCCAAAATGGCAGCCTCTAGAATGAGAGTATGCACAGTATACATGGAGGGGGCCCCAGTTTTTGTTGACATGAAAATAGTGGCTTCTTAGATAGTAGCGGCATCCCTTTATTTTTGTGGCGGATCTGCGTGTAACATGGACCCGCCACTAACCTCTTATCTGGACTGAACTACATGCAGCAAGATAATCGCATTTCCACCAGTACGTGTCTCATTCTCGACTGCAGAACGCGTTGGGATAGTTTATTGAACATGTAGGAGAGACTTCTCAGTGTGAAGTCAGCGATTCAGAAGGCGCTAATAGATGTGAATGCAAATGTCCGTCTAACTGATGAAGATTTTGATATCATGACGCAAGTAATTTCCGCACTGAAACCATTTCAGGCAGCTGTGGCGGCTATCTGTAGACGCGACGCTACGCTTTTGACTGCAGAAGCAACAGTAAAGTTTATTCTAGAGGAGCTGCAAGCACAATCTCATTCTCTCAGCAAAGATCTGCAAAAACTTTTCAAAAGAGAATTTTAGAAGAGCGGTGCAATAAAACATCTTTATTCTTCCAATATCTGCACAATCCGCAAGCACAGTTAGAAAAAAAAGAAGATGGTCAAAGACTTTAGCGTGAAATTGCTTTTGCGTCTTAAACCGTTACAGGCAGAAGTAAGAATTCAGGCTGATAATTCGCAACTTCCTCGGAGTTTACAAGAACGCCATGAGCCATCACAATCAAATGACCATCTTACAATAGAGCGCCGATTGCAAGAAGCTATTGAGGCTGCCTCTTCAACTTCAATTGCAACACCTACACCAGACTCCGCATCCTACTCAAATATGATTTGTCTTCTTTCTAAACATTAATACATAGTTGGGCAAAATGCAATAATGATTACATTTTCTATAATCACAATTGCAAATAATCATGATTACATTTGCTATAATTACAATTACAAGTAATTTTAATCACAATTGCTATCATTATATATAGAATTATGAGTAATT
The DNA here is from genome assembly GCA_030710605.1 of Cordylochernes scorpioides. Lineage (NCBI taxonomy): Eukaryota > Metazoa > Arthropoda > Arachnida > Pseudoscorpiones > Chernetidae > Cordylochernes > Cordylochernes scorpioides. The sequence goes on along the minus strand of CP092863.1, from coordinate 80,445,823 downwards.
ATGTTTACATTCTAATGCAATTAATTTTTTTGCAATGCATTGCAAAGTAATCGTAATTACAAGGTAATGTATTACTTTGAATGGATTACTGCCCAACACTGCATTAAGAGATGTGGTCTAAGAGTTCCAAGAACAGTAATTTTTTTCCAGATGTGTGTACAGTAATTGACAGATAATTTCAAACTGTAACCCAAAAGCAATGATTTAGTTCATAAGCAGGCGCAAAATTTATGGCTTTCAGGTTGTTTTCATCGAAGTAAGTGCCACGTCATTGGCACTATATAAAAGAAAAAATTAAAAATATAACGAACGAAACGATATACCTCTTGGCGTAGAAAGACGAAAATGTTTTTCAATCCCGGGATATCCCGGGATCCCGGGATTGAAAATATGCACCGGGATTGGAAGCCCTAACCCCTACACCCTATTCCATGAGATCATGGAATTTGTGTAATATATATATAATAATAATAATAAAAAAAAAAGTTTCAATTTCTTATATAAAATTCTATATCTTCTTCTTTCTTATCTCCACACTGGGTGAAGTAGAATGCCTTTGTCATTAAGACTGGGAACACTACTCAGTGGCAGGCCGACTTAGTTCCAAAAGAAATGGCCGCCTCTGACATGAGAAACAGACGCCATGTGCAGCTGCTCCTAACATGGAGTACAAACGCTGCTCATCCTGTATCCCTGGATTAGGAGCCCTTACAGGGTACTATCAGCATGGCCAGCTGAGCCCAGGTTTTTTAGTGAGCTTGTTACTGCTCCCCCTCCTCCTTTTTCATCCAGGCTTGGGACCGGCAAAGGCGGAGTTAAAATTCTATAAAAAAATTAGAGTAAAATGTACCTCTCTGTACCTCCAACCACTGAAGGGGTGTCACAGGATTGATTAAGCAGTTCCTGAGGGATGTGAGCTGGGGTCCCCAGGACTTGCTGCTTGTGGACACTCCCCCTGGGACCTCGGATGAACACCTCTCCCTTGTCCAGATGTTGAGGGGCCATCCCGGACTGGCAGGGGCCGTCCTTGTCACCACCCCTCAGGTATGTGTGCCCTCTAGAAATGTTCCATTGCGACATTTTCAATTTAATACCTCAATAAGCACCTCATTTTATAGATTGATGTCATACATCTTGTAAAATATAAGGTTGTCCAAAAGTTTGTGTTTTTCTTAAAATGTTGTTTTTCCTTATTACTTGGAGAATGCATAATAATGCAAAAAATGCTTCAATGGTCCCCGATTCTTGCAAAAGTCCAACCCTACCAGCGAGTGCAAGTAACCAAACGAGGCTCTGGCACATTTGTAAGTGCAAAGTCTAACTGCTTTTCACATTTGTAGACATGTGGTGCGCTTACAGTAAAAGCAGTCGCTAACTACCCACCATGATTATCATGGCCTGTACCATGTGTACTAGGGACAATTAAAAAAAGAAAGGTATGTGTACCCTCCTTTTTTATTATCCCTAGTACATGTGATGGTTACCAACCAGTCTTGAACATCTATTGAACTTTTTTAAATTAAAAAGACATATATTGGATCAAAATATCATTTATTTTACCAATATTTCAGTTGGCTGAACACCAACCTTTAACAAGGTGTTATAACATATTTAATGTGTGTCAACAACAAACTCAGCGCCACATAACGTCCAACAGAATTAAGTTTTAAAAATATTTTGTTATATTCAAAGGGGAAAAAAAAAAATTGATATATATATATTTATTATAATGCACTGCGGCCTATGATTATAAAACGACACTTGAAGTTTCACCGCATGAGTTTCTTTTCTGTGAAAAATCAATATTTATCTCAAGGAGAAATATTTACTATTTCTAACCTTTTTGGATGAAGTATGAAAGGGTGAAATATGAAGAGTAATCGTGAAGATAGAGGCTGCCCAAAAAGTGCCAATGCGGGAATAGAACCTGGGTCATTTATTTTTATTTATTTAATTTATTTAACAGTTGCAAAGACACGTCATATCCACAATTAGGATAATTGCGTGTAAATATGAAATTATATACAAATCATCGTGAAATTAACATAATTGAACATTGGGAAGCACGCAAATTACACATTTGATATCAAATTTTGCATATAGTAATTATAAATAGTAGCTTGAAATATGTACAGTCAACACTTTCGCCTTAAAATATACAGCCTGCAGAATCTATTAAACTTGATGTATTGGTCTTTATTGTGAACAACTTGTTTTGTATTTGTCAGGTAAAGTTGGGTCATAGCAGTCGAAAAACAACAGTTTAGACCATCCTTCCACCGACCCCTATCATGTGATGTTGTGGATCCTTCCTTTTTGTTTGTGTGTGTTGACAATGTGTCTTCTCTCCATGACCTGCTGAAGTCAGGGACTATGATGCAGGAGGTCTCTCTGCAAGATGTCAGAAGACAAGCTGAGTTCTGCCGCAAGGTATCTCTGCCAATTCTCGGTGTGGTGGAGAACATGACAAGCTTCACTTGTCCCAAGTGTAAGGTGAGTCCCCCCAGCCACTTTTCTTCTTCTTCTTTCTTTTCTCCACTCAATCATATCACGGTATCAAGCTTGTTGAGCTTGTTGATGGTGTCTGCTGGGGATGTGTCTTCTTCTTTCTTATCTCCACTCAATCATATTAAGGTATCAAGCTTGTTGAGCTTGTTGATGGTGTCTGCTGGAGATGTGTCTTCTTTCTTATCTCCACTCAATCATATTAAGGTATCAAGCTTGTTGAGCTTGTTGATGGTGTCTGCTGGAGATGTGTCTTCTTTCTTATCTCCACTCAATCATATTAAGGTATCAAGCTTGTTGAGCTTGTTGATGGTGTCTGCTGGAGATGTGTCTTCTTTCTTATCTCCACTCAATCATATTAAGGTATCAAGCTTGTTGAGCTTGTTGATGGTGTCTGCTGGAGATGTGTCTTCTTTCTTATCTCCACTCAATCATATTAAGGTATCAAGCTTGTTGAGCTTGTTGATGGTGTCTGCTGGAGATGTGTCTTCTTTCTTATCTCCACTCAATCATATTAAGGTATCAAGCTTGTTGAGCTTGTTGATGGTGTCTGCTGGGGATGTGTCTTCTTTCTTATCTCCACTCAATCATATTAAGGTATCAAGCTTGTTGAGCTTGTTGATGGTGTCTGCTGGAGATGTGTCTTCTTCTTTCTTATCTCCACTCAATCATATTAAGATATCAAGCTTGTAAAGATTGTTGATGGTGTCTGTCGGGGAAGACCAGCCACTTATTACTGGAGTAGATTGTGTGAGGGGATTTAACAATTTCTCCATTTGACGTTGATACGCCAGTAGAAGAGCATCATTTCTCAAAAATTCACTTTTTACAATTAAAAAAGATTCCTATTGTCAATTTTTAAATAACTTGTTAATAATTTTTTCTAAAAGAGGTGATTTAAACACATTGGGTTTATTAAACCCTTACGGAATCAGTTTATGAAAAATTTGACACATCCATTGATAAGCTCTACACATCCCCAGCAGACACAGTATAAGGCAATGGCAGGGTCTTATTGAGAAGAGTGAGTGTAGTACATGTGACATTGGTGAAAGGACAATTTTCTGTGTGGACAGGTGGAGTCCACTCTGTTTCCACCCACCACAGGAGGGGCTGCTGAGCTCTGCCGGGAACTGGACCTGACTCTCCTGGGAAGAGTGCCCTTGGACCAGAATATTGGTAAAGTCTCTTTGATACTTCACAGCTCAACTTCTATGTAAATAAGATACATTAATACGCCATCTGTTATCACAAAATTTGAACTATTTTTGACACATATAATTCTTATTCTTTTCCAAAATACAATCTTTCATATCAGTATAAAACTCCACCTTTGCCGGTCCCAAGCCCGGATGAAAAGGAGGAGGGGGAGCAGTAACAATCTCACTAAAAAACCTGGGCTCAGCTGGCCCGGCTGATAGTACCCTGTAAGGGCTCCAGGGATACAGGATGAGCAGCGTTTGTACTCCCATGTTAGGAGCAGCTGCACATGGCGTCTGTTCCTCATGTCAGAGGCGGCCATTTCTTTTGGAGCTAAGTCAGTGGCCTGCCACTGAGTAGTGCTCCCAGTCTAAATGACAAAGGCAGATGCATTCTACTTCACCCAGTGGTTGTAAAACAGACACCATCAAGGGTCACAACTTGATATCCTAATATGATTGTGTGGAGATAAGGAAGAAGAAGATATCAGTGTAAGCAGCAATAATAGAGCAGTATGGTAGATTAAACTGACGCTGGGAGGGCTCAACACTAATGAGCCAGCCACTTCCATTATTTTTATCATTGCAATAAGGACAGTAGAATAATTATTCTATTTGAAAAGAATCAAATACGTCAAAATAATTTCAAATATCTGATTAACATTAAATTCAGGCCCATAGATTTAATATAATTCATTTATTCTTAAGAATATAAACACAAGGTAATAAGACCAAATCTAAATAAATAAATAGTGTGCTACATTCCGGTAACAACGCTGTTACTGAAATATCTCAACACTATTTATTTATTTAGATTTGGTCTTATTACCTTGTGTTTATAATCTATTATTCAAATTGTGCCTTATCAATTGGTCTTATTAGCTTTTGTAACATGGTTTAATGAGTCCCATGTCCCCTCACAGCCTTCTGCGATTGTCCAAACTACCATGTTGTGGGACTGTAGCTAGGAGCATGGACCAAGGACTGCCATTGGAGGACAGTAATGTCTACAGCCAGCTGGTTCAGAGTAAGTTGTTGTCATTTGTCTCTCTTTCTTATCTCTGTCTGTCTGTCTAACTGTCTATCCAGGATTGCTCTCCCTACTTCCACAGCCTCAAGACACCTGATACAATAAATAAATATACCTTTTTTATGTGTGTGTTTTATGTGTGGAAGTACAATACATCTTATCACAAATTCTATATACAGTATTGATAAGGCACAATTTGGATTATAGATTATAAAATAAGGTAATAAGAAATTTCTTATTACCTTGTTTTATAATCTATAATCCAAATTGTGCCTTATCAATTTTATAGACTTCAATGGACCTAAGAAGTTATTCTTCCTATGAGCTGAAAAAAAAAATGAATTCAAAGTGAATATCAATGTTGATGCTTAAGCCATCACTTGAAGATTCTATTTTAAAGAGTTCAGGATCTGAAGCTCTCGTCTACTTCAAGAAGTTGAGAAAACACAGCATTAAAGGGTGAGTTCTTTTTCTCATATCTATTTTCTTAAATTCTGTATCTTATTACCTTGTTTTATATACAGTATTATATAAAGGGGGGTGGGTGGAAGGATGGTTTAAACCATTGGTGTTCGACCGCTACGACCCGGGTTCGATTCCCACATTGGGTACTTTTTTTCTGATTTAAAAAAAAAAATGCTCCAATGGCCCCTGATTCTTGCAAAAGTCCAACTCCACCAGCGAGTGCAAGTAACCAACTGGGGCTCTGGCACATTTGTAAGTACAAAGTTGAACTGCTTTTCACATGTGTAGACATGCGGTACACTTACAGTAAAAGCAGTTGCCTACTTCTACCCACCATGATTATCATGGCCTGTACCACGTGTGCTAAGGATAATTAAAAAAAAAATATATATATATATATGGTAATTTAAACCAACAACCCTATATTGTATAATTACTTATAACAAGATTGTCATGTTGTATATAGAAACACATCTATAAATAATTATATGCATGATTAATCTGTGTCATTGCATCGCCATATGTAATGTACTTTGTACAAATTGAAGACAAATAAATAAAACTATGTAATAGATTAAGAGCTGAGTTAAAGCAAGATTGAAAAGTTCAAAAACGTCTACAATCGAGACAACTCTAAAGGAATTCGGCAGTCGTTACCATCAAGGTCAAAGGGTGCAGACGTCCAAAGTTCACATTCTCAGACATCTCCAACCCCCCTCCTCGGGAATGGTATATAAACACCTCGGTTTTAGCCGAGCGCAGTTAGTCCGTAGTTAGTCAGCAGTCACCCCTTTCACCGTCAGCGTGAGCCCTTGTCAGTCTTAGCCAGGACTACCTCATCGTCATGTAAAACAGTAAGAATCCTTCTAACTCCATCTGCTTAGCTCAACTCCTATCTGTTCATGGAACTTTCCTACTACAGCTGTGTTCTCTTCGTTTTGTGTGTGTGAACATTCCCAAGCTTTCCACTCTGCCTCGACCACGACTGCCTGTACTCTGTGAAAACTGTTAAAGGTCTTCCAAAGTGCAGAGAGGTACTGGAAAACTCTCCAACGCCCTGACTGTCCCTCTCGGTTACTACAGGTTTGACCCTCGGTTACCACAGCTTATAGCGAGAGTCGACAGGATCTCATCACAGATAAGTCGACAGCAACACTTTATCACATATATATATTTCTTCTATTTATTTTTGTTGCTGTTGAGCACATTCCATTTATGTTACACTGCAAAATACTCAATTGCTTGGAAGCTACAAAGTTTGAAGTTTGTAAAGATTGTATTATACTTATTGCACAGAACCCTTCTACCTAAGTCCTGAACACCCCCCCCCGTTTATTCTGCGCGGCGGGCGATGCAGCATGCAAATCGACATCTGATCTCATGGAATGGGGTGTTGGGGTGCATTTCTGAACATCAAAAATAGACAGTATCAAACAACACTAACAAGATTTAGAACAGGCCATCTCAAGCCATTGAGGATAGAAAATGATAACAAAATTTACCCCACTTTTCCAAAATGTAGCTTGGAACCTGAAGCTACAAAACACATTTTGGCTTGCATTAGATGCACTAAACAGGACCTTTGGGAGAGGCCGCTGCTTATCATAAAACAGCTGGAGGAGCATGACCTCATGGAATTTGTGTAATCTTTACACAAGGGATAAGAAACAACAACAACAACAAATATCATATCACTAATTCTATATATAGTATTAGTCGAATGACTTGGGCAAAGCCCGGGTTTTACCTGAGTGCATATACAGTTAAACCTGCCTATACGCCCCCTCTTTGGACTCACCAAAATAGGATGCTATATAGAGGGGGTGCTATAGACAGGTCACTTTTAATGTAAATCACATCGTACTACATACAGTTAAACCTGTCTATAACGCCCCCTCTTGGGGACTCACCAAAATAGGGTGCTATAGAGAGGGGGTGTTATAGACAGGTCACCTTTAATGTAAATCGCATCGTACTACATACAGTTTAAACCTGTCTATAACACCCCCTCTTGGGACTCACCAAAATAGGGGTGCTATAGAGAGGGGGTGCTATAGACAGGTCACTTTTAATGTAAATCGCATGGTACTACATACAGTTAAACCTGTCTATAACGCTCCCTCTTGGGACTCACCAAAATAGGATGCTATAGAGAGGGGGTGCTATATACAGGTCACTTTTAATGTAAATCGCATCGTACTACATACAGTTAAACCTGTCTATATCGCCCCCTCTTGGGACTCACCAAAATAGGATGCTATAGAGAGGGGGTGGCTATATACAGGTCACTTTTAATGTAAATCGCATCGTACTACATACAGTTTAAACCTGTCTATATCGCCCCCTCTTGGGACTCACCAAAATAGGATGCTATAGAGAGGGGGTGCTATATACAGGTCACTTTTAATGTAAATCGCATCGTACTACATACAGTTAAACCTGTCTATATCGCCCCCTCTTGGGACTCACCAAAATAGGGTGCTATAGAGAGGGGGTTCTATAGACAGGTTACTTTTAATGTAAAATGTTTACATTTTAATGTCAAAATTGGGCGCTATAGAAAGAAGGTGCTATTTAAAGAGGGCACTATAGACAGGTATAACTGTATATATTTTAAAAATCTTTTTATTCAAATACTATTTGTTGCAAATATAAATTGGAGCTGTGGGATGTCACTCTTATGAAACATCCCGCTCCAAACTGTACAAACGTCCAGCCTGGACTACACTGCCTTATAGGTTGCTCTGATGTCAGTCCTCTCCTGGCACTGTCTTGAAGGAGTCCATCCATCCACACGCCCGGAGTCAACTCACTGCAGATGTGACCAGCTGACCTTGTCTTTCCCTACACACCAATCCCTGTCGAGCTGTGGTGGAGACCCCATGTAGGCCATCCTCTCACAGGTGTATACCTTCTCCTTGACATAGTTCTCTCATAGAAGAAGCTTATTTTCTTCTGCCTATCCCTAGTACACGTGGTACAGGCCATGATAATCATGGTGGGTAGTTAGCAACTGCTTTTACTCTAAGTGTACCACATGTCTACACATGTGAAAGCAGTTTGACTTTGCACTTACAAATGTGCCAGAACCCCGTTTGGTCTACTTGCACTCGCTGGTGGAGTTGAACTTTTGCAAGAATCGGGGGCCATTGAAGCATTTAATTTTTTTTTTTTTTAAACAGAAAAAGTGTCCAATGCGGGAATCAAACCCGGGTTGTGGTCAAAAACCAAATGGTTTAAACCAGCCTTCCACCGACCCCCCGAAGAAGCTTATAGAAGAAAGAACACAAGTTTTTTGGGAAGAAGAGCTTCTTTTATTAAGAAGATGATCCATACAAGCTTCGGGCAAAGACGTCATTTTACAGAGAACGTCTTGCCCAAAAGCTTGTACAATCATCCTCTTATAAAAGAAGCTTTTGTCCCGCGACTTGTGTTCCTTCTTCTATATATAGTGAATAGGGAGATTATCATTATGTCTTAGTTTTAATTATACTGTAGAACCCCCTTTAGCAGACACCGTTCCACAAAGGACAGTTTTCATTTGCAAATTTACCATTTTTACTATTTAGCAACTCTCCGGTTAGACGACATCTCTCCCTAAAGGACACTTTATCTCTGTAATTAGGTGTTGTCTTTTACAGGAGGTAGTTCTACTGTAGCAATTTTACGGTAAGAGGACACCTCTCCCTAAAGGACACTTTATCTCTGAAATTAGGTGTTGTCCTTTACAGGGAGGTTCTACTGTATTTAGCAACTCTCCGTTAAGAGGACACCTCTCCCTAAAGGACACTTTGGCTCTGCAATTAGGTGTTGTCGTTTACAGGGAGGTAGTTCTACTGTAGCAACTCTCCGGTAAGAGGACACCTCTCCCTAAAGGACACTTTGGCTCTGCAATTAGGTGTTGTCCTTTACAGGGAGGTAGTTCTACTTGTAAATATTTTCACACACAACAACAACAACAAAAATAGTATCCTCCCAAGAGACAACAGTTTTGATTTCCAGACTTAAGTCTGGTCATCTACGGACAATGACAGAATGGTTGCAAGGTTTTCTCATTATGCACTGAGTGCAATTCTCAACCTACAACCCCAAAACACATTATTAACTGTATTGACTCATCCATTGATGAGCTCTACTCTTCCCCGGCAGACTTCATCAAAAGTCTCAAGCTTTACAAGCTTGATACCCTAATATGATTGACAATTTGACAATTTAAATAATTTTATTGATTCTTTTAATCAATTTTACAAAGGTGGAAAAATTAAAGAGTAAAAGGACATATAAAGTGTAGGGGAATATATATATAGTTGTGCACAAATGTCTTCAGCAAGGAAGGCTTCCCCACCTTGAGAGAGTTCTCCTCCAGACAAGGTCTTCTTGTACACTCCTCAGCTCCACACCGAGGAAGTACCTATAGATGCGTGTCTTGGTAGACGCCAGGATGGCCAAGGCGTCATCGTCTAGGCCATCCCCATGCCTAATATGATTGAGTGGAGATAAGAAAGAAGAAGACAAAAATAGCATTAAAAATATGTTTATAATTTTTATCAATAGATGGTGTTAGGGCTCCCATTTTGCATGCTCCCATAAAATAATTACATTAAATAAATATTTATTAAGATCAACTTAACATATGGATCAGAAATATGGTTCAAATTTTTAAACAAAAAATCGATACAAAAATTAAACTCAATGCAATATCAGATATTAATATGGAGCATTCAAGCATACAAGACAACTTCGTACAACTGTGTTCACAGTTTGGCTAAGACTCCATTGATTGCAGATTACATTGAAGCAAAAAATATGAAATATGACTTAAATAACTTATCGTTCGAGGATAAGCAATAATACAACATCGATATTCCCTTTATAATTAAATCCTATATAGACGAAAGAATGTTGCTCTTACTGAATAATACAAACGAGACATTTACAAGTGTTTCAACCGGGGTATTCCAAATTATTTTCGCCCTAATTTCCACAACACACAATTTGTAACCAACCATGGTAATTTCGGAAGTTTTCTGGAAAGAATCCGTGCATCGGAGGATCCGGGCTGTTTTGTGGATGTCGCATTCAAGATTCCACTCACCTTTTACTTAAGTGCCCAGCATTTCAAGACTACAGACTCAATAACGGTATTTCTCTCTACCGATCCAAGAGAACTGATATCCAGCAGGGATTCATACATTGTATTCAATAGATTTTGTAAATTTATATCAAAGTTTTTAAATAATCTCATGTGTTAGGTATAATTAACTATGTGCTGTATATATGATTTTTTTTTGTTTTCTCCTTTTTTCTTTATTTTGAGGGTGTTTAAATTAATTACCCATGTATATAGTATGCTTGTTTGAAATCAATTTCAAGAATATGGTAAATGCCTTGAGCATATGTTAATAGATTCTTCCTCTCTCTCTCTCTCTTGTATTGCTTTCCTTTGGGCGCCAGTGTCCTTGGCGGGACATCGCGCTTTGTATTTACAGTTGAATAAAGTTGAATAAAGATGGTGTTAGGGCTGTGAAGCCTTTTGACTATTGAAAGATGGTTAAGGTTTAGTTATCATATTTCAATATAATTTCTCAGTATCTTTTCACCATTTGCCACACACACACACTGGTGTGTTGAAGGCCAATGATAACAGCATTGTCAGCTCGGCGTGTATCAGAGCTACGTTAAGTGAAAGATAAATATTTATCACAGTCAATGAAGCTACTCTTAAATAGGACAGATAAATCGACGTGACACAGCAAGATTGTCTAGCTAATGTAATGTCTTATCGACAGTATAAACGGCGATAAGAAGGGTAGCATCAAAACAATCTATTTAAATTGGTTTTTAAAACTAGGTTGGGCATATACAATTCATAGACAATACTTAAGTAAGTTGTACCTTTTAGCATGTATATCGGATTCAAACAATAACACTGAAAGATACACTCATAGACAAAATTTAAGGAAGCTGTATCTTTTTGCATGTATATCGGGATTCAGAAAATAACTCTGAAAGATACATTCATGGACAAAACTTAAGGAAGTTGTACCTTTTAGCATGTATATCGGGATTCAGACAATAACTCTAAAAGATACACTCATGGACAAAACTTAAGGAAGTTGTACCTTTTAGCATGTATATCGGGATTCATACAATAACTCTGAAAGATACACTCATGGACAAACTTAAGGAAGTTGTACCTTATAGTATGTATATCGGGATTCGGACAATAACTCTGAAAGATACACTCATGGACAAAACTTAAGGAAGTAACTTTTAGCATGCATATCGGGATTCAGACAATAACTCTGAAATATACATTCATTGACAAAAATTATGGAAGTTGTACTTTAGAATGTATATCGGTATTCAAACAATAACTCTGAAAGATACACTCATAGACAAAAACTTAAGGAAGTTGTACCTTTTTGCATGTATATCGGGATTCAAAAAATAACTCTGAAAGATACACTCATAGACAAAACTTAAGGAAGTTGTACCTTTTAGCATGTATATCGGATTCAAACAAAAACTCTGAAATATATACTCATAGCCAAAACTTAAGAAAGTTGTACCTTTTAGCATGTATATCGGTATTCAAACAATAACTCTGAGAGATAAACTCATGGACAAAACTTAAGGAAGTTGTACCTTTTAGCAATGTATATTGGGATTCAAATAGGGGCCTCCAATCCCGAGATCCCGGAGCCAAATAATAATCTCGAAATCCCGGATTCTGCTCGAAAATCCCGGGGGATTACTGGTTTGTGCATGAAAACCAGCGCAAAAATATATTTTTCTTATCTAGCATTTTGGTAATCAAACAGATGATGAGGTAGCCATACTTTGACGTTTTGTTTATACAGCTGCATTCGGGTCTTTTTTTTTTTTTCTGAGAGATTTGAAATTATTTTCATGCACTCTAAAAACGAAGGGTTATTTTGCAGATCTTTCCAAAATAGCAGCCTCTAGAATGAGAGTATGCAGCAGTATACATGGAGGGGCCCACCAGATTTTGTTTTGTCATGCAAATAGTGGCTTCTTAGATAGTAGCGGCATCCCTTTATTTTTGTGGCGACCTGCGTGTAACATGGACACGCCACTAACCTCTTATCTGGCTCCAAAATGTTTTTTATATATTTTTCAAATCTATGTTTATACTCTCCATCCTGTACTCTGTATGCATGGGTCATCATGAACGCACTGCTCTGCTGTTCATTTTGTGAAACCCTCGCTAGCTTTTTTGTCATTTAATTTAAATTAAATTTATTTAATGTCATTTCATTAAATGCTTCTTCACTATCAAGCATCAGCCAACTTATACGAACCTAAAACAAAATCTCTAAAACAATATTTTCGGACCTTGTTATTTCTCAAAAGAAAACGCGTCGGACATTTTTGGTAAGCTTATCACTTCTTGATTATGATTTTGCGAAGTTTATTCCTTTTAAATCAGAAGGAATCTGGTGCTATTACCTACGAGACGGATCTGGCCAAAATGCACAGTGTATAGCGTGCAAAAGGATTTTGAAAAGCGTCGGTGGGTCTACAAAAGGGATGCATGTACACCAGAAGGCGGTCCACGGAATCGAAACTTCGAAGAGAAAAGTTAAAGACGAAGTTGATACACAGACCCCTGCAAAAAATACCCCCAAGATATCAATTCTCGATCATTTTTCGTCTGTTTCCATCGATCGATCGACTGATGCTGTGCTAGCTAGAATGATAGCTCTCGACGGATTGCCATTCTCCGTTTTTGTCACATCTAAAGATCTACGCAAGTGCCTCAATGCTCTTGGACATGAAATTCCTCTCTCCGCAGAGACCATTAAGATTAAAGTGTGTCGTTATGCGGACACATTTCGTGAGAAGGTCGTTCGAGAGCTTCAGATGGAGAAAGAAAAGGGGCAACTTTTCAGCCTTACGCTGGATGAATGGACGTCAATCAGAAGCAAGCGTTACCTGAACATTAATATTCATAGCCGTACCAAGGTGTTGAATCTTGGCTTGACTCGAATATCTGGAGTATTTTCCTCTGAACAATGCAAATATGTCATTGGTGCTAAGCTCTTGGAGTTTGGAATCGACTTCGAAACTGATATTGTGTGGTTACAACTGATGGGTGCTCAATGATGGTAAAATTGGGTCACATTATTGGTCCACTGCAACAGCTCTGCTACGCGCATGGTCTCCATCTGGCTGTGATGATGTACTTTATGGATTACTGCCCAACACTGCATTAAGAGATGTGGTCTAAGAGTTCCAAGAACAGTATTTTTTTCCAGATGTGTGTAAAGTAATTGACAGATAATTTCAAACTGTAACCCAAAAGCAATCATTTAGTTCATAAGCAGCGCAAAATAAAGGCTTTCAGGTTGTTTTCATCGAAGTAAGTGCCACGTCATTGGCACTATATAAAAAAAAAAAAAAAGAAAATATAACGAACGAAACGATATACCTCTTGGCGTAGAAAGACGAAATGTTTTTCAATCCGGGATTGAGAAAAAAGCAATCCCGAATCCCGGGATTGAAAATATGTACCGGGATTGGAAGCCCTAGATTCAAACACAAAACTTTGAAAGATACACTCATGGAGAGACAAACTTAAGAAAGTTGTACCTTTTAGCATCTATATCGGGATTCAGACAATAACTCTGAAAGATACACTCATGGACAAAACTTAAGGAAGTTGTACCTTTTAGCAATGTATATCAGGATTCAAAAAATAACTCTGAAAGATACACTCATAGACAAAACATAAGGAATTTGTATCTTTATATCGGGATTCAAAAAATAACTCTGAAAGATACACTCATAGACAAAACATAAGGAATTTGCATCTTTTAGCGTGTATATCGGGATTCAGACAATAACTCTGAAAGATACACTCAAGAACAAAACTTAAGGAAGTTGTACCTTTAGCATGTATATCGGGATTCAGACAATAACTCTGAAAGGTTTATGATACACAGTGACCTTTATTGAAAACACACTCATTGACAAAACTTAAGGAAGTTGTACCTTTTAGCATGTATATCGGGATTCAGACAATAACTCTGAAAGGTTTATGATACACAGTGACCTTTATTGAAAACACACTCATTGACAAAACTTAAGGAAGTTGTACCTTTTAGCATGTATATTGGGATTCAAACAATAACTCTGAAAGGTATTACAGTGACACGTTCTTAATGCTTCTAAAGGCATTCGGTGAGACATGCCTAAAGAAACCGCAGTATATGATTGGTATAGCCGCGTTAAAGGTAGACGAAGCTTAATCTAAAATGATCTAAGAATAGAATACCTATAGAAATAAAACAGAAAAAATCACCCTAAATCCAGAAATAAATGCCGAAAATTGACATACGTGAACTTTTAGGGTAAACGGGTCATTTGATGGGATTAGTTCATTCTATTATTCAGGAAAATATGAAAATGGTAAAAGAAATTCTACAAATTTATCCTTAGAGAGATATCTCACACTCGAACAGAAACAGAGACCTGCCGAGAAACGTGAGAAAAAATGCTTAAAATGGTCGCAGATTTTGATGAATGGTTCAAGAAAGTGATAACGTGGAATGGAGAGAGACGTATGTTATAATTATGACCCGTGTTAAGAATGGTTGGGAAAGCGGCTCTAGATGGCGCGAGCCACGGGATGCGCCGCAAAATCACCACAGAGAGCGCCCACGTGACAGTTTTCAACTATATAAAAGAAGGTAGATAGGAGGCGATGGCGCGCGCGAGGGAGAAGAAGGTATTTGAACGGTGGCGAGGAGAAAGTGTTAGATCAAAGTAAGAAGTGGCGGAAGGTGGATCAAAGTAAGAATAAAAAGGGCATAGTAAGTAAGGCGGAAGAGAAGGTATAGTTCCAAAGTGAAAGTAGATTAAGAGAACCCTGTACAGACAGTTCCAAAGTGAAGTAGATAAAGATGAACCCTGTCCAGACAGTTCCAAAGTGAAAGTAGATAAAGAAGAACCCTGTCCAGATAGTTTCCAAAGTGAAGTAGATAAAGAAGAACCCTGTCCAGACAGTTCCAAAGTGAAAGTAGATAAAGAAGAACACTGTCCAGACAGTTCCAAAGTGAAAGTAGATAAAGAAGAACCCTGTCCAGACAGTTACAAAGATAAAGTTAAAGACAAAGTCAAAGAGGATCAAGTCAAAGAATATAAAGTTAAAGAAACATTGTAAAACGAAAATTGCAAATATACCGCGAATGTTTCTTTTATAAAAATCGAAATCTATTTAAGAGAGAAATAGCGACCATTTCTAACTCTTTTGAATGAAGTATGAGAGGGTGAAAAATATGAAGAGTAATGGCGAACGGAAATTCCCGCCCCTGGCACTTTTATTTTTCCGTTCGCCATTGCTCTTCATATTTTTCACCCTCTCATACTTCATTCAAAAGAGTTAGAAATGGTCGCTATTTCTCTCTTAAATAGATTTCGATTTTTATAAAAGAAACTTCGCGGTATATTTGCAATTTTCGTTTTACAATCATCAGCCGCGTTATATTGTATTTTAAAGAACATTGTGAATTGTACATATGTAAATAGAGCCTTTTGAGATTTTGGATTAGCATTTAGAAAATAAAAGTTCATTATTATTTAGAAAGGCTGAGAGTGATCTTTCTCTAGGATTTCAATGACTGGTAGTCATTCTTAGATACAAAACAAAGACTTAACAAATTGGTGAGCCGGACGTGATCCTCGAGAAGATGGAAAAACTAAGGAAGATGAGATCTCCTCTCAGAGGATTAATGACGAAGAAGGTGGCCGAAATCAAAGGGATAATAGAGGATGATCCTTTGAATAGAAAGGAGATATTAGCTTTACACCAGCAGCTAAAAGGTTTGAAGCAGAGAGTAGAGGCTTTGAATGGAAAGATCGAGACCTTACTTTTAGAAGAAGATGCCTCGGAAGACCTACAAGGTGCGTTCATTAATTTACAGGACTGCTCTGTATCTTTGAAAAAATAAAACAAATAAAAAAACTAATTTAATATTTTTCAAAATAGCCCCTCCTGCCTCAATACACCTGTTCCATCTTTTTTTCCAATTGTCGAAGCAGGAGATAAAATCACTTTTTGAGAGGTTCCTCAAGGTTGCCTTCGATTCAGCTTGTATCATATCAACGTTGTCAAATTTCTTTCCTTTTAACTTCATTTTCAATTTAGAGAAGGGAAAAAGTCATTGAAGGCTTATTCGGGGGAATATGGTGGTGAGGGATCTGTATGGTTGAATACTTGGCCAAGAACTGCAAAACAACATGGGCTGTGTGCGACCGCGCATTATCGACGTGAAGTAACCAGTCATTGTTTTGCCATCTTTCAGGTCTTTTAAGGCGCACTGCCTCCCTTAAGCTCCTCATTATCCCCAAATAAACCTCTTGATTAATTGTACGTCCGAAAGGAATAAATTCATGGTGAACCAAACCATTAATATCAAAAAATGTAACAAGCAATGTCTTTGACTTTGGATTTTTAAATCTGCCTTTTTGGTTTCGGTTCCCCTCTTTCAATCCATTAGCTGATTGACGTTTGGTTTCCGGGTCATACTGATACACACATGTCTCATCCCCAGTAATGATTTTTTGCATCCATTCTGGATCGTCCGAGTCATTTCACCATGTTTTTGCAGACATCCATTCTAACCTCCTTTTGTTCCTCTGTTAGAATCCGGGGAACAAATTTTGAAGACGTCCGGATCATGTCCAAATCTATTTTACTATTTGATGACACAGTCCTACAGATAGTCCATCTCTGA
>CP092863.1:80367303-80428762 GCA_030710605.1 Cordylochernes scorpioides | reverse complement strand
ATATATAAGTGTTATTTTGATGCATCAGCGCGCCATCTGTAATGAATATTTGAAACTATTATCATATTATCATATATTTTCATAATTTTCAAAAGAATCATACGCATCTATAATTGTGATTTATTCAGAGTTTCTGAGGGTAGGGTTTAAAATAGAACGACCAAAATATGTTGTTAAAATAAAATAAGAATATAAACAATAGCAATGTGTTTATCCAAAGTACACATTTACAGATCTTTATAATCCTTCTACAGTCAGAATTAGCAGAGCTATGTTTATAGAAGTGTTAGAAAGATCCGAAAGCTTGTACTTTCCACGAATAAAGAAACACATTAGACTTGAGAGAGATAAGGGAGTAGAATTACCCAAACATCACCATAATTGCTGTATAATATATAAAAACGTCATTTAGCAATTATCCCGCATGTGTTTCTTTTGAACAAAAAATCGAAATTTATTTTAAGGAGAAATAATGATTATTTCTAACCTTAAAGATGATGTATGAAAGGATGAATTGTGAAGAGTAATGATAAAAGGGGGGTAAAAAATTGTCCAGGAATGGGAATTTTTCCGATTTTTTATTTTTCGGTTTATCATTACTCTTCACAATTCATCCTTTCATACTTAAGGTTAGAAATAATCGTTATTTCTCCTTAAAATAAATTTTGATTTTTCGTTCAAAAGAAACACATGCGGGATATTTGCTAAATGTCATTTTACAATCATAAGCTGCATTATATTGTATTATAAATAAATAAAAAGGATATTTATAAAGCACTTTGATAGCTCCAGAGCCAATCTTCATGGGATTCCCCACAATGACGCTCTCGGTAACACCAATGGCCGGTCCCTTCTGGCCGAAGTAGGCTGCATCGAAGAGATGGTCGGCTGTCCTTTCAAACTGGACACAGACATCACAGTTGTCACATACAACTTGTGTTCTCTTTAAATAGGACACTAAATTGTCATTTCTATATATTAGTACATCTTGGGGGTCGGTGGAAGGCTGGTTAAACCGTTTGGTTTACGACCACTACGACCCGGGTTCGATTCCCGCATTGGACACTTTTTTTTCTGTTAAAAAAAAAAAAAATGCTCCAATGGCCCCTGAATTTTGCAAAAGTCCAACCCCCGAAATAACCAAACGGGGCTCTGGCACATTTGTTAGTGCAAAGTCGAACTGCTTCTTACATGTGTAGACATGTGGTGCGCTTACAGTAAAAGCAGTCGCTAACTACCCACCATGATTATCATGGCTTTGAGATAAGAAAGAAGAAGAGTAGATCTTAAACACAAGGTAATAAACCAAATCCAAATAAATAAATAGTGTGTGACCTTTCTGTAACACTGCTGTTACACATTATTAACCAAGCCTTTTTAAATGAAAAATTGATGATAAAAATGTTCGTTTCGAATCAAAACAGAGTAAAGTAATAATATATCACTGATATATTATCTTTAAACAAAACTGCTGAACTGTGTGCTTCCTTCAAATACGCAGTGGCTTCCAGCGCGCATACGTCACAGGACAACGTGGCATTGAGAAGCTTCCAACAACCACCAGTAGAGGCGCTGCACCTTTCCCTTCACTTCCTGTTTATGTCTTCCCTTGTTCTGGCAACTTGCTATGTTGTGATATATTAAAATTTTCAATCTATTCTGCATCTGATTGAACCACCGATCCAACAAAAACAGATCAGATCAAGTCGGAAGAGTCAAAAATTACAATTTACAAAATTTCAAAGTTTTTAAAGAGTCACAACATATTTTTCTTGCCAACAATAAATAGTACTCACATAAATAATATTTATGTATGGAACTAACTCCGCCTTTGCCGGTCCCAAGCCCGGATGAAAAAGGAGGAGGGGGAGCAGTAACAAGCTCACTAAAAAAACCTGGGCTCAGCTGGCCCGGCTGATAGTACCCTGTAAGGGCTCCTAATCCAGGGATACAGGATGAGCAGCGTTTGTACTCCATGTTAGGAGCGGCTGCACATGGCGTCTGTTCCTCATGTCAGAGGTGGCCATTTCTTTTGGAGCTAAGTTGGCCTGCCACTGAGTAGTGCTCCCAGTCTTAATGACAAAGGCAGACGCATTCTACTTCACCCAGTGTGGAGATAAGAAAGAAGAAGACGTATGGAACTATATAAAGAGCTGCAGCTTCACATTCAAAGAACCGCAGTTTGCCAACCCTTGGTCTAAACCATTAATTTTCGTCCACTACGACTCAGGATCGAATTATTATTATTTTTTTAATTATATATTATATTGTGAGATGTAAATGCATCACCATTTGGAAAAGGAATTGAAGAGTATATTTGTTAATTAGGTCTAATTTATGGGTTTCTTATCACATGATCTAATTAATGAGTGGGCAGTAGGAATTGAAGACATGTGGGCCTCCCAAGAGTCTTAACACATGATCTAATTAATGAGTGGGCAGTGGGAATTGAAGACATGTGGGCCTTCCAAGAGTCTTAACACATGATCTAATTAATGAGTGGGCAGTGGGAATTGAAGACATGTGGGCCTTCCAAGAGTCTTAACAGATGATCTAATTAATGAGTGGGCAGTGGGAATTGAAGACATGTGGGCCTTCCAAGAGTCTTAACACATGATCTAATTAATGAGTGGGCAGTGGGAATTGAAGACATGTGGGCCTTCCAAGAGTCTTAACAGATGATCTAATTAATGAGTGGGCAGTGGGAATTGAAGACATGTGGGCCTTCCAAGAGTCTTAACACATGATCTAATTAATGAGTGGGCAGTGGGAATTGAAGACATGTGGGCCTCCCAAGAGTCTTAACACATGATCTAATTAATGAGTGGGCAGTGGGAATTGAAGACATGTGGGCCTTCCAAGAGTCTTAACAGATGATCTAATTAATGAGTGGGCAGTGGGAATTGAAGACATGTGGGCCTTCCAAGAGTCTTAACACATGATCTAATTAATGAGTGGGCAATGGGAATTGAAGACATGTGGGCCTCCCAAGAGTCTTAACACATGATCTAATTAATGAGTGGGCAGTGGGAATTGAAGACATGTGGGCCTTCCAAGAGTCTTAACAGATGATCTAATTAATGAGTGGGCAGTGGGAATTGAAGACATGTGGGCCTTCCAAGAGTCTTAACACATGATCTAATTAATGAGTGGGCAATGGGAATTGAAGACATGTGGGCCTTCCAAGAGAACAACAGTCTTTGATTTCCAGACTTTAAGAAATGAGCTGGCAGACTCTCTGGCAAAGGCTGGAGCTCTTGGCCTACCTGAATCCAGAGAATCTACCACCCAACTAGATGAAAGAGACCTCCTCCGTACCATCAAAGCCCAATGCCTGCAGGAATGGAAATCTGATGCTGCACATAACTGGTACAGAGCAGGAGGGACAAGCACAGGTTCTGTCCTCCCAAGAGAACAACAGTCTTTGATTTCCAGACCCAAGTCTGGTCATCTACGGACAATGACTTTCCAGAATGGATGCAAGGTTTTCACACTATATACTAAGTGTCAACCTACAACCCCAAGACATATTATTAACTGTATTAACTCATCCATTGATGAGCTCTACTCTTCCCCGGCAGACACCATCAATAAGCTTTACAAGCTTGATACCTTAGTGTTATTGAGTGGAGATAGGAAAGAAGAAGACATGTGGGTAGTAAAGACACAGGTCAGACTGTGTGCAGTAAATAGAAATACTTACCGAGGCCAACATCAGGGTGCTCTGTTTCATCTTGGCGAGACCAAACCTGGTGATACCCAGCACCTCCCCCTGGGCCACAAACACAGACACTTGGGAGTGGTAAAATATGTCATAATTTATGTAATGCCCAAAATGTCTAATTTATTTTCACCATATTTTTTTAATGTTAAATTGTAAATACAAATTCATCCATGTATAAATCTGTACAAAATAAATCTGGGAGCCAGCGTGCGCGAGCGAAGGCCACGCCTCCGCCACGTGGTGCGCACTCACGAATGTCGAACAAGTTCTTTTTTGATGCGTACATGCACAACAGCTGCTTCCTTCCATTCGACAACGACACATTCTTTTAAAGAGAGGTGTCCCCTTACCAGAGAGTTGTTAAATAACAAAAATGGTAATTTTGACAATGAAAACTGTCCTTTTTAGAGAGATGTCCTCTAGCCTGAATGTCATCTATTAGAGGTTCTACTGTATTTCGAATACAAGTGTGTCAGAGTTTGTCAGGTAGAGATTTAAATACTCAAGGACAAAAACTTAAGAGAGTTTCATATTTTAATGTCGCCAGTCATCTATTTTTTTTTTTTTTTTGAAGGAGACAGAGGCAATTTTACATAAGTTGAAAATCAATCCTGGGAAAGTTTCTTTGAAAGTTTTTTTTTTTTATATTATTTGAACTCAAGCTTTTTTTTTTTTTCAAAACTCCGCCTTTGCCTGTCCCAAGCCCAGATGAAAAAGGAGGAAGGGGAGCAGTAACAAGTTCACTAAAAAACCTGGGCTCAGCTGGCCCAGCTGATAGTACCCTGTGAGGATTCCTGATCAAGGGATACAGGATGAGCAGCGTTTGTACTCCATGTTAGGAGCGGCTGTACATGGCGTCTGTTCCTCATGTCAGAGGCGACCATTTATTTTGGAGCTAAGTCGGTCTGCTACTGAGTAGTGCTCCCAATCTTAATGACAAAGGCAGATGCATTTCACTTCACCCAATCATGATGGTTGTCAAATCTCCCAAGAATATATTTTTGACTTATCCTTTGACAGAAGAGTGTTTTTTAGTGAGTTAGTGTGTTGAAGGGCTGATAAGTCTGAATGCTTGAGTTCAACATTTGAAGAAACTTATCCCCGGGTTTATCTTCCATTTATATAATTGAACTCAGGGGATTTATATGGTTGTTTATCAACAATTAGCAGACCAATAGTACATTGGACCAAAAAAAAAAAAAACAACTGAGTATTACATCCCCACCCTTGTCTTATTAATATGTTTAAATACAAAATTTTGTTCACACTTGGTTATCTTGTTCAATAAAGGTCACTGTAATATCTTTCAGTGTCATTATCTGAATCCAGATATACATGCTAGAAGGTACAACTTCCTAAAGTTTTGTCTATGAGTGTATCTTTCAGAGTTATTGTCTGAATCCCGATATACGTGGTAAAAGGTACAACTTCCTAAGTTTTATCTCTCCATGAGTGAATGTAATTATGACATTTACTGTAGATGACATCAGGTCAGCCAGGAGGATGAGATGTCTACGGTCCACACTGATGCCGTGGGAGGTCATGGTGAGCTCTATCTCCCGGATGATGGTGGCTCTGGAGCACATAGGACCTGTTGGAGGCACTGACCCGCACCTAGTACGTAGGATTCCATACCCACAAGTATGGGTGCATTAAGCCAAGCTACAAAAAGGTAAAAACCTAATAAAAATGAACATGGATATAAAATAAACACAAGGTAATAAGACCAAATACAAATTAATAAATTGTATGTAGTACACATTCATTTATTTATTTGGATTTGGTCTTACCTTTTGTTTATAGTATATAATCCAAATTGTACCTTATCATGGATATAAAATATTTTCAAATAAAGATAAAATTGTGAAAAAAAGCATATAAAAACTAAAAATATACAGTTAAACCTATCTATAGCGCCCCCTCTAAATAGCGCCTTCCTCTCTATAGGGCCCGATTTTGAATACGTAGTACGATGTGATTTACATTAAAAGTGACCTGTCTATAGCACCCCCTCTCTATAGCACCCTATTTTGGTGAGTCCCAAGAGGGGGGGCTATAGACAGGTTTAACTGTATCTCTACAGGACCTTTGGGAGAGGCCACCGCTGCTAATCAAACAGCTCTAGAGGAGCATGAACACATGGAATTCAGGTAATCTTTACACAAGGGGATAAGAAACAACAACAAATTATTCTCACAATGATTTTTCTTTTTATTTCCAAATTTTAGCTTTCAAGGGATAATCGCTCTTCAACTGACTTAATTAAAAACATCAACTATTGAGTATACAGTTAAACCTGTCTATAGAGTCCCTCTTGGGACTCACCAAAATAGGGTGCTATAGAGAGGGGATGCTATAGACAGGTCACTTTTAATGTAAATCGCATCATACTATGTATTTAAAATCGGGGGCTATAGAGAGGAAGGCGCTATTTAGAGGGGGCATTATAGACAAGTCTAACTGTATATGTAAATTTGTTAGGAACCAATTCTTTCCTAGTCTACCAATCGAGCAGAGTCAAACACTACACCTCTCAGAAAATTAACACCTTTAATTTCCTTTCATAACTAACTAATTTACATCATTTAAAACCAATTATATACATGTAAAACCGTCCGGTCATCTGGTCAAAATACAAATATATAAATCTATGATAAAACAACTTATAAAATCCTAACAATGCCCCCCCATTTTAAAGTTGTTTTCATACCCTCATCGGAGGCCTAGAGTGGTCAAGATCCTGGTTAGGTCTTCGTTTAACACCATTTGGCAAGTCAACATCCCATACTCTGTGTTCCCGAAGTGATGCCATTTCACATTCTATAGACCTCAGCCGATTTTGTGCTTTGGGCATATTAAGCGCCTCCTCGTATGATGACGGCATTTCATCTTGATGGCTCTTATGTTCAACTATCCCACGGTGGAAGGCTGATCTACAATACTCCTTCTGCCTAGCCGCAATTCTTGAAGATCTTCTTGGGATTATAGTTTCATTCTGGCCTTCGTCTTCTCTCCTCAGTGCTTCGTCTTCATAGGCCTGCTCTCCATCCTCTCTTCGTTCTAAGTTATTCAGATCTTTCTCTACCGATATTGTTTCCCCATCAGTCCCTGAATATCCTCTTGGGATCGCAGCTTCATTTTGGTATTCCCCTTCATCTTCCTTCTTTAGTTCTTCCACTGTATAGATTCTTCCTCTTCTATTAGATTTCAAAATTAACCCGCCATCACTTCCAAAAACAGAGGCCTTGCCATTCTGGAATAATACTTTGTTTCCTCTTTCCTCAATCCTTCCAACAGACAAAATATTTCCGTCTAACTCAGGAACGTATAAAACGTTTTCCAAGAACAAGGTTTCACCTCCATATTCGTGACCGAGTTTGATTGTTACATCACCCATCTCTGATACTTTTATTTTCTCATTGTTAGCCATTTCTACTGAAGTTGAAATACTTTTTGTGTTCGTCAATTTCAGTCTGTTCGACGTCACATGTTCAGTAGCTCCACTGTCCAGAAACCAGATATTCTGCGAATTATTGTTTTTAAAGTTGTTCGCAAATAGGACCTTATGAGTCAGGTCTAGCGTACCTTGTTTCAGCATACCTTCGCTAATTCTCCCTGAGGAGTTGGCAAATCTGCAATTCCTAGCTATGTGCCCTAATCTGCCACAACTGAAACACCTTATCTGCCTGGAGATACCTTCGCTAATTCTCCTTGAGGAGTTGGCAAATCTGCAATTCCTAGCTATGTGCCCTAATCTGCCACAACTGAAACACCTTATCTGCCTCGGGTAGTTATAATTTTCCCCTTTCCCTTCCGTCCACGTATTATGATAATTCCTTGGTTGATCATATTCAAATTTATTTTGCTCTTGACATGGTGATTTGCATGTATCCTCTTTTCTTCTTACCGCAAAAGCGCAATTAGGATCTTCTTGAGGAATTTGACGCTGTTTCTGTCTTTTTTCTTCAAAAAGTAACTTGGATTTTACCACACTAGTAGATAGCCTCTCTTCTTGCTGTTCTAAACTGAGAATCAGCGGCTCGTAACTCTTTGGTAATCCCAATAGCATAATCAAAGCTAATTCGCCATCCCCAAATCCATGGTGGCACTTTGCTAATTTTCTATGACATTCCAATATTCTCGCGAAATATTCCTTCATGTCTTCGTCATTTCTTTTGACAATATTGAAAAATTCTCTCAGTAACTGTAATATGTGCAGCAAGCCATATTTTGTGTGGATATCCTCCAGTATCTGCCAAGCATCAATCGCTCGCTTGCAATCACTGATATCATCTAGGAATGAATCATCAACTGCTAGTAATATGACAGATAATGCCAAACTATCTTTCCGCTTCTGTTTTTCTGAAGTTTCCCTAGGAAATCCAGGCTCAATCGCATCCCATATATCCTTCTGGATTAAAATAGATTTAGTTCTTATAGCCCAGGAATAATAATTATTACCATCAAGTTTAGGTATTCTGAACTCGTCATCCATTGATATTTCCAGTTATGCAAATCTGACAAAAAAAAATTATAACTCAAATATTTTCTCTTCTTCTTCTTCTTTAAACTTTCTACTTATTCCCATTCAAACTTCACCTTCACTTCTTCAAACACTACTTCTTCAAACCCTATCTTCACTTCTTTAAACTCTACCTTTTCAAACTTTAGCTTCACTTCTTTAGCCTAAACTTCTAATTTCTCTCTACGGCGCAGTGGAAGCGTGCTGGGCCCATAACCTGTTAGGAACCAATTCTTTCCTAGTCTACCAATCGAGCAGAGTCAAACACTACACCTCTCAGAAAATTAACACCTTTAATTTCCTTTCATAACTAACTAATTTACATCATTTAAAACCAATTATATACATGTAAAACCGTCCGGTCATCTGGTCAAAATACAAATATATAAATCTATGATAAAACAACTTATAAAATCCTAACAAAATTTCATACAATAGCATATATATGCAAATAATTCTTGCAAGATATAGTCAATGTGTTTAATTAAGCCCGTTGAAGAGTAATTATCACTTGAAAGCTAGCGTTTTGTAATAAAAAGAAACTCATTGTGAGAAAATATTTGTAAAATTTTAAAAATCTTTTCACAATTTTATCAAGAATAAAATAAAAAAAAGATGAGAGACAGACCTGGCAGCCTCGATGCCCAGAACCCGAGCCACCTCCAGGATGTTGTTAGAGAAGGTATGGCAGCCTTCCACTCCTGTACTACATTGTAGATCACTGCCCTCAGGACACAGCACACAATACCTACCTGGGGTGGAGATTACAGATTGTAGACCCTCTCCTTCAATAATGAGACTCATCTGGCCCGTCTTATCATCCCGCTGGACCACTGCCCTGCTGATGTTGGGGATACCCTGAAACCACATCTCAACGTGAAGTTAAATTGAAAGGATCATTAAATACACAAGGTAATAAGACCAAATCCAAATAAATAAATAGTGTGTGACGTTTCAGTAACAGCCTTGTTACCACGTTCTTACCGAAACGTCACACACTATTTATTTATTTGGATTTGGTCTTATTACCTTGTGTTTGTAATCTATAATCCAAATTGTAACTTATCATTGGCGATTTGGTCTTATTACCTTGTGTTTATAATCTATAATCCAAATTGTGCCTTATCATTGGAGATTTGGTCTTATTACCTTGTGTTTATAATCTATAATCCAAATTGTGCCTTATCATTGGAGATTTGGTCTTATTACCTTGTGTTTATAATCTATAATCCAAATTGTGCCTTATCTGAAAGGATCATTATTCTATCTTTTTTTTTTATCAAATCCTCCAAAAAAAAAAAAAAAGACATCTGAGAAAAACCCCAGGACTATAATAGAGAAGCTGAGACAATGGAACCTAATGGAGATCGTTTAAACTACTTGAAGAATAAGCAACAACAACAACATAATTTTTTTAAGGAGTAATCATCAGGGTTCCATGTATAAGTTTCTTTTTAAAGAATTTAATTCATATCTCTAGCTTTCAGGCATGAAAGCCCTTCTACGAAAAAATTAAAAATCATGATACAAAAAATAACCAATAGAACACAAGGTAATAAGAATAAATCCAAATAAATAAATAGTGTGTGATGTTTTAGTAACAGTATTTATTTATTTGAATTTGGTCTTATTACCTTGTGTTTATAATCTACTAGACGAATGACCCCGGCAACGCCCGGGTTTACCCGATTAAATGTTTTATTCAAACACTATTCGTTACAATTATAAATTGGCGCCGTGGATGTCACTCTTGTGAAACGTCCCGCTCCAAACTTTGTGTCTGAGAAGCGATATTTTTATAAAGAGATGATCTGGCTTTGTGTCTTCTGCTCGAATAAATGTTTTTCTGTTAGAATTTTGTTCCTGCATACTAAAAATGAACTGGCTTCACCCGTGGTCTCTGTTTTTTGGAATTTTTCCGGATATAATTTTGTATCTGATAATCAAATATGATACAGCAATATTTCATCCTTATTTTCTGAATAAAAAACAACTATTTTTTCCCAGAACCTGTCAATTTATTTTTCTTGACTAAAAATCCAAAAATATCTCTTCCAGATTTTTCTCTATGTTCTGTTTAAACACGTTTTACATGCCCATTAGGTCAGCTGATATTACCTCCCATCTTCAGCGCTAGAGTGCTGCATGTGAGCGAAAGGGCCAATTTGCAACGCAATTTGCAAATAACTTGTATACATACTTGTATACTTGTGTACATAGACCATAAATTTGTACATAGACAGGAAAAGCACATATATTTTAATAATATAAATGAGTTTTAAAAATTGTAAAAAAAAAAAAAATGCATCGGCTGGGAATCGAACCCGGGGCGCCCGCGTGGCAGGCGAGCATTCTACCACTGAACCAAAAGCAAACGGTGACAGAATTGTTGATGACTCTGATACTTGTATATTTTAATAATCCAAATTGTGTCTAATTGTGACACAAGTTATTATATAATCTGATACTATATCAGAGGGGGTGCTATAGACAGGTCACTTTTAATGTAAAATGTTTACATTTTAATATTTAAAATTGGGCGCTATAGAGAGGAAGGTGCTATTTGGAGGAGGCGCTATAGACAGGTTTAACTGTATATATATGTCATAATTTGTATATGACTAGATGTAACCCCACCACAATATATGCAATGTATGATCGAAAGATTTTAATAAAAGTTAGGCCTAGCGAATCTGGGAGAAAGGCCATCAGAGAAGAAACAATCATTAGCAGGTTTTCATTATCCAGGAAGCAAAAGTTATTACCCAGGAACTAATAAAACTGAGTTCAAGAACCTTCTTCTTCCGGGAGCATGTTAAAACAAGACAAAGACAAAGGACTAGCTAAGATCCAATCAGAGTCCAGCAGGACTAGCTAAGATCCAATCAGAGACCGCCACGAGACGGGAATCATCCAATGAGAGCATTGGAGAGTTAACGAGTTAAATCTCGGACTCAAGTTAGTTAGTTAGGAACTTGGCACCATCGCAACAAGTTAGGAGCTCGACACCATTGCAAGGAGTAGGGAGCTGGACCTGCCAATCAATTCTTCAATATGTGAACAATCTAGCCATTAGTCCAATACGTCAATAGTCTAATCCCTCTCTCCCTTGATCGCTGGCCTATTTCTCAATCCAATCCTGTGTCCTGTCTCGTTATTTTCCCCTGTGAGAAAACTTTACCATTTCAGCCAAAACGACTGCGCCCACATCAACCACCAAGTAAGTCAACAGGGTCTTACTACTTACGACAACCATCACTCAATCAAACAACCAATCACCCCAAAAGTCCCGACCATTACATATACAAATGGTGGCAAAATCTTTTTTTAACTAGACTGTTAAAATATACTAAAGGACATCTTCCTGGTTGTGCTAGTGAATGGTGCTGATCAACTAATCTGTTGAAGTGGAACAACCAACCCTACCTTGATGACGACACTGCTTAGCTGAGGCTTGAGGTTGAGGAGAGCCAGTACTCGGCCCATTTTCTCCACCATCTTGTCGGACGGAGACACGGCCAGAGTGGAGCTGTTGACCACTTGTACCTCCGACTGGCGGAGTGAAGCCAAGATGGAGGTACGGATAGTTTCCACTGTCACTTCCAGCTGTCACCCACAGTGATAGCTGAACACTACAGCCCCACACAACACAATGGACTGTGTCTTGTCCACACAACAATGACACAGTAAAATCACATTCTGACACAATGGCCGTATGGATGTCTCCACTGTCACCCACAGAGCTGGCTCAACACTACAGCCTCATACAACACACTGGACTGTGTCTTGACCACACAACAATGACACAATACAATAAAGTTAGAAAGAACTGGCAAAATCTGGTGCTTTTGGCTACCTTGAGACTAGACAATCAACCACCCAACTAGATGAAAGATACCTTCTCCATATCATCAAGGCTCAATGCCAGCAAGAATTGCAAATCTACCGCTGCTCATGACTGGTACAGAGCTGGAGGGACAAAGTACAAATTCTGTCCTCCCAAAAGTAGTCCTTGATTTCTAGACTTAAGTCTGGAACAAATGGACAAATACTTTCTAAAATGGTTGCAAGATTTTCCCACTATTAACTAAGTGCAATTAAATGGAATGTCACAACACCCAACTCACTCAGGACCATATATACCCAGCCATCCTTGCAGGCCTCTACATGGCAGACATCAATCCAGGGACAAGGCACTTCAGTTGGCTGGTATTATGATCAGGGTGCATGGACCAATCTGATCTGCTCCATGGACAAGACACTACCACAAACTAAGTGTAATTCTCAACCTACAACCCCAAACAACATCATTGACTGTGTCAATGTGAAGTGAGCAGTCTAGGTGCTCAAAAGTGTAAATCCAGATAGTCTTCAATAATGTAGTCAGCAAAAGTCACTTTGAATCCATTCCTTTAATTCAGGTATGAAAAACTCTGCCTTTGCGGCCAGAATGAAAAAGGAAGAGAGGGAGCAGTAACAAGCTCGCTAAAAAACCTGGGCCCAGCTGATAGTACCCTGGAAGGGCTCCCGATCCAGGGATACAGGATGAGCAGCGTTTGTACTCCATGTTAGGAGCGGCTGCACATGGCGTCTGTTGCTCATGTCAGAGGCAGCCATTTCTTTTGGAGTTAAGTCGGCCTGCTACTGAGTAGTGCTCCCAGTCTTAATGACAAAGGCAGCCGCTTTCTACTTCACCCAGTGTGGAGATAAGGAAGAAGAAGAAGAAGGTATGAAAAAGAAAATTACAAAAAATGAAGAAGAGAAATTGAGAGATGATTGTGTCAATCTAGAGACTTGAATCCTTCTGGCATTCTGGGACTCACCTTGAGATCTTTGACCAGATCCATGTCAAACTTGAGAAGGAGGAAGCTGTTGGAGGGCACCACGCAGAACTCATAGGAGACACAGATCTGTCACACCACCGGTTAACTTCTAGGAGAGAAGTGGGGAGGTGCACACATGTATAGGGACCAAGTTGGTATAGGTCCTGTTCCCCCCCATTACATGTAACAAGAACTGGAGGATCCCACCTAAGCACAGTTGGTACAGTAGAATGGACCCAGTAGGAGCTCTGAACCTCAGACAGCACCAAACAACAACAACAAGATTTAGAACAGACCATCTCAAGCCATTGAAGATAGAAAATAACAACAAAATCTACTCCACTTGCCCAAAATGTAGCTTTGGCACCTGCAGATCCACAACACATTTTAGCTTGCATTAGATGCACTAAACAGGACCTTTGGGAGAGGCTGCTGCTTATCATAAAACAGTTTGAGGAGCATGAACTCATGGAATTTGTAGAGAGGGGTGTCCTCTAGCGTGAGTGTCCTCTCATTGAGTATGTTCTACTGTATTGGTGATGGAGACTGTCCTTTATAGAGAGGTGTCCTCTAGCGTGAATGTCCTCTCATTGAGTATGTTCTACTGTATTGGTGATGGAAACTGTCCTTTATAGAGAGGTGTCCTCTAGCATGAGTGTCCTCTCATGGAGTATGTTCTACTGTATTGGTGATGGAAACTGTCCTTTATAGAGAGGTGTCCTCTAGTGGGAGTGTCCTCTCATGGAGTATGTTCTACTGTATTGGTGATGGAAACTGTCCTTTATAGAGAGATGTCCTCTAGCGGGAGTGTCCTCTCATGGAGTATGTTCTACTGTATTGGTGATGGAAACTGTCCTTTATAGAGAGATGTCCTCTAGCGGGAGTGTCCTCTCATGGAGTATGTTCTACTGTATTGGTGATGGAAACTGTCCTTTATAGAGAGGTGTCCTCTAGCATGAGTGTCTTCTCATGGAGTATGTTCTACTGTATTGGTGATGAAAACTGTCCTTTGTAGAGAGGTGTCCTCTAAAATGAGTGTCTTCTCATGGAGTATGTTCTACTGTATTGGTGATGGAAACTGTCCTTTATAGAGAGGTGTCCTCTAGCATGAGTGTCTTATCATGGAGTATGTTCTACTGTATTGGTGATGGAAACTGTCCTTTATAGAGAGATGTTCTCTAGTGTGAGTGTCCTCTCATGGAGGAGGTTCTACTGTATTGGTGATGAAGACTGCCCTCTATAAAGAGGTGTCCTCTAGCATGAGTGTCTTCTCATGGAGTATGTTCTACTGTATTGGTGATGAAAACTGTCCTTTGTAGAGAGGTGTCCTCTAAAATGAGCGTCTTCTCATGGAGTATGTTCTACTGTATTGGTGATGGAAACTGTCCTTTATAGAGAGGTGTCCTCTAGCATGAGTGTCTTCTCATGGAGTATGTTCTACTGTATTGGTGATGGAAACTGTCCTTTATAGAGAGATGTTCTCTAGAGTGAGTGTCCTCTCATGGAGTATGTTCTACTGTATTGGTGATGGGGAAACTTTCCTTTATAGAGAGGTGTCCTCTAGCATGAGTGTCCTCTCATGGAGTATGTTCTACTGTATTGGTGATGGAAACTGTCCTTTATAGAGAGGTGTCCTCTAGCATGAGTGTCCTCTCATGGAGTATGTTCTACTGTATTGGTGATGGAGACTGTCCTTTATAGAGAGGTGTCCTCTAGCATGAGTGTCCTCTCATGGAGTATGTTCTACTGTATTGGTGATGGAAACTGTCCTTTATAGAGAGGTGTCCTCTAGCATGAGTGTCCTCTCATGGAGTATGTTCTACTGTATTGGTGATGGAAACTGTCCTTTATAGAGAGGTGTCCTCTAGCATGAGTGTCCTCTCATGGAGTATGTTCTACTGTATTGGTGATGGAAACTGTCCTTTATAGAGAGGTGTTCTCTAGCATGAGTGTCCTCTCATGGAGTATGTTCTACTGTATTGGTGATGGAAACTGTCCTTTATAGAGAGGTGTCCTCTAGCATGAGTGTCCTCTCATGGAGTATGTTCTACTGTATTAGTGATGGAAACTGTCCTTTATAGAGAGGTGTCCTCTAGCATGAGTGTCCTCTCATGGAGTATGTTCTACTGTATTGGTGATGGAAACTGTCCTTTATAGAGAGGTGTCCTCTAGCATGAGTGTCCTCTCATGGAGTATGTTCTACTGTATTGGTGATGGAAACTGTCCTTTATAGAGAGGTGTCCTAGAGCATGAGTGTCCTCTCATGGAGTATGTTCTACTGTATTGGTGATGGAAACTGTCCTTTATAGAGAGGTGTCCTCTCATGGAGTATGTTCTACTGTATTGGTGATGGAAACTGTCCTTTATAGAGAGGTGTCCTCTAGCATGAGTGTCCTCTCATGGAGTATGTTCTACTGTATTAGTGATGGAAACTGTCCTTTATAGAGAGGTGTCCTCTAGCATGAGTGTCCTCTCATGGAGTATGTTCTACTGTATTGGTGATGGAAACTGTCCTTTATAGAGAGGTGTCCTCTAGCATGAGTGTCCTCTCATGGAGTATGTTCTACTGTATTGGTGATGGAAACTGTCCTTTATAGAGAGGTGTCCTCTAGCATGAGTGTCCTCTCATGGAATATGTTCTACTGTATTGGTGATGGAAACTGTCCTTTATAGAGAGGTGTCCTCTAGCATGAGTGTCCTCTCATGGAGTATGTTCTACTGTATTGGTGATGGAAACTGTCCTTTATAGAGAGGTGTCCTCTAGCATGAGTGTCCTCTCATGGAGTATGTTCTACTGTATTGGTGATGGAAACTGTCCTTTATAGAGAGGTGTCCTCTAGCATGAGTGTCCTCTCATGGAGTATGTTCTACTGTATTGGTGATGGAAACTGTCCTTTATAGAGAGGTGTCCTCTAGCATGAGTGTCCTCTCATGGAGTATGTTCTACTGTATTGGTGATGGAAACTGTCCTTTATAGAGAGGTGTCCTCTAGCATGAGTGTCCTCTCATGGAGTATGTTCTACTGTATTGGTGATGGAAACTGTCCTTTATAGAGAGGTGTCCTCTAGCATGAGTGTCCTCTCATGGAGTATGTTCTACTGTATTGGTGATGGAAACTGTCCTTTATAGAGAGGTGTCCTCTAGCATGAGTGTCCTCTCATGGAGTATGTTCTACTGTATTGGTGATGGAAACTGTCCTTTATAGAGAGGTGTCCTCTAGCATGAGTGTCCTCTCATGGAGTATGTTCTACTGTATTGGTGATGCAAACTGTCCTTTATAGAGAGGTGTCCTCTAGCATGAGTGTCCTCTCATGGAGTATGTTCTACTGTATTGGTGATGGAAACTGTCCTTTATAGAGAGGTGTCCTCTAGCATGAGTGTCCTCTCATGGAGTATGTTCTACTGTATTGGTGATGGAAACTGTCCTTTATAGAGAGGTGTCCTCTAGCATGAGTGTCCTCTCAAGGAGTATGTTCTACTGTATTGGTGATGGAAACTGTCCTTTATAGAGAGGTGTCCTCTAGCATGAGTGTCCTCTCATGGAGTATGTTCTACTGTATTGGTGATGGAAACTGTCCTTTATAGAGAGGTGTCCTCTAGCATGAGTGTCCTCTCATGGAGTATGTTCTACTGTATTGGTGATGGAAACTGTCCTTTATAGAGAGGTGTCCTCTAGCATGAGTGTCCTCTCATGGAGTATGTTCTACTGTATTGGTGATGGAAACTGTCCTTTATAGAGAGATGTCCTCTAGTGTTAGTGTCCTCTCATGGAGTATGTTCTACTGTATTGGTGATGGAAACTGTCCTTTATAGAGAGGTGTCCTCTAGCATGAGTGTCCTCTCATGGAGTATGTTCTACTGTATTGGTGATGGAAACTGTCCTTTATAGAGAGGTGTCCTCTAGCATGAGTGTCCTCTCATGGAGTATGTTCTACTGTATTGGTGATGGAAACTGTCCTTTATAGAGAGGTGTCCTCTAGCATGAGTGTCCTCTCATGGAGTATGTTCTACTGTATTGGTGATGGAAACTGTCCTTTATAGAGAGGTGTCCTCTAGCATGAGTGTCCTCTCATGGAGTATGTTCTACTGTATTGGTGATGGAAACTGTCCTTTATAGAGAGGTGTCCTCTAGCATGAGTGTCCTCTCATGGAGTATGTTCTACTGTATTGGTGATGGAAACTGTCCTTTATAGAGAGGTGTCCTCTAGCATGAGTGTCCTCTCATGGAGTATGTTCTACTGTATTGGTGATGGAAACTGTCCTTTATAGAGAGGTGTCCTCTAGCATGAGTGTCCTCTCATGGAGTATGTTCTACTGTATTGGTGATGGAAACTGTCCTTTATAGAGAGGTGTCCTCTAGCATGAGTGTCCTCTCATGGAGTATGTTCTACTGTATTGGTGATGGAAACTGTCCTTTATAGAGAGGTGTCCTCTAGCATGAGTGTCCTCTCATGGAGTATGTTCTACTGTATTGGTGATGGAAACTGTCCTTTATAGAGAGGTGTCCTCTAGCATGAGTGTCCTCTCATGGAGTATGTTCTACTGTATTGGTGATGGAAACTGTCCTTTATAGAGAGGTGTCCTCTAGCATGAGTGTCCTCTCATGGAGTATGTTCTACTGTATTGGTGATGGAAACTGTCCTTTATAGAGAGGTGTCCTCTAGCATGAGTGTCCTCTCATGGAGTATGTTCTACTGTATTGGTGATGGAAACTGTCCTTTATAGAGAGATGTCCTCTAGTGTTAGTGTCCTCTCATGGAGGTTCTACTGTATTGGTGATGGAAACTGTCCTTTATAGAGAGGTGTCCTCTAGCCGGAGTGTCCTCTCATGGAGTATGTTCTACTGTATTGGTGATGGAAACTGTCCTTTATAGAGAGGTGTCCTCTAGCCGGAGTGTCCTCTCATGGAGTGTGTTCTACTGTATTGGTGATGGAAACTGTCCTTAATAGAGAGGTGTCCTCTAGCCGGAGTGTCCTCTCATGGAGTATGTTCTACTGTATTGGTGATGGAAACTGTCCTTTATAGAGAGGTGTCCTCTAGCCGGAGTGTCCTCTCATGGAGTATGTTCTACTGTATTGGTGATGGAAACTGTCCTTTATAGAGAGATGTCCTCTAGCATGAGTGTCCTCTCATGGAGTATGTTCTACTGTAAATAAAATATATATAAGGTCTTCATTGGAGGCATCCACCATGGGATAGAGAGAGAAAGAATGATGACCAGCCAGTCAATCAGATAGTGACATGGTTCAGGATGTCAAACTTACATGTGAGAGAAGGGTCTTTTCCAACCGGCCTTTCACCAAGATGGCATCTTCAATGGAGGAAGGAGAGGGAAGTTGGGCGGTGATGATGGGGGTGCTGATGTTCTTGTTGGCATTGATGATCTCCTGGATACGGGCACACCCTGGGTGATGTCTGGCTGGGGTTAAGGACATCACACACTTCAACATCTACTGTTTTCTAATTATAGTAACAACGCTTTACGAAACTCTCAAAAACCTCAAAAATTCACCTTCAATGGATACCCTCACACGTTGGCATTGAAGGCAATGAAGCTGCTGATGTGCTAGCGAAAAAAGGCACAAAAGAACCCTTGCCACAGAAAAATAAACTTACTTTTAAAGAAATAGAAACAATAGCCAAAAAAAAATAAACAAGAACTGGAGGATTCCACCTAAGCACAGTTGGTACAGTGGAGTGAACCCAGGAGGAGCTCTGAACATCAGAAATAGACAGCATCAAACAACACTAACAAGATTTAGAACAGGCCATCTCAAGCCATTGAAGATAGAAAATTACAACAAAATTTATCCCACTTGCCCAAAATGTAGTTTGGTACCTGCAACTCCAGAACACATTTTGGCTTGCATTAGAAGCACTAAACATGACCTTTGGGAGATGGCACTGCATATCATAAAACAGTTCGAGGAGCATGAACTCATGGAATTCGTGTAATCTTTACACAAGGGGATAAGAAACAACAACAATGCTTTACCGAAACATCATGCACTATTAATTTATTTGGATTTGGTCTTAATACCTTGTAGTTCTAATCTATAATCCAAATTGTACCTTATCGAAATATATCCTAAATTTTATTTCATACCTATAAAAAATAAAAATCTGCTTCTAACTCTAAGAAAAGATATCTACAAGTTTCAGTCTTACACTGAAGAATAAAACCTCTTCCAATCCAAGAGAAAGATCTCTTTAAAACCCTGAGTTCAACTGACCCAATTGATAGACCTCAGCAAGGGTCCTTCTCCAGGGATATAGAGGAGCTGTGTCTGTACTCATGTTAGAGTCAGTAGCAAAGGCTTCCATGTTAGGAACGGCCTCAAACTACAGACAGACTTTCACCAAAGTGTGCCTGGATCATGGTGCCATGATCAACGAAAGCTGCACCCCTACACCCCATTCCATGAGATCATGTACTCATGGAATTTGTGTAATCTTTACACAAGGGGAAAAGAAACAACAACAACAGATCTCCTATGATAAGGCATAATTTGGATTATAGATTATAAATACAAGATAATAAGACAAAATCCAAATAAATAAATAGTGTGTGACGTTTCGGTAACAGCGTTGTTACCATCTTCAGACAAAAGTACTTAATGGACGGAATTCAGTACTTTGTCTGAAGATGGCAACAATGCTGTTACCGAAACGTCACACACTATTGGTGTTATTACCTTGTGTTAAAAGATCTCCTAGTTAGAAGAAGAAACAACCAAGTCAAGGATACTCATGGAGGCCACTCCAGCAAAGTGGAAAGTCTTGAGGGTCATCTGTGTGGCGGGTTCCCCAATACTCTGGGCACAGATGGCGCCGATGGCAGTACCTGGACACAGGAGCTGTGACACAGGTCCATGACAAATGGTGGACATATTACCTTCTTGCAGACGGGCCTTCTGGTACTTAGTCCGGTATGTATCCACAAAGTGGTCCAGCTGGGTGTGAGTCACTCGGTGGACTTCTTCAA
Organism: Cordylochernes scorpioides; assembly: GCA_030710605.1. NCBI lineage: Eukaryota > Metazoa > Arthropoda > Arachnida > Pseudoscorpiones > Chernetidae > Cordylochernes > Cordylochernes scorpioides. The sequence goes on along the minus strand of CP092863.1, from coordinate 80,408,707 downwards.
AGGCTTTTCCCCACTCTGGCAACATGATGCTTCCTTTAGAACAGACTCATTGTATGAGGTGTAGGGTGCAGCTTTCGTTGATCATGGCACCATGATCCAGGCACACTTTGGTGAAACTTTGCCTGTAATTTGAGGCCGTTTCTAACATGGAAGCAGACACCTTTGCTGCCGACTCTAACATGAGTACAGACGCAGCTCCTCCGTATCCCTGGAGTGGGACCCTTGCTGAGGTCTATCAACCGGGTCAGTTGAAGTCAGAATTTTTAAAGAGGTCTACTCCTCTTCTAACAATGAACTCATGGAATTCGTGTATTCTTTACATAAGGGGGGATAAGAAACAACAACATTAGAACAGACTAGATGATAGACAGTCAAATCTCTCCCATAATCAAGCCATCAGATGTAAAACTGACAATGTATCGGCCTTCCAACCTCCAATCATGAATCACCCCTAGGAGTATCCTTTTTTATTCATCATCCCTATTACACATGGTCCTGCCCAGAAGTCCAACCCCTCCTCTACGTGGCCGGTGGGAGAAACAGCACAAGTAAGGGACTGCCCTGTAGGGTGAAGTACGGTGTCGTGAGCCCCAAACCGCTACAGTAACAGTGAACAGGGAACTCTGAAATGTGGCTGACTAACGGGGCAATGGCATCCCCCCATTCCATGTGGACAAGACACCACCACCATTAATTTATCATTTACTCTACATGGCGGGCGGGAGAAGTAGCACAAGTAAGGAACAGCCCTGTAGGGTGAGGTAAGGTGGGTATTCGTGAGCCCCAAACTGCTACAGTAACCGTGAACAGGGAACTCTGAAATGTGGCTGACTAACGGGACAATGGTACCCCTCCATTCCATGGAGCAACAAGGCACTTTTGTTGGCTGGTATTATGATCAGGTTGCACGGGCCAATCTGATCTGTTCCATGGACAAGACACCATCAGTACACATGGTACAGGCCATAAAAATCATGGCGGGTAGAATTAACAACTGCTTTTACTCTAACTGCATCACATGTCTACACATGTGAAAATCAGTTTGACTTTTTACACTTACAAATATGCCAGAGAGCTTCATTTGGTTACCTGCACTTACTGGTGTGGCTGGAATTTTGCAAAAATCAGGGAGCCATTGGAGCATTTTTTGTAATTAGAAAAAGTGCCCAATGCGGGATTTGAACCCGGGTCATAGTGATCAAATACCAATGGTTTAGACCACTCATTCACCATGTCCCCCAAGGAGTATCCTTGTTATAGGGGGAGTTTCTCATGGGAGTCCATAGGAAGTAATACAAAAATAATATAATCACTGATGATAAGTTACAATTTGGATTATAGATTATAAACATAATGTAACAAGACCAAATCCAAATAATTAATAGTGTGTGACCTTTCGGTAATACAGCGATGTGTTACCTAAACATCACAAACCTATCATTAATTTGGTGTTGTTACTTTATATTTCAACTCCGCCTTTGCCGGTCCCAAACCCGGATGAAAAAAGGAGGAGGGGCAGCAGTAACAAGCTCGCTAAAAAACCTGGGCTCAGCTGGCCCGGCTGATAGTACCCGGTAAGGCTCCTAATCCGGGGATACCGGATGAGCAGCGTTTGTACTCCATGTTAGGAGTGGCTGCACATGGCGACTGTTCCTCATGTCAGAGGCGGCCATTTCTTTTGGAGCTAAGTCAGTGGCCTGCCCCTGAGTAGTGCTCCCAGTCTTAATGACAAAGGCAGACACATTCTACTTCACTCAATCATGATTGTTGTCAAACAGACACCATCAAGGGTCACAACTTGATACCCTAATATGATTGAGTGGAGATAAGAAAGAAGAAGACTTTATATTTCTAATCCACACATAATCCAAATTGTAACTTATCACCAGTGACTATGTTATTTTTTATTACTTCATATGGACTCCCATTGTTCAATAACTTCTTTTCACCGGTTTTCTTCAATTCACTCTTCAACCTAGAGGTATAGTTGGCGAACAAGTCTTCTCCTAAAATGTAGCAGGCTTTCCATGATCCTAACTAGTTTCAAAGCACTGATCTTACAAAAACTCAACTAAACTAATCTTTACTTCCAACCACCATATATATACAATCAATTCATACACGTGACCAGACACTCCTGGTCAAATATAATATAAACATATATATACAGTTAAACCTGTCTATAGCGCCCTCTCTTAATAGCGCCTTCCTCTCTATAGCACCAGATTTTAAATACGTAGTACGATGCGATTTACATTAAAAGTGACCTGTCTATAGCACCCCCTCTATAGCACCCCTATTTTGGTGAATCCCAAGAGGGAGCGCTATAGACAGGTTTAACTGTATATACATGTGGTAATAAGAGGTGGGGAAAATAAATAAGGACATCACAAGTTGAAAGAAATACCCAGGCAACCAGAGAGAGAAGGAACCGGCACAGCTGGGCGGCTGTTTGTATCGCACCACAATCCCCAACTGTCTTAAAGTCCCGAGGTGTTAACTGATGGACCCCAGTGGTCGCCCCTTGGAATGTCACTGGTGTGTCAAGTGACCGGACTTTACCTTCCTGTCTCTCTCTGGGTTGACTGTAGGTTGGCTTTATTATTCCTGGAAGAGTATATATTGCGGCATTTATATATGATCTGAAGCTCTCCTCTATTTCAAGAAGTTGAGAAAACACAGCATTAAAAGGGTAGAAGAGCTCGTGGCTCGTGGAGACCGCACCACGGGCAGAGAGAGAATAAACATATCTTCCTTGGAAGTCATTTAAAACTCAACGTCTAAGTTTATTTTTGGAAAGTTAAGTTTCTTGAAATTTTACAAGGCGAGTTTCTCAGTGTTATTTTCAATGTGACAATATTATGAAATACATACACAGAGTTATTAAAAATAATAAAAAATCTTAACACCCATGTTTCTAAGATATAATCACTCTTTGCATCAAACCTGTTAGGTTTACCCGAGCTATAACAGAAAAGAAATCCTGAGTTCAACTGACCTGGTTGATGGACCTCAGAAATGGTCCCACTCCAGGGATACGAAGGAGCTGCCTCGGTGCTCATGTTAGAGTCAGCAGCAAAGGCTTCCATGTTAGGAACGGCCTCAAATTACAGGCAAAGTCAGACTTTCACCAAAGTGTGCCTGGATCATGATGCCATGATCAACGAAAGCTGCACCCCTACACCCCATTCCATGAGATCATGAACTCATGGAATTCATGTAATCTTTACACAAGGGGATAAGAAACAACAACAACAGAAGAGAGACATGAAGATCATGGGATGACAGAGCAGTTTCAGTGACTCACCTGGATATTGTGGATTCTGGGAGCGATAGTGATCTCTCTTCCTCCAGAGAGCCTCCACCTTGGAAGCCAGTTCAGAGAAGAAGTCACTGCACACCATCCCATTATCTACAATCCTATCTTTAAAATTTTACACAAATAAATTTACTGGCAATCAGTGTTGGGCATTAAAAAATTATTTTTCAATTAAATTGAAGTGCAATTAACAGTTAATTAATTGTTAATTAGAAAAGTGCAATTAACAATTAATTAATTGTTAATTGTATGAATACAATTAACAATTAATTAATTGTTAATTGTAAAAATACAATTAACAATTGATTAATTGTTAATTGTGAAAATTACAATTAACAATTAATCAATTGTTAATCTTTAATAAATCATTTTAATTAATATTTGCCCAACACTGCCTGAGATAAAAAGTGTTTTTATTAAATACAACACACCTTTACCATCGTCAGCTGCAGTTGAACGCCTTTTTTCTTTTGCGACAATGACAAATCTGCCAAAGAGTCACAAATTGTCGGACAGCATGTTCGAGAAGAGAGTGGTACTGAAATGCAGTGTTGGGCATTAAAAAAATTATTTTTCAATTAAATTGAAGTGCAATTAACAATTAATTAATTGTTAATTAGAAAAGTGCAATTAACAATTAATTAATTGTTAATTATATGAATACAATTAACAATTAATTAATTGTTAATTGTAAAAATACAATTAACAATTGATTAATTGTTAATTGTGAAAATTACAATTAACAATTAATCAATTGTTAATCTTTAATAAATCATTTTAATTAATATTTGCCCAACACTGCTGGCAATGCGTTTCTTTTAAATATCATCAAATATTATCTCTACAGACCTTACTGCAATGATATGAGTTATTGAATGAGAGGGCTTGGCTCATTAGTAGTAAACCCTCTCAACGGTTTCGTCAAATTAATCTCTAGACCGCTCTACTATTGTATTCGATTGGTTTGGGATTAACCCTGTATTTTCTATGGAAGGCAGCTTAGGGGTGTTTAGTGAACTATGGACATAAGCTTATAGGTCTGTAGAGGTACATACATATAATTTCAAGGTATTGCATCGAGCAAAGCTCTTCCGCAAAATATGTTTTCATAACCAATATATTCTATCTTTACTCTATGATTCTTTTACTAAGGTGTTTCATTAGTATTAGAGCTCTAAAGAAGCGTTATGGTAGATTAAATTGGTGAAACCGCTGGTAGGGGTTCACCATTAATGAGACAAGCCCTCCCAATAAAATTGTCTGTGCTTATAAGAAGTTTTAAAGCCACGGGGCTCTGGAACATTTGTAAGTGCAAAGTCGAACTGCTTTCACATGTGTAGACACGTGGTGCACTTACAGTAAAAGCAGTTGCCTACTTCTACCCACCATGATTATCATGGCCTGTACCACATATATATTTTTTCTTATCCCTAGTACACGTGGTACAGGCCACGATAATCATGGTGGGTAGAAGTAGACGACTGCTTTTACTGTAAGTGCACTACATGTCTACACATGTGAAAAGCAGCTTGACTTTTGCACTCACAAATATGGCAGAGCCCCGTTTGGTTACTTGCACTCGCTGGTGGGGTTGGACTTTTGCAAGAATCGGGGTCATTGAGGATTTTTTAATCAAAAAAAAAATCCCCATTGCAGGAATCAAACCCGGGTCGTAGAGGTCGAAAACCAACGGTTTAGACCATCCTTCCACCGACCCCCTGTATATGAGTGAGTTTTTTAAAATAAAATTGTGTGAGTGAATAGGAATTAGTTGTGGTTTATTTTCTTTGGTTGAGTCATTATGGGTACCATTGGGGTGTTGCCTGGGTAGTTGAATAGAGGTGATGATTGCAGAAGGCCTTGGTGACAAGAAAACCAGATACAGTCCTCTAAAATTGAAAGCCATACGGCTTACAATCCGTTAAGGACTAGGGAAATAGAGTTAAAGCCAAAGTCCAGAGAAACCCACCTGAGATCCTTCTTAATCTTGGGATTGGTGTAGAGTAGGAAGTCTGCCTGGGAGAGAAGCACATCTCTGTAATGTAGGATTTCCTGGGCTGGGAGTGGAGACTCCTCCCGGCAGGGGTACATGGCCTGGGTACCAACCACAAACTGATTGATATATACTGTATAGACCAGGAGTTGGCAAACTTTTGAGTCGGGAAGAGTCAAAAATTACAATTTTCAAAATTTCAAAAGTTTTAAAGAGCCACAACATTTTTTCTTGCCAACAATAAATAGTACCCACATAAATAATATTACGAATGGAACTATATAAAGAGCTCAAGCTTCACATCAAAAGAGCCGCATGTGGCTCGCAAGCTGCAGATTGTCAACCCCTGGTATAGACTATCATAGTTTAGTAGCTTATGACAATTAAAAGACCCCATATCAAACTTCAAAACTTATTACCTGACTTTTTAACAACACATTGGTGCTTTATTTTTTCATTCTAGAAAACTTAACATGATGCTCTACACAAAGTTTTGAAACTTTATATACAGTAGAACCTCCCTGTAAAAGACAACACCTAATTGCAAAGCCAAAGCGTTCTTTAGGGAGAGGTGTCCTCTTACCAGAGAGTTACTAAATAGTAAAAATGGTAATTTTTGTAATAAAAACTGTCCTTTGTAGAGAGGTGTCCTCTAGCGCAAGTGTCCTCTCATGGAGGTTGTTCTACTGTATTGGTGATGGAAACTGTCCTTTGTAGAGAGGTGTCCTCTAGCGCAAGTGTCCTCTCATGGAGTATGTTCTACTGTATTGGTGATGGAAACTGTCCTTTATAGAGAGGTGTCCTCTAGTGCAAGTGTCCTCTCATGGAAGTTCTACTGTAATAACAAAGAACACATAATCCATGTTGAGCTTTCTTCAAGCTAAATTCAGTATACTGATAAGAGGTAGTCAATGTTATAAGAGCAAATCCAAATTAATAAATATTGAAGTGACATTTCAGTATAACAACTTGGACTAGAGATTAGAAAAATAAGGTAACAAGATCTAATCTAAATAATTAAACTGTCTTCTTCTTTCTTATCTCCACTCAATCATATCAGGGTATCAACTTGTAGAGCTTGTTGATGGTGTCTGTTGGGGATGTGTCTTCTTCTTTCTTATCTCCACTCAATCATATCAGGGTATCAACTTGTAGAGCTTGTTGATGGTGTCTGTTGGGGATGTGTCTTCTTCTTTCTCTTCTCCACTCAATCATATCAGGGTATCAAGCCTGTAGAGCTTGTTGATGATGTCTGCTGGGGATGTGTCTTCTTCTTTCTTATCTCCACTCAATCATATCAGGGTATCAAGCTTGTAGAGCATGTTGATGGTGTCTGCTGAGGATGAGTAGAGCTCATCAATGGATGAGCCAATAGAGTATATTATGTGGTTTGGGATTGCAGGTTGAGAATTACGCTTAGTACAGTAGAACCTCCATGAGAGGACACTCACGCTAGAGGATACCTCTCTACTAAGGACAGTTTTCATTTGCAAAATTACCATTTCTACTATTTAGCAACTCTCCGGTAAGAGGACACCTATCCATAAAGGACACTTTGGCCCTGCAATTAGATGTCATTTACAGGGAGGTTCTACTGTAACATAGTGAGAAAACCCCATGCAATTATTAATTGACACTATAAACTGTGATGTTTCAGTAAAAGGATTTGGATTTGTTCCCTTGTTTCCTTAGGTTTCTAATATCATATTGTCAAGTAGCTCTGTAACTCCGGTCACAAAAAGCTCCATGGGACACCTGTCAATCATCCCCGGACTCCGGGGGGACCACAGGTGTGAGGGGTTCTCCGAATCTTATCTGTAAATAAGGAAAACGGGACGGTGGCTGAACACTCTCATTATTTTTACCTTGGGATAAGTTGTTCTCAAAATTTTAAACTATTTTAAAGGCATAAGATTCTTTTTGAAATTAAGCAATTTCTACTGCCCTTACAGCAATGGAAAGGGCCTGGCTCATCAGTGGTGAACCCTCCCAGCAGTTTCGCCAGTTTATTCTACCATACCGCTGTTATATTACATTTTTGGAACTTCCTTTTATAGTTATAAAAGTATAACAATATAACAGCGGTATGGTAGATTAAACTGGCGAAACCGCTGGGAGGGTTCACCACTGACGAGCCAGGCCCTCCCATTAATTTTTCCATTGCAGTAAGGGGGCAGTAGAAATTATTTTAATTTCAAAAAGAATCTTACGCTTTTAAAATAGTTTCGAATTTTGATAACAGATGGCGCGCTAGTGCATCATAAGTTGTTCTCCCTATAAACACCTCTTGTATATAATTTTATTGGAGAACTAAAAGGTAAATACCCTCCTTTATAATAAATTATTTATTTGCCTTTGCTTTATTTATCTCCGCGACAATATTTTAGAAAAGAGAGCAGAGAGATTAAGTAAATAAAATAAAACAAACGAACGAAGAGGAATTTCTTATTTTAATATATGCGAGCTTTCGGACCATGACGTCCTTCTACTGGCTATAGAATGGAAGATATGACCGACTATGTATAGAGCTAAAAAATTACAAATTTACATATTGAAAATTAATGATATACATCTAAATTAACACATACAGCAGAGATTAACTAAGAATACATTTTTACATCTGAATTAATATACAACGGCGTAAACTATTGTAATTGTGAGGGATAAGAAAGGAAGAATAAATAACTATGATTGTGATGTTTAAGACGTGATGACGGGTGGATGTGGATAAAGTGCTATATCAACAGGATATGGTATAAGTCAGGTATATCGATGTGTCTATTGATACTACTGCATTGTAATGATATCATGGCCTCCAGGATCAATCTTTGATATTTGTTATTGATGTTCTTATAATGGATGGTTGGATTGGATAAGTAAGTTATAGGATGTGATACCAGACCTTGACGTGAGCCAGCAAACGGCTGTAATCCACCAAGGAAGAGTCCCCCTCCATGAACTCTGGATTGAGTCCGTCGTCCCCAAAGATACATTGGACCATTTCACCGGAGCAGGTCCGAATGGTGTTATCATATTGGCAGCTCACATCCTCAAGAGCCTAGAACATTCCAATATACACCAGTTAGCACTATAGGCAAAGGACGCTTTTTCTCTTTGACTTGAGAGTTATAAATGATCCAACATGCTGTCTAGATGTTGAAACACCAGAGTGTTGACTTGCCCTCTGACTAACCAAATTGTACTTGCTTACTTTGACATAATGTCATCTTTCTGTATATACTCAATCTTATGAAAACTTTGGCAAGTTTAGAGCTAATTTGTACACAGATTTATAAATCACTACTAATTCATCGTGTAAATAATTAAAGATATACACCTATCCCCCGATTTACACGGTAGATACGTTCCTGAGAAAAACATGTAAATCAGGGGATAGGTGTACACAGAAATAAAAATAAAATGCATTGACAGGTTAAAATATGTAGTCAGCACAAAAGCTCGGGATTCCTCGTGAGATGTGTACACAGCGCATGTGTTCAATCACAGTAGCATTTAAGTGCGATAAAAACAAAAAAAAACTTATTTGGAAAACCGTGTAAAAGCGAAAACGTGTGAAACAAGTACCGTGTAAATCAGGGGATAGGTGTATATATGTAAATAATTCTAATATATCACAATAGTCTGATAGACTTCGTGCTTCTGTAATAATAAAATAAAAAATAATAATACCAGTTGACATAGTGTTCCATGTAACTTATACTCAGTGTGGTGTTTCAAAAATATATTGCCCACCCATACTGTTATCTCTGTATACCCCTGTATACCCTCTGTATACTAACAACAGAGTTTTTTTTACAATAATTACCCAGTGACAAGTGACTGACCTTGACTAAGCGACGCTGCATGTAGCCGGTATCAGCTGTCTTCACAGCAGTGTCCACCAAGCCCTCGCGACCTCCCATGGTATGGAAGAAGAACTCTGTGGGGAGCAGCCCGGAGTAGAAGCTGTTCTCTACGAATCCCTTGGCCTGGGGAATCTTGGCTGTATACACATAGTGCATCCATGTTCACATTACTCTATCTCACCAAGGCATAGACAACAGTCCAAGAAGATTGCTGCATAACACTTAGAGCCAAGTGCACCATGGCTGCTACCTGAAGCATTAGTGATAGAAAGAGATCTTTACATTTGGGGCATCGCCAAAACAAAAAGACAAATGACTTTACTGGCAGACTCTATCTCACAGAGGCATAGACAACAGTCCAAGAAGATTGCTACATAACACTTAGAGCCAAGTGCACCATGGCTGCTACCTGAAGCATTAGTGATAGAAAGAGATCTTTACATTTGGGGCATCGCCAAAACAAAAAGACAAATGACTTTACTGGCAGACTCTATCTCACAGAGGCATAGACAACAGTCCAAGAAGATTGCTACATAACACTTAGAGCCAAGTGCACCATGGCTGCTACCTGAAGCATTAGTGATAGAAAGAGATCTTTACATTTGGGGCATCGCCAAAACAAAAAGACAAATGACTTTACTGGCAGACTCTATCTCACAGAGGCATAGACAACAGTCCAAGAAGATTGCTACATAACACTTAGAGCCAAGTGTACCATGGCTGCCACCTGAAGCATTAGAGTGATAGAAAGTGATCTTTACATTTGGGGCATCGCCAAAGAAAAAAGACAAATGACTTTACTGGTAGACTCTATCTCACCAAGGCATAGACAACAGTCCAAGAAGATTGCTACATAACACTTAGAGCCAAGTGCACCATGGCTGCTACCTGAAGCATTAGAGTGATAGAAAGTGATCTTTACATTTGGGGCATCGCCAAAGAAAAAGACAAATGACTTTACTGGTAGACTCTATCTCACCAAGGCATAGACAACAGTCCAAGAAGATTGCTACATAACACTTAGAGCCAAGTGTACCATGGCTGCTACCTAAAGCATTAGAGTGATAGAAAGAGATCTTTACATTTGGGGCATCGCCAAAGAAAAAGACAAATGACTTACTGGTAGACTCTATCTCACCAAGGCATAGATAACAGTCCAAGAAGATTGCTACATAACACTTAGAGCTGAGTGCACCATGGCTGCTACCTGAAGCATTAGAGTGATAGAAAGTGATCTTTACGTTTGAGGCATCACCTAAGACAAATGAAGAACTCACTTGAACTGGTAGACTTTCTAGCAAAATCTGGAGCTCTTGGCCACCCTGAGGCCAGAAAATCAACCACCCAACTAGATGAAAGAGACCTCCTCCATACCATCAAGACCCAATGCCAGCAAGAATGGAAATCTAATGCTGCACATGACTGGTACAGAGTAAAAGGGACAAGCACCGGTTCTGTCCTCCCAAGAGAACAACAGTCTTTCATTTCCAGACTTAAGTCTTGCTATCTACGGACAATGAATTTCCAGATGGTTGCGAAGTTTTCCCACTATGTAGCAAATACAATTCTCAGCCTACTACCCCAAAACACATCATTGACTGTATTGACTTATCCATTGAGGAGCTCTACTCTTCCCCAGTAGACATCATAAACAAATGCTACAGACTTGATACCCAAATATGATTAAGTGGAGATAAGAAAAAAGACACATCCCAGCAGACACCATCAACAAGCTCTACAGACTTGATAAATATGATAGAATGGAGATAAGAAAGAAGACACATCCCAGCAGACACCATCAACAAGCTCTACAGACTTGATACCCTGATATGATTGAGTGGAGATAAGAAAGAAGAAGACACATCCCCAGCAGACACCATCAACAAACTCTACAAGCTTGATACCCAAATATGATTGAATGGAGATAAGAAAGAAGACACATCCCCAGCAGACACCAACAATAAGCTCTACAGACTTGATACCCTGATAAGATTGAGTGGAGATAAGAAAGAAGAAGACACATCCCCAGCAAACACCATCAACAAGCTCTACAGGTTTGATACCCTGATATGATTGAGTGGAGATAAGAAAGAAGACACATCCCCAGCCGACACCATCAACAAGCTCTACAAACTTGATACCCTGATATGATTGAGTGTAGATAAGAAAGAAGAAGACACATTCCCATCAGACACCATCAACAAGCTCTACAAACTAGATACCCTGATATGATTGAATGGAGATAAGAAAGAAGACACATCCCCAGCAGACACCATCAACAAGCTCTACAAGCTAGATACCCAAATATGATTGAATGGAGATAAGAAAGAAGACACATCCCCAGCAGACACCATCAACAAGCTCTACAAGCTAGATACCCTAATATGATTGAATGGAGATAAGAAAGAAGACACATCCCCAGCAGACACCATCAACAAGCTCTACAAGCTAGATACCCAAATATGATTGAATGGAGATAAGAAAGAAGACACATCCCCAGCAGACACCATCAACAAGCTCTACAAGCTAGATACCCAAATATGATTGAATGGAGATAAGAAAGAAGACACATCCCCAGCAGACACCTTCAATAAGCTCTACAAGCTTGATACCCTGATATGATTGAGTGGAGATAAGAAAGAAGACATATCCCCAGCCGACACCATCAACAAGCTCTACAAACTTGATACCCTGATATGATTGAGTGTAGATAAGAAAGAAGAAGACACATTCCCATCAGACACCATCAACAAGCTCTACAAACTTGATACCCTGATATGATTGAGTGGAGATAAGAAAGAAGAAGACACATCCCCAGCAGACACCATCAACAAGCTCTACAGGTTTGATACCCTGATATAATTGAGTGGAGATAAGAAAGAAGAAGGAGAGGAACTCACTGAAGGGCAGGAAGTGAGGCAGGGTACGGTGGAGGAAGCCGTCTGGAGCCCGCTTGCCACTGATGGCCTGCTGTCCCACTAGGGCAATCATCTGACTGATGTTCAGGAGAGACCCTGCGTCAAACCACATTTCACATAATGCTACAACACCTCAAGTATTAATAGTAACAAAGTTTCCTCTGGACAAATACACTCATGGACAAAACTTAAGGAAGATGATAAGGCACAATTTGGATTATAGATTATAAGGAAATGTAATAAGACCAAATCCAAATAAATAAATAGTGTGTGACGTTTTGGTAACAGCTTTGTTACCATCTTCAGACAAAAGTACTATCTGCTATCTTGTGTACACACTTGATAACAGTAACTATTCAAAGCATGCTGTGGTAAAATTTCTCATTCAGTACTTTTGTCTGAAGATGGTAACAATGCTGTTACCGAAACGTCACACACTATTTATTTATTTGGATTTGGTCTTATTACCTTGTGTTTAAAACTTAAGGAAGTTACTCAACCTGCAACCCCAAACTACATATTGACTCTTTAAAAATCTTGAGTTCAACTGACCCAGTTGATGGACATCAGCAATGGTCCCACTCCAGGGATACGAAGGAGCTGCGTCTGTATTCATGTTAGAGTCGGCAGTAAAGGCTTCCATGTTAGGAACAGCCTCAAATTACAGTCAGACTTTCACCAAAGTGTGCCTGGATCATGCTGCGATGATCAATGAAAACTGCACCCCTACACCCCATTCCATAAGATAGCTCGAGGAGCATGAACTCGTCGAATTTGTGCAATCTTTACACAAGGGGATAAGAAACAACAATGACATCATTGATTGTATTGGATTATCCATTGATGAGCTCCACTCATCCCCAGCAGACACCATCATTTGTAATGTAAGTATATACAAATCATTTTTACGAATCATTTGTAAGTGCAAAAAAAGTCCAACTGGTCTTATTATCATTTTATGGAATCTGTTCTATAAAAAAATGCCATAATAAAGCACAATTTGGATTATAGATTATAATAAAAGAAAATAAGACCTAATCCAAATAATTTATTAGTGTGTGACGTTTCAGCAACAACATTGTCACTGTGGTGTATTTAGGTTGATTTGAAAGTAGAAATATATTTTAGGCTTTATTTATTTAAATGGCTTTTATTATATTACACCGTATTAGATGCAAGCTTAAGAATTACAAGTTAACAATCGAATTATATGATGATAAATTATATGTTATGATATATACAATATATCGCGGGAAAAATAATCTGTGGATTTAATGTTATTATTATATTAATATATATTATATACAATATTATATAATTAAAATATAAATATACGACAGTCATCATCTTTTTTTTTTTTTTGTCTGATGATGGTGACAATGTTGTTGTCACGAAACATCACACACACTAATAAATTATTTGGATTAGGTCTTATTTTATTTTATTATTAAAAAATGCCATAGTTATCTATAAAACATGGCCTCCACCAACAAAAGGAACTTAATACATATTCATCCCTCCCTGACTTTACAATTAAACTATATCAATTAACTCCGTCTTTGCCGGTCCCAAGCCCGGATGAAAAAGGAGGAAGGGGGAGCAGTAACAAGCTCACTAAAAAACCTGGGTTCAGCTGGCCCGGCTGATAGTACCCTGTAAGGTCTCCAGGGATACAGGATGAGCAGTGTTTGTACTCCATGTTAGGAGTGGCTGTACATGGAGTCTGTTCCTCATGTCAGAGGCGGCCATTTCTTTTGGAGCTAAGTCGGCCTGCCACTGAGTAGTGCTCCCAGTCTTAATGACAAAGGCATTCTACTTCACCCAGTCATGATGGTTGTCAAACAGACACCATCAAGGGTCACAACTTGATACCCTAATATGATTGAGTGGAGATAAGAAAGAAGAAGATGAAGACTATATCAATAAGTAATCCAAGGATAGGTTTCTTCTAACTATTTTTTATTTATCAAGATTTCAGGCCAACATGTCCTTCAACAGGAAACCTACAAGTATCACTTCCATTCAATTATACATAATTGGTATAGTAGAACGACATTATCCCGCATGTGTTTCTTTTTGAAAGAAAAAAATCAAAATTTATTTTAAGGAGAAATAACCATTATTTCTAACCTTAGGAAATGAACGGAAAAGGAGTAGACCTCTTTAAAAATCTTGAGGTCAACTGACCCGGTTGATAGATCTCAGCAAGGGTGCCACTCCAGGGATACGGAGGAGCTTCGTCTGTACACATGTTAGAGTCAGTAGCAAAGGCTTCCATGTTGGGAACGATCTCAAACTACAGGCAAAGTCAGACTTTTACCAAAGTGTGCCTGGATCATGGGGATATTATTAACGAAAGCTGTATTCCTAACCCCATTCCATGAACTCATGGAATTCGTGTAATCTTTACACAAGGGGATAAGAAACAACAACAACGGAAAAATATGTCCAGGATAGCCTAGTGGACATGGCATCTGCCTGGTAAGCGGAACACTGTGGGTTCGATTCTCATCCTTGGAGACTTTTATTTTTCAGTTTATCATTACATTTCACAATTCATCCTTTCATACTTCATCCTTAAGGATAGAAATAATCGTTATTTCTCCTTAAAATGAATTTAGATTTTTCCTTCAAAAAGAAACACATGTAGGATAATTTTCAAATGTCGTTTTGCAAATATAAACCGCATTATATTGTATTATAATTGGTAGAGTCTTCTTCTTCTTCTTTCTTATCTCAAAGCCATGATAAGCATGGTGGGTAGTTAGCGACTGCTTTTACTGTAAGTACACCACATGTCTACACATGTGAAAAGCAGTTCGACTTTGCATTTCTAGGTCTCCTGTTGAAGGACGTATTGTCCTGAAAGCTTGAAAAATAAAAAATAGTTAAAAAGGAATTTAAAGATATCAGTGTGAGGGTCGGTGGAAGGATGATCTAAACCGTTGGTTTTCAACTGCTACGACCCGGGATCAAATCCCGCATTGGACACTTTTTTCCAGATTTTAAAAAAAAAAATGCTCCAATGGCCCTTGATTCTTGTAAAAGTCCAACCCCACCAGCGAGTACAAATAACCAAACTGGACTCTGGTACATTTGTAAGTGCAAAAGTCGAACTGCTTTTCACATATGTAGACATATGTTGCATTTACAGTAAAAGCAGTTGCCTAATTCTACCCACCTTGATTATCACGGCCTGTACCTCGTGTACTAAGGATAAGCAAAAAACAAAGATATCAGTACTGAAACCAACCTTTGGATCCTGAGACTGCCATGACACGAAGGCTATTGGAGTGAGGCAGCTCCTTGAAACAGGTGTCTCCGGCAGCAGTCCTCAGGTCTGAGAGAGATTTAAGCAACATGGACTCCAGGGTTTCTTCTTCTGTGAAGCCAGGCATGGCCTTCAACTGGTTGTTCTTCAGTCGTTCGATGTAGTTCTCACATTCCCAGTACCTACAGCGTCACCTCACTGATATTGGACCCACCAGATAGACAAACAGACAGTCTATCCTCACCCTTTGATGAGCAGCTTCCTCTTTTCCTCCAACAGCCGGGCTCCTGGAGTGACATCCCCAATCCCAATGGAGAACCCAGCTCTAGCTGTCTCACACAGAAAACCACATCAGTAATGATCACAGTAATCTTTACACAAGAAGAAACAAAACAAAACTCCGCCTTTGCCAATCCCAAGCCCGGATGAAAAAGGAGGAGGGGGAGCAGTAACAAGCTCGCTAAAAAACCTGGGCTCAGCTGGCCCTGCTGATAGTACCCTGTAAGGGCTCCTAATCCAGGGATACTGGATAAGCATCGTTTGTACTCCATGTTAGGAGCGGCTGCACATGGCGTCTGTTCCTCATGTCAGAGGCGGCCATTTCTTTTGGAGCTAAGTCGGCCTGCCACTGAGTAGTGCTCCCAGTCTTAATGACAAAGGCAGATGCATTATACTTCATCCAGTCATGATGGTTGTCAAACAGACACCATAAAGGGTCACAACTTGATACCCTAATATGATTGAGTGGAGATAAGAAAGAAGAAGACTAACAATGCTGTTACAGTCACACACTATTCATTTTAATTTTGGCGGTTGTTGATGGATTTTCATTTTTACAATTTTTATTGGAGTAAGACCAATATAAATTTTAAACACAAGGTAATTAGACCTAATCCAAATAAATAAATAGTGGTGATGCTTGGGTAACAGTGTTGTTACAGAAACGTCACACACTATTTATTTTATCTTATTACCTTGTATTTCTAATCTATAATCCAAATTGTACCTTATCATGATGTTATCATAACAAGGGTAAATTGTCTTCTAGGTAGGTAAGGTACAATGTAGACCTGTAGTCTAACAAGTTTCAGATAGGTCTCTGACGTGAAGAGTAATAAGCCCAAACATGTGTGTGTGTGTGTCAAAAAATTCCAGACAACAAGGAGCCAGAGTCCACACATGTCAAAAGATTCCAGACAACAAGGAGCCAGAGTCCACACATGTCAAAAGATTCCAGACAACAAGGAGCCAGAGTCCACACATGTCAAAAGATTTCAGACAACAAGGAGCCAGAGTCCACACATGTCAAAAGATTCCAGACAACAAGGAGCCAGAGTCCACACATGTCAAAAGATTTCAGACAACAAGGAGCCAGAGTCCACACATGTCAAAAGATTCCAGACAACAAGGAGCCAGAGTCCACACATGTCAAAAGATTCCAGACAACAAGGAGCCAGAGTCCACACATGTCAAAAGATTCCAGACAACAAGGAGCCAGAGTCCACACATGTCAAAAGATTCCAGACAACAAGGAGCCAGAGTCCACACATGTCAAAAGATTTCAGACAACAAGGAGCCAGAGTCCACACATGTCAAAAGATTCCAGACAACAAGGAGCCAGAGTCCACACATGTCAAAAGATTTCAGACAACAAGGAGCCAGAGTCCACACATGTCAAAAGATTCCAGACAACAAGGAGCCAGAGTCCACACATGTCAAAAGATTCCAGACAACAAGGAGCCAGAGTCCACACATGTCAAAAGATTCCAGACAACAAGGAGCCAGAGTCCACACATGTCAAAAGATTCCAGACAACAAGGAGCCAGAGTCCACACATGTCAAAAGATTTCAGACAACAAGGAGCCAGAGTCCACACATGTCAAAAGATTCCAGACAACAAGGAGCCAGAGTCCACACATGTCAAAAGATTTCAGACAACAAGGAGCCAGAGTCCACACATGTCAAAAGATTCCAGACAACAAGGAGCCAGAGTCCACACATGTCAAAAGATTCCAGACAACAAGGAGCCAGAGTCCACACATGTCAAAAGATTCCAGACAACAAGGAGCCAGAGTCCACACATGTCAAAAAGATTCCAGACAACAAGGAGCCAGAGTCCACACATGTCAAAAGATTTCAGACAACAAGGAGCCAGAGTCCACACATGTCAAAAAGATTCCAGACAACAAGGAGCCAGAGTCCACACATGTCAAAAGATTCCAGACAACAAGGAGCCAGAGTCCACACATGTCAAAAGATTTCAGACAACAAGGAGCCAGAGTCCACACATGTCAAAAGATTTCAGACAACAAGGAGCCAGAGTCCACACATGTCAAAAAGATTTCAGACAACAAGGAGCCAGAGTCCACACATGTCAAAAAGATTCCAGACAACAAGGAGCCAGAGTCCACACATGTCAAAAGATTCCAGACAACAAGGAGCCAGAGTCCACACATGTCAAAAGATTCCAGACAACAAGGAGCCAGAGTCCACACATGTCAAAAAGATTCCAGACAACAAGGAGCCAGAGTCCACACATGTCAAAAGATTCCAGACAACAAGGAGCCAGAGTCCACACATGTCAAAAAGATTCCAGACAACAAGGAGCCAGAGTCCACACATGTCAAAAAGATTCCAGACAACAAGGATTCATAAAGAAGTGACTTACAGAGGTATGAAGCCATCCAGGTAGAAAGTCTCCACATGGCATCAGCAGCTTCATCCTCCCCGTAGTCCCGTAGGAGCACGTAGAAGATACCCTTCTTTGTACCGGACCCTAGGAGTGATTTGTCCATGTAGCCGCAGAGCAGTTCGCTGTTACGCACCACCACAACTGGCCACCAACCAAGTCAGTCAGTTAATACATAGTTACAACTCACTGGAATCCTCTGGGCACATTCGTTCCTGCTTGCTGTGCATCTTGGTGCGAGTCTCCAGGTTGATCTTCACCTGACACTGGGGGTTGGGCCGGATGATCAGACCGAAGAGTTGCTTGCCACTCCACAATGGGATTGGCTGCACACAGCAACTCCAGGAATATCCCAAGAAATACACTTCATTTAAAACCTCGAAAGAATCCTCTGAAATTTAAAATACAGTTAAACCTGTCTATAGCAAAGAATAAAGTTGTCTAATGATGGTAACACAATATAAAATTATTTGGATTATGTCTTATTTTCTTGTATCTATAATCTATCATCCAAATTGTGCTTTATCTTCAGGGAAAGAGTGTTTATTATAAAAAAAATTTGTCTCAGTTGGGCTGGGTTGACATATGGGACTTCACCTGAGGGGTTGAAAGATTGGGTTGTTGTTGTTTCTTATCCCCTTGTGTAAAGATTCCGCGAATTCCATGAGTCCATGCTCCTCCAGCTGTTTATAGACATTGTTGTTGTTGTTTCTTATCCCCTTGTGTAAATATATCACAAATTCCATGAGTCCATGCTCCTCCAGCTGTTTATAGACAGTGTTGTTGTTGTTTCTTATCCCCTTGTACAAAGATAACATGAATTCCATGAAATTCATGCTCCTGGAGCTTGAGATTAGGTTGCTGTTGCTTATTCCTCAAGTTGTTTAAATGGTCTCCATTAAGTTCCATTGTCTCAGCTTTTCTATTATAGTCCTGGGGTTTTCCCAAAGGTCTTTTTTTTTAGATTGAGATTAGGTACCTTAAGGATGTGTGGATGGGGAAGTTGGATGCCTTGGCCCGGTCCGTAGGTGGAGAGCAGCAGTCCCACCATGAGCTGAGCCTCTCGCCAGGTGTAGTAGGTGTCCTTATGGGTCAGGTGGTAGGCCCCTGTCACACCATCTACGTCAGACAGGATACTATGGGGAGATACTTGGTAGTCATTACCTTCCAGCAACTCTTAGTCTGTGTGTTCACACAGCAATGTTTGACAGGCTGATAATGAATTAAGAAGAATCCAACCCCAACTAAAAATACACTCATGGAGACAAAACTTAAGGTAGATGTACCTTTTAGCATGCATATTGGGATTCAGACAATAACTCTGAAAGATACACTCATGGACAAAACTTAAGGAAGTTATACCTTTTAGCATGTATATTGGGGTTCAGACAGTAACTATGAAAGATACACTCATGAAGATAAAACTTAAGAAAGTTGTACCTTTTAGCATGTATATCGGGATTCATACAATAACTCTGAAAGATACACTCATAGACAAAACTTAAGTTGTACCTTTTAACATGTATATCGGGATTCAGACAATAGCTCTGAAAGATACACTCATGGACAACACTTAAGGAAGTTATACCTTTCAGCATGTATATCGGGATTCAGACAATAACTCTGAAAGATACACTCATGGACAAAACTTAAGGAAGTTATACCTTTCAGCATGTATATCGGGATTCAGATAAAATCTCTGAAAGATACACTCATGGACAAAACTTAAGGAATTTATACCTTTTAACATGTATATCGGGATTCAGATAATAGCTCTGAAAGATACACTCATGGACAAAACTTAAGGAAGTTATACCTTTCAGCAGGTATATCGGGATTCAGATAATAGCTCTGAAAGATACACTCATGGACAAAACTTAAGAAAGTTGTACCTTTTAGCATGTATATCGGGATTGAGACAATAACTCTGAAAGATACACTCATGGAGACAAAACTTAAGGAAGTTGTACCTTTTAGCATATATATCGGGATTCAGACAATAAATCTTAAAGATACACTGATAGACAAAACTTAAGAAAGTTGTACCTTTTAGCATGTATATCGGGATTGAGACAATAACTCTGAAAGATACACTCATGGAGACAAAACTTAAGGAAGTTGTACCTTTTAGCATATATATCGGGATTCAGACAATAAATCTTAAAGATACACTCATAGACAAAACTTAAGGAAGTTGTACCTTTTAGCATATATATCGGGATTCAGACAATAACTCTGAAAGATACACTCATGGACAAAATTTAAGAAAGTTGTACCTTTCAGCATGTATATCGGGATACAGACAATAACTCTGAAAGATACACTCATGGACAAAACTTAAGAAAGTTGTACCTTTTAACATATATATCGGGATTCAGACAATAAATCTGAAAGATATATTTGATACAGGGTGACTTTTATTGAAGACGCACAAGATAACTAAGTGTGAACAAAATTGACTATGTCTCTTCAAAAAAAAAAAAAAAAAAGAGATAACTGGCGACATCAAAATATGAAGCTTCTTTAAGTTTGATAAGCACAATTTTAAATATAGATTATAGGTACAAGAAAATAAGACCAAATCCAAATAAATGAATAGTGTGTGACATTTCATTAACAGTGTTGTTACATCATCAGACAAAAGAATAAAATTTATTATTTTATTCTTTTGTCTGAAGATGTTAACAACCGAAACATCACACACTATTCATTTATTTGGATTAGGTCTTATTTTCTTGTTTCTCTAAGTTTTGTCCATGAGGGTATATCAGTGCCAGTAGTTTTTTTTTTTTTTTTGCTTATCCCTAGTACATGTGGTTTCAAAATTTTCATTCAAAATACTCTTTTTTACATTTTAAATATATATTATCCATTGAGGAACAACCTCTTTTTAGAAAATATTTCAGAAAATCTTGTACGTATAAAGTAGAACTAGGATTCAAAATAATCATTCCCCTGGGAAGAGTGGCAGCAAGTCAATGAAACATCTGGAATCAAATAATTGGTTGATGAAGCTGTATTTTTCCAAACCAACTTCCAACCAACAAAACATCTTCAAAATTCAAAAATTAACAAAATGATCTTCAAAACTCTCAGGTCCAACTTTTTATTTATCTCACTATTAAGAGGTCTAAAATTTCAGTCTCCTTGAATATACCTTAATTACAGGTATTTTTACTTTACAAAAAGACCTCAGCAAGAGTCCTACTCCAGGGATACGGAGGAGCTGCCTCTGTACTCATGTTAAAGTCAGCAGCAAAGGCACATGGAAATGTTAGGAATGGCCTCAAATTACAGGCAAAGTCAGACTTTCACCAAAGTGTGCCTGGATCATGGTGCCATGATCAACGAAAGCTGCACCCCTACACCCCATTCCATAAAAGCTCGAGGAGCATGAACTCATGGAATTCGTGTAAGCTTTACACAAAGGGATAAGAAACACCAACACACATGTGGTACAGGCCATGATAATCATGGTGGGTAAAAATAGGTGACTGCTTTACTGTAAGTGCACCCCATGTCTACACATGTGAAAAGCAGTTAGACTTTGCACTTTCAAATGTGCCATAGCCCTGTTTGGTTACTTGCACTCGCTGGTGGGGGTTGGACTTTTGCAAGAATCGGGGGCCATTGGAGCATTTTTTTTTTTAAATAGAAAAAAGTATCCAATGCGGGAATCAAACCCGGGTCGTAGCGGTCTAAAACCAACGGTTTAGACCCTCCTTCCACTGACCCCTGTTAGTAGAGTGCGAAGCAGAAATGATCATCAAACACATCTAAGTTACAGTAAAACTAGATCTGAGGTCAAGGAAACAAGGGTAATTGGATGAGTGTAAACACCTTTAGAGAGATCATTAGAGTGCATTGTTGTTGTTGTTGTTTCTTATCCCCTTGTGTAAAGATTACACGAATTCCATCATGATCTCATGGATTGGGGTGTAGGAGTGCAGCTTTCGTTGTTCATGGCACCATGATCCAGGCACACTTTGGTGAAAGTCTCACTTTGCCTGTAGTTTGAGGCCGTTCCTAACATGGAAGCCTTTGCTGCTGACTCTAACATGAGTACAGACACAGCTACTCCTTACCCCTGGAGAGGGACCCTTTCTGAGGTCTATCAACTGGGGCAGTTGAGTCAGGATTTTTAAAGAGGTCTACTCTACTTCTAACAATACTGCTGTTGGTCCGCGACTGCTTATTCGTCAGAGTTATTCTGCTTGTTAGAGTGCATTGTGGTGACAGTTGGTACCAAGGGACTCACCTGTAATGAAGTCTTGGATGGCTCCAATGATAATCTCCCCGTTACGTGGTGTGACCAGGTTAGCCTTGGACTGAGACACAGAACCCCTCTTTATTGGCAAACAAACTACAGTGAAGGATGTTAGAGAAGAAATCATTATTATCATCTACAACAATAAGGTACAATTTGAGTGGATTGTAGATTAGAAACACTAAGTAATAAGACACAAGGTAAAACAACCAAATCCAAATAAATAAATAGTGTGTGACGTTTCGGTAACAGCGTTGTTACCATCATCAGACAAAAGTACTGAAGATGTTAACAACGCTGTTACCAAAACGTCACACACTATTTATTTATTTGGATTTGGTCTTATTACCTTGTGTTTATAATCTATAATACAAAGTGTGCCTTATCAATCACTAAGTAATAAGACTAAATACGATAAAGCACAATTTAGATTATAGATTAGAATACAAGAAAATAAGAGCTAATCCAAATAATAGTGTGTGACGTTTCGGCAACAGCATTGTCACCATCATCAGACAAAAGAATAAATGAAAAAAAACACAGCAAGTTCTTAAATAGTACTGTTATTTAGTACAAGTTTTCTTAAAAAGCTATTTTTCCTTATCTGTTATCTTGTTTAAACACTTGATAACAGTACTATTTAAGAACTTTCTCTGTGATATTTTTTCTCATTTATTCTTTTGTCTGATGATGGTGACAATGCTGTTGCCGAAACGTCACACACTAATAAATTATTTGGATTAGGTTTCATTTTCTTGTATTAAAGACTAAATACAAATAAATACAGGGTGCAATAGCTATTTGAGAACACATAGATATGGCACAATTTGGATTATAGATTATAAAACAAGGTAATAAGACCAAATGAATAAATAGTGTGTGACGTTTCAGTGTTGTTACCATCTTCAGACAAAAGTACTGAATGAGAAATTTTACCACAGCATGTTTTAAATAGCTATTATTAGCTATAATTAGCTATTTAAAACATGCTGTGGTTAAATTTCTCATTTAGTACTTTTGTCTGAAGATGGTAACAACGCTGTTACCAAAACGTCACACACTATTTATTTATTTGGTCTTATTACCTTGTTTTGAGAACACATAGATTTATATAAAAAGACGTAACTATATATATTTTTTCCTTTACAGACCCAGGTATGCCTCTGGGTGGCTTGTCCCCCAAGTTTACATTTTAAAAAGGGGTCGGAGGAAGGATGATCTAAACAGTTGGTTTTCAACCGCTATTACCCGGGTTCGATTCCTGCATTCAGCACTTTTATCTGATAAAAAAATAAATAAAATTCTAATGGCCCTTGATTCTTGTAAAAGTCCAACCCCACCAGCGAGTGCAAGTAACCAAACAGGGATCTGGCACAATTGTAAGTAAAAAGTCGAACTGCTTTTTACACATGTGTAGACATGTGTTGCACTTACAGTAAAACCAGTCGCCAACTTCTACCCATCATGATTATCATGGCCTGTACCACATGTACTAGGGATAAGCAAAAAAAAAAGAAAAACTACAGGCAAAGTCAGACTTTCACCAAAGTGTGCATGGATCATGGTGCCATGATCAACGAAAGCTGCACCCCTACACCCCATTCCAGCTCGAGGAGCAGGAACTCATGGAATTTGTGTAATCTTTACACAAGGGGATAAGAAAAAAACAACAACAACAAAAAAAGAAGGTACGCCCTTTTAATATAAACCTATTTAATTGGATCGCCTTTTGAATCAAACATAAAATAGGTGCCACACTTTCAAGTGTGTTATAGTACATAGTTTTGTTGTTACAGGTAGACATGGCAGAACCTACTCTTACACAAGAAATGAAGAGGCATGCAGTTATTGTCTCCTTGGCTGCAGGACACACTGATTCAGAAACTTCTGCATTCTTGAAAGTCACCCGATCATTTGTTTTCAAAGTTTGGAGAGAATTGGGAGCTGTTCAAAGGGTGATGTGGCAGAAGTTTCCTAAAAGGAAATGACATTGTCGACGTTCTGACAGTATCAGGACACCCGACTTTATAATCTTTGTTGAAGCTCCCATCAATGAGGACCCTGGGAAGTCAATGAGGGGGCATTCCCCAGAGAGCTGCAGGTTGATAAAGCTAACATCTAAAAGGTGGTTCATTAGGACCTCCATTACAAATCATAAGTGATGCGGAGATGACAGCTCATGTCTGAAAGAACCAAGGTAAACCGCTTGACAAACACATTCTGAACAAGTAAATTAAATTTAATTGCCATCTATCGTTAAAACTTTACACAAATAAATTTACTGGCAATGCGTTTCTTTATATCATCAAATATAATGTCTGTAGAGATAATATTTGATGATATTTAAAAGAAACACATTGCCAGTAAATTTATTTGTGTAAAGTTTTAACATTCTGAACAAGTTCAAACATCCTGAGGAAATTTGCCAAAATGGTTTCTCCTAATAACTCAGCACTGTTAGCAACTTTGTTTGATGGAATGCTGTGTTGCATTCAAGTAACTGTTCAAAATACTAGGTAAACCAATTCTGCTCTGCTGTCTGAAGAAAACCTGAGTAGATCCAAGTACACAGATTAGCTGAAGCAGGATCTTACCTCCATGAGAACAAGGGCCTCAGCTCGCGCCTCCTCTGTCTGGGGCATATGGATGTTCATCTCATCCCCATCAAAGTCAGCGTTGTAGGGGGTGCAGACACACTCGTTGAACCTCAGGGTGCGGAAGGGCAGGACTCGCGCCTAGACAGTGGGTTGGTTGATTCACAAGGGGCCTTGCCAACATCATTTATTACTTGGAAACAACACAATAACTTGCCAACATCAATTATTACTTGGAAACAACACAATAACTTGCCAACATCAATTTATTACTTGGAGACAACACAATAACTTGCCAACATCAATTATTACTTGTAGACAGCACAAGAACTTGCCAACATCAATTCATTGCTTGGAAACAAGACCACAAAGGCTTGCCAACATCAATTTATTACTTGGAGACAACACAATAACTTGCCAACATCAATTATTAATTGTAGACAGCACAAGAACTTGCCAACATCAATTTATTACTTTCAGACAAGACTACAGAGCACAAGGCTGTATCATCCAGTTTCTTACAATTGGGCAAGATCATTTCTTCTGTTTTTGAAATAATATTCTTTTTGTTTCAGATTTCCCCCCAAAGCATGTTTATAAAACCTGTGCTAAGCAGGTCTAGAACTTCATTTTGGTATAAACAGTAGAACTACCTCCATGTAAAGGACAACACCTAATTACAGACCCAAAGTGTCCTTTAGGATGAGGTGTCCTCTTACCGGAGAGTTGCTAAATTGTAAAAAATGGTAATTTTGCAAATGAAATCTGTCCTTTGTAGAGAGGTGTCCACTAAACGGGGGTTCTACTGCACTTTCATCTGTTAAATTCGTTTAAAAAATATGGAATGCTTCACATATTTTGTATGTCATCCTTGTGCATGGGCCCGTGCTATATATGAATTAAAGAGGTGAAGATATTCCTAATGAAATTCTAGACCTGCTTTAGCAAAGGTTATAAATATGTTTTAGGTGGAAATCTGGACAAGATCATGTCTATATTGTTGTACCAGGTTGCGGCTTGGCAGACTCTTCAACCTTGATTCTCTTCTGTGCTGGGTCTTGTATCTTACCATGTTTCAACCATCCTACAAATTTATATAAGTGGAGATAACTCTACTTTAAGTAGCCTCCAGAATCCTTTATTTATTTCTCACATCAAAGAGAGCAGTGAAGTCACATAGTGTAAAAAATAAATAAATATGAAATATAATTTATGAATTAAAAATATATGAAAAATAATATTACAAATTAAAATAAAATAGGTGCATTAGCCATGATGCAACAATATCAGGTAAAGGACCATGTACTTACACGATGTGCCATGAGACTGAGCTTGTGGAGGGAAGGTTGACGGTTGAAGAGCAGGATGTCCCCATCAGCCATTTGTCGGTCCACAAGGTCTCCAAACTGGACAGTTCCAAACAACATTCTTTGGTGTGTGTCTAAATGTCTTGTTATACAATTAACATGCACATTTGAATTTTGAGCATCAAGTTTGAGACTTCATTTTATACCTATTCCTATTGAGGAGTATATAACAGTATTAGAATTTAAACACAAGGTAATAAGACCAAATATCTTTGCCGGTCCCAAGCCCGGATGAAAAAGGAGGAGGGGAAGCAGTAACAACCTTGCTAAAAAAAACCTGGGCTCAGCTGGCCCAGCTGATAGTACCCTGTAAAGACTCCTAATCCAGGGATACAGGATGAGCAGCGTTTGTACTCCATATTAGGAGCAGCTGCACATGGCGTCTGTTCCTCATGTCAGAGGCGGCTATTTCTTTTGGAACTAAGTTGACCTACTACTGAGTAGTGCTCCTAATCTTTAGACAAAGGCAGACGCATTCTACTTCACCCAGTCATGATCTCAATCTTTACAAGCTTGATACCCTAATATGATTGCGTTGAGATAAGAAAGTAGATCATGTAAGAAATGACAGGAGTACTAGCAATGTCCCGCAGTAGTTACAGAGCATCCACCAAACAGTACTGAGCTGAACTCACCCTGATTTTGTTGGCCTCCATTTCTCTGTTGCCATAGCCTAGGTACCTGCAACACCCTGGTGTAAAACAAGCTTAGACAAGGTAATCAAGCCTGATACCTACTTGCGCTGGCCATTCTGATACTGGATGTGGTTGGCTCCAGGATAGGTGAACGGGCCGTTGCGTACAAGCTGTTGCAGCTTGTGGATATTGTGCTTTGTCACCTAACAATCTCAGTTCTGGTGAGTTCACTCTGGTAGTTTAATGGCTAACTGGCTACTCACCCGCTCTGGGTACGACAGGATCTTAGCCATATAGATGGGGACTCCCACCTGTACATCCACACCAACACTCAACGTTCAACATCACCAACTTGATACCTAGTAGCACCAGGAACCCAGTTTTTTTTTTTATTATTATCATAATACAATTATAATGAGGATTGTGATTGTGAAAACGACATTTGAAAATTATCCCGCATGTATTTCTTTTGAATGAAAAATCAAAATTTACTTCAAGGAGAAATAACGATCATTTCTAACCTTAGGGATGAAGTATGAAAGGATGAAGTGTGAAGAGTAATGATAAACGGAAAAATAAAAGTGTCCAGGGATGGGAATCCCTATTACACGAGGGTACAGGCCATGATAATCAGGTTGGGTAGAAATTGGTGATTTCTTCACTGTAAGTGCACCATATGTCTACACATGTGAAAAGCAATTCAACTTTTGTTGTTGTTTCTTATCTCATTGTGGAAAGATTACATAAATTCCATGAGTTCATGCTTCTCGAGCTATTTTATGATAAGCAGTGACCTCTCCTAAAGGTCTTGTTTAGTGCATCTAATGCAAACCAAAATGTGTTCTGGAGCTGCAGGTACCAAACTAAATTTTGGAGCAAGTGGGGTAGATTTTGTTATTATTTTCTATCTTCAATGGTATTTTTTGTTCGACTTTTATACTTACAAGTGTGCCAAAGCCCTATTTGGTTACTTACACTCCCTGGTGGGGTTGGATTTTTGCAAAAATCGGGGGCCATTGGAGCATTTTTAGAAATTAGAAAAAAAGTGCCCAAAACGGGACTCAACACCATGTTGTAGCAGTCAAAAACCAATAGTTTAGGCTAATCGTCCACCAACCCCCAGAATTCAGTAGAGAAGGACTTACCTCATTGATCCTGAGGAAGGGGTTCGGGGAAATTACAGTCCTCCCTGAGAAGTCCACTCGCTTCCCAGAAAGATTGCCTCGGAAACGCCCCTTCTTTCCTTTAAGCCTTTGTACCAGACCTTTGAATGGCTTTTGGGGCTGTTAGACAGAAATGGTGTTATTTTTTAAATGGAGAAGTATATATACATTTAAACCTGTCTATATCGCCCCCTCTTGGGACTCACCAAAATAGAGTACTATAGAGAGGGGGTGCTATAGACAGGTCACTTTTAATGTAAAATGTTTACATTTTAATATTTAAAATTGGGTGCTATAGAGAGGAAGGCGCTATTAAGAGGGGGCGCTATACCAGGTTTAAGTGTATATATGTTATATAAGAATTATTTAATTTTAAAATATTATATAAAAAATGTTATTTTATTTCAAAATTATAATTCATAGAACAAACTACTCTGTATAGTCAACTGCTAGATGTCGGACTTCCCTCTATATAAACCTACTATTGTTGTTGTTTCCCATTGGCCGGGTCAAATCTTTTTGTACATATGTAAATCAAAATTCGAAACTATTTTAAAGGCGTAAGATTCTTTTTGATATTAAACAATTTCTACTGCCCTTACTGTAATGGAAAAATTAATGAGAGGGCCTGGCTCATCAGTGGTTTAATAATATTTAATAATCATTAATTTTTCCATTGCAGTAAGGACAGTAGAAATTGTTTAATATCAAAAAGAATCTTACGCCTTTAAAATAGTTTTGAATTTTGATAACAGATGGCGCGCTAGTGCATCATATGTAAATATATTAAAAATAAAGAAGGCATATCCTGACCAGGAGCACATGTGCTTTTCAGAAGGCAGAGCGCCATCTAGTGAAAAACAGAAATCAACTAAAATTTTATCTAGTCTGTTCCCTGATATTTGGCCAACCCAATTCCTTGATAAATCAAGAAAAGCCAATCAAGAAATTGGTTTGGCCAAATATCAGGGAACAAGCTAAATCAATGAATAGTTGATTTCTGTTCCACCAGATGGCGCTCTGCCTTCTGTAAAGCACATGTGCTCCTGGTCAGGATATGTCTTTTTTATTTTTAATATCAACACCTGACCTTTTTATTATTATTTTTTTTCTATTATTTTTTCATATGTAAATATGTAATCTTTTATTCTCTTCTTTACGCCTTCCAGCCTGCTGGGATGATAGACCACGGTAAACATACAAGCAGGACCTGGAAATAGGAGATGACTACCGCTGCGAGGTGCGGCATATCGGCGGAAGCCAATCAGAACCCAGTGGACTTTCTAGGCTGTTGTCCTTTTTTATCTTCCTTTATGAACTTCCTATATAAATCTAACTAATGCGGAATACCTAATAAACACTAACTTTGAAATATTTTTCTGGGCCATCGCTGGACTTACTAAATCAACAATAAAGGCTTATATTAGGGCCCCCTGTATAGATTCGCCATACAACAACAAAATGATACAGTAAACACAAGGTAATAACACCAAATAAATAAATAGTGTGTGACGTTTCAGCTTTGTTACCATCTTCAGACAAAAGTATTGAATGAGAAATTTTACCACAGCAGGCTTTAAATAGTTGAAGATGGTAACAACGCTGCTACCGAAACGTCACACACTATTTATTTATTTGAATTTGGTCTTATTCCTTTGTGTTTATAATCTATAATCCAAATTGTGCCTTATCAAAACAATACAGTAATTTTTTCTCCCTTTCCCCATGTGCACGTGAGCCTTTGTTTGAAAAGGGTTTTATTTACACATCTGTTCTAAAACTTTCCTCACTACCTCTTTTGTGTATGAATCTATTTACAATTGATCTGTAGAAATTATAGAGTTCTATTGCTATATTTTTCTTTTCTGAAATACTTCTCAGCGTCTTCAGTGGGTTGCTAAATCTCCAGAAGGTGTGACTTAAAAAATCAACAAACCACAAGAACCTCACCTCAAGAGCATTGCTAAGTCTGTAAACCGACTCCCAGCCAACAGCTCTGTCACAGTGCAATGGCTTCCAGCTCACGTTGGCTTTCCTGGTAATGAGCTGGCAGACTCTCTAGCAAAGGCTGGAGCTCTTGGCCTACCTGAAGCAAGAGAATCTACCACCCAACTAGACGAAAGAGACCTCCTCCGTACCATCAAAACCCAATGCCTGCAGGAATGGAAATCTGATGCAGCAACATGACTGGTACAGAGCAGGAGGGACAAGAACCGGTTCTGTCTTCCCAAGAGAACAACAGTCTTTGATTTCCAGACTCAAGTCTGGTCATCTACGGACAATGACCTTCCAGAATGGTTGCAGGGTTTTCCCACTATGTACTAAGTGCAATTCTCAGCCTGCAACCCCAAGACATTATTATTGACTGTATTGACTCATCCATTGATGAGCTCTACTCTTCCCCGGCAGACACCAGTAAAGTCTGAAGCTTTACAAGTTTGATACCTTAGTGTGATTGAGTGGAGATAAGAAAGAAGAAGACAAACCACAATACCTGCATAGGAGCAGGGATACCGGGGGAATCACTGTTGATGTACATGGCATACTGTGCCTGGAGGGACTCCCAGTCATCCTGGACAACACACACATATACAATAAAGAGTCACATATAGAAAATTTACAAACATTCAAGATACTCAAATAAAAAGATTCAGTGTTGTTTTTTGTATTTGCTTATCCCTAGTACACATGGTACAGGCCATGTTAATCAAGATGGGTAGAAGTTGGCGATTGCTTTTACTGTAAGTGCATCACATGTCTACACATGTGAAAAGCGCCTGTATCATGTGTATTAGGTATAAAAAAAATTCAAAATGATGAGGAAGGAAAAGTTGCCATGTTGTTGTTGTTGTGTCCAAAGAAGAGTCTCAGATGTCTCCATACATCTCTATCACTGCAGTCGCAATGTCCTCTATATCTTGGGTGTGTAAAGCTTCTGTTATGGGTTCATGTCAATTTTCTGTTGTTATCGTTTCCAATGAAGACCTCAGATGTCTCCATACATCTCTATCACAGAAGTCACAATGTCCTCTATCTTGGGTGTGTAAAGCTGCTGCTCAGGGTCCATGTCAATTTTCTGTTGTTGTCGTGTCCAAAGAAGAGTCTCAGATGTCTCCATACATCTCTATCACAGCAATGTCCACTATCTTGGGTGTGTAAAGCTGCTGCTCAGGGTCTATGTCAATTTTCTGTTGTTGTTGTGTCCAATGAAGAGTCTCAGATGTCTCCATACATCTCTATCACAGCAATGTCCTCTATGTTGGGTGTGTAAAGCTGCTGCTCTGGGTCTTTATCAATTTTCTGTTGTTGTCGTGTCCAAAGAAGAGTCTCAGATGTCTCCATACATCTCTATCACAGCAATGTCCACTATGTTGGGTGTGTAAAGCTGCTGCTCTGTTTTATGATGAGCAGCGGCCTCTCCCAAAGGTCCTGTTTAGTACATCTAATGCAAGCCAAAATGTGTTCTGGAGCTGCAGGTGCCAAGCAACCTTTTAGGCAAGTGGGGTAGATTTTGTTGTTATTTTCTATTTTCAATGGCTTGAGATGGCCTGTTCTAAATCTTGTTAGTGTTGTTTGATGCTCTCTCCATGAGACGCATATGATTCCTTTTAAAATTAAACAATTTTCTACTGCCCTTACACTTCTACCATTAATTTATCCTTTCAGAAAGGGGCAGTAGAGGGGGTCGGTGGAAGGATAATCTAAACCATTGGTTTTTGACCGCTACAACCCGGGTTCGATTGCCCGCATTGGGCACTTTTTTCTATTACAAAAAAAAAAAAATGCTCCAATGGCCCCCAAATCTTGAAAAAGTCCAACACACCAGCGAGTGCAAGTAACCAAACAGGGCTCTGGCACATTTGTAAGTGCAAGGTCGAACTGCTTTTCACCTGGGTAGATATGTGGTATACTTACAATAAGAGCAGTCGCCTATTTCTACCCACCATGATTATCATGGCCTGTACCACATGAACTAGAGATAAACAAAAAAAAAGATATTATTTAATGTTTAAAAGAATCATACGCATCTAAAATAAAGGTAATGATAAGGCACAATTTGGATTATAGATTATAAAGACAAGGTAATAAGACCAAATCCAAATAAATAAATAGTGTGTAGTGTTTATTTATTTGGATTTGGTCTTATTACCTTGTGTTTAAAATAAAGGTAATTCTATTTGATTTTCATTTAGTGTGTGTTTTCAAAATGTTAGTGGAAGGCAGTGACAAAGATGGCCAGCCACATCAAGAGCTCCTGTCTGTTTAGAAGAGGAAAACTTACGGCAATCATGCTGTACTTGGCTGTGGAGGATTTGTGTTTCACCACAATGTCATTCAGTAGGATTATCTCACTGAGCTTCACTGTGAGGTCATCTTCGTTCCTGCAAACACAGTGTTTGTTTGGTACATAGCCTGGTCAAAGACACACTTCTGTATTGACACATGTTCAGGGATAAATGAAAGCATCAATAGAGCTAATCAAGGTAAGATGTAAAATGGGTAATCATTCAACTTATAAAGCTATTATATCTTCATAGATTGTTTATTTTTTTTTTGCTTATCCCTAGTACACATGGTACAAATAAAATAAAAGGATTTAAAAGCGCGAATGTTTCTTTTATACAAAATACAAACTTCTACTGCCCTTTCTGCGATGAAAATATATATGGGGAGGGCTTGGATCATCAGTGGTGAACCCTCCCAGTGGTTTCGCCAATTTAATCCACCAGACCGCTTCTCAGAGTTCTAATATTGTATTGGATCATTCTGCTTTTATATGCTACACTGAAGGATGGAATCTTAGAAATGGTTTTCAAGTAAACTATGGACATAAGCTTATAGGACAGTAGAATTACATTTAAATATTTGCTTCGAGCAATGCTCTTCAGCAAACCATAAAGACAATGAAGAGTATTGCTCGAAGCAAATATTTAAATGTAATGCTACTGTCCTATAAGCTTATGTCCATAGTTTACTTGAAAACCATTTCTAAGATTCCATCCTTCAGTGTAGCATATAAAAGCAGAAAGATCCAATACAGTATTAGAGCTCTGAGAAGCGGTCTGGTGGATTAAATTGGCGAAACCGCTGGGAGGGTTCACCACTGATGAGCCAAGCCCTCCCAATATATTTTTTCATCGCAGTAAGGACAGTAGAAGTTTGTTTTATGTATAAAAGAAACATTCGAGCTTTAAAATCCTTTTATTTTATATGTATAGATGGCGCGTTATTGCTTTGTGTTAACACATGGTACAGGCCATGATAATCATGGTGGGTAGAAGTTGGCGACTGCTTTTACTGTAAGTGCACCACATGTCTACACATGTGAAAAGCAGTTCGACCTTGCACTTTCAAATATGCCAGAGCCCCTTTTGGTTACTTACACTCGCTGTTGGGGTTGGACTTTTGCAAGAATCGGGAGACTTTGGAACATTCTTTTTTTTTTTATCAGAAAAAAAGTGCCCAATGTGGGAATCGAAACTGGGTCATAGCAGTCAAAAACCAACGGTTCAGAACCAGAACAGAGTTAGTCAAGATAAGATGAAACTTATCTATAGATAAATAGAGGATATTACAGGGTTTTACATATCTAGATCTTATTGATTCCTATCACATAATAACAACAACAAAAGAGGGCTATGATTTGATAATTTTTGTTACAAAATTCAAAAACAGTTAGGAAACAAGCTTTTAGATTTCATTAGCACACCAAACTCCGCCTTTACTGGTCCCAAGCCCTGATGAAAAAGGAGGAGGGGGAGCAGTAACAAGCTCACTAAAATACCTGGGCTCAGCTAGCCTGGCTGATAGTACCCTGTAAGGGATCCAGGGATACAGGATGAACAGCGTTTGTACTTCATGTTAGGAGCGGCTGCACATGGCATCTTTTCCTCATGTCAGTAGCGGGAATTTCTTTTGGAGCTAAGTCAGCCTGCCACTGAGTAGTGTTCCCAGTCTTAATGACAAAGGCATTCTACTTCACCCAATGTGGAGATAAGAAAGAAGAAGCATCAGTAGAGCTAGACAAGGTAAGATGGAAAATGGGAAAACATTCAACTTATAAAGCTATTATATCTTCGTAGATGGTGAAATACGTGGTGAAACTGGAGACCCACTGGTGATTCTCCACCAAACTCTGCAGTGTTGGCAGAGGCGCCATATTCATTGTACATAGTATCATGTATATATATATAATTATTAAATTAAAAAGGCATATATTGGATCATGCGAATAGAATCTTTAAGAATTAAAGAAGGTGGAATAATTCCCGCTGAAAGACATCTGTGGTTGAAATGTAAGTGTAACTTCCAACTGTTGATAGAAAGTCAAAGCCATGATCCAATATATGCCTTTTTAATTAAAGATTTATTTATAGATTGCTCTATTTTCAAAAAATATATAATTATCTTTTTGAAAATAGTGCAGACTGTGCACTTTTACATGTATTGACCAGATGTCAATAAAATTATTTTAATTGTACTGATTAAAGCTATTATAACACTCCATCTATAAACAGTAAATGAAAACAAAGCACAAATGTTACTTTTATACACAAACAAACTTCTCTAAACAGGACCTTTAGGAGAGGTCGCTTCCTATCATCAAACAGCTTGAGAAGCAGGTTGTTGTTGTTTCTTATCCCCTTGTGTGAAGATTACATGAATTCCATGTGATTTCATGGAATGGGGTATAGGGGTGCAGCTTTCGTTGATCATGGCACCATGATCCAGGCATACTTTGGTGAAATTCTGTTTGCCTGTAGTTTGAGGCCATTCCTAACATGGAAGCAGATGCCTTTGCTGCATGAACTCATGGAATTTGTGTAATCTTTACACAAGGGAATAAGAAACAAGAACAGTTTGGGAACATCTCAAGGAGCATGGACTCATGGAATTTGTGTAATCTTTACACAAGGGTATGAGAAACAACAACAACACTGTCTATAAACACCTAGATGAGCATGGACTCATGGAATTCATGTTCTTTGTACAAGGGGATAAGAAACAACAACAACACTGTCTAAAAACAGCTAGAGGAGCATGGACTCATGGAATTTGTGTAATCTTTTCATAAGGGGATAAGAAACAACAACAACACTGTCTAAAAACAGCTAGAGGAGCATGGACTTATGGAATTTGTGTAATCTTTTCATAAGGGGATAAGAAACAACAACAACACTGTCTAAAAACAGCTAGAGGAGCATGGACTTATGGAATTTGTGTAATCTTTTCATAAGGGGATAAGAAACAACAACAACACTGTCTAAAAACAGCTAGAGGAGCATGGACTCATGGAATTTGTGTAATCTTTTCATAAGGGGATAAGAAACAACAACAACACTGTCTAAAAACAGCTAGAGGAGCATGGACTTATGGAATTTGTGTAATCTTTTCATAAGGGGATAAGAAACAACAACAACACTGTCTAAAAACAGCTGGAGGAGCATGGACTCATGGAATTTGTATAATCTTTTCATAAGGGGATAAGAAACAACAACAACACTGTCTAAAAACAGCTAGAGGAGCATGGACTCATGGAATTTGTGTAATCTTTTCATAAGGGGATAAGAAACAACAACAACACTGTCTATAAACAGCTAGAGGAGCATGGACTCATGGAATTGGTGTAATCTTTTCATAAGGGGATAAGAAACAACAATAACACTGTCTATAAACAGCTAGAGGAGCATGGACTCATTGAATTTGTGTAATCTTTGTACAAGGGGATAAGAAACAACAACAACACTGTCTATAAACAGCTAGAGGAGCATGGACTCATGGAATTCATCTAATCTTTGTACAAGGGGAAAAGAAACAACAACGACACTGTCTAAAAATAGCTAGAGGAGCATGGACTCATGGAATTTGTGTAATCTTTTCATAAGGGGATAAGAAACAACAACAACACTGTCTATAAACAGCTAGAGGAGCATGGACTCATGGAATTCATGTAATCTTTGTACAAGGGGATAAGAAACAACAACAACACTGTCTATAAACAGCTAGAGGAGCATGGACTCATGGAATTCATGTAATCTTTGTACAAGGGGATAAGAAACAACAACGACACTGTCTAAAAACAGCTAGAGGAGCATGGACTCATGGAATTTGTGTAATCTTTTCATAAGGGGATAAGAAACAACAACAACACTGTCTATAAACAGCTAGAAGAGCATGGACTTATGGAATTCATGTAATCTTTGTACAAGGGGATAAGAAACAACAACAACACTGTCTATAAACAGCTCGAGGAGCATGGACTCAATGAATTTGTGTAATCTTTGTACAAGGGGATAAGAAACAACAACAACACTGTCTATAAACAGCTAGAGGAGCATGGACTCATTGAATTTGTGTAATCTTTGTACAAGGGGATAAGAAACAATAACAACACTGTCTATAAACACCTAGATGAGCATGGACTCATGGAATTCATCTAATCTTTGTACAAGGGGATAAGAAACAACAACGACACTGTCTAAAAACAGCTAGAGGAGCATGGACTCATCGAATTTGTGTAATCTTTTCATAAGGGGATAAGAAACAACAACGACACTGTCTAAAAACAGCTAGAGGAGCATGGACTCATGGAATTCATCTAATCTTTGTACAAGGGGATAAGAAACAACAACAACACTGTCTATAAACAGCTAGAGGAGCATGGACTTATGGAATTCATGTAATCTTTACACAAGGGGTTAAGAAACAACACAATTCTGTGCTATGTTTCTCCGTAAGTTAGAGAAGGTTCACTCACGTTCCCTGGACAAACTTGGAGTTGGTGGAAGGGCGGATGGAAGGGGGTGGAACAGCTATGGTTGAAACAATGAGGTCCAGCGGAGAGCTGGTAGCTGGGTCCAACATCAGGAACTCATAGTCCTGTCCAGAGCAACACACTTCAGACAATCACAGCTATGAACAGTAGCTTGATTATTCAATAAATATTATAAAGAAGCCAATTGGCCATTTGAATTGATTTTTAAATTGATTTAAACACAAGGTAATAAGACCAAATAAATAAATAGTGTGTGACGTTTAGGTAACAGCGTTGTTACCATCTTCAGACAAAAGTACTGAATGAGAAATTTTACCACAGCATGTTTTAAATAGTTGCTGTTATCAAGTGTGTAAACAAGATAGCAGATTAGATAAAAAAAAGATAGTTTTCTGAGAAACACATAAGAATAACAGTAACTATTTAAAACATGCTGCGGTAAAATTTTCTCATTCAGTACTTTTGTCTGAAGATGGTAACAACGCTGTTACCGAAACGTCACACACTATTTATTTATTTGGTCTTATTACCTTGTGTTTATAATCTATAATCCAAATTGTACCTTATCAAAATTGAATTAATTTTTTTATTAAGAGACATAATTCCTATTTTAGAGTTTTTATAGAAACCAAAAAGCTTCTTTTTTTTTAATTCAGATTTTATAGTTAAGGTTTTTTTTTTTTCTTCTTTTTTTACTTATCCCTAAGTACACGTGGTACAGGCCATGATAATCATGGTGGGTAGTTAGCGACTGCTTTTACTGTAAGTGTACCCTATGTCAACACATGTGAAAAGCAGTTTAACTTTGCACTTACAAATGTGTAACGTTAAGGAAGCTTTGTCATGTGTTGGGAGGTGCAGCACATGTAAGAATGGTGGTCAACCTACCCTGGTAGGGATATTCTCAAACAATGTCAGCACCATGTTGGGGTCAAGCAATGTCTGGACACACCACCTGGCAGTTAGAGACACACAAAATCTCACCATCAGGACCAGGAACAGTTATAAACTTAGATATAGCGGCTCATACAATTACACTCATGGATAAAACTTAAGGAAGTTAAGGAAGTGGAAATTCTTTAATGTCGTCAGTCATCAATTTTTTTTTTTTAAGGAGGCAAAGGCAATTTTGTTCACACTCAGTTATCTCGTGTGTTTTCAATAAAGGTTACTGTGTATCAAATAACTTTCAGAGTTATTGTTTGAATCCCGATATACATGCTAAAAGGTACAACTTCCTTAAGTTTTGTCTATAAGTGTATTTTCAATAAAGGTCACTGTAATATCTTTCATAGTTATTGTCTGAATCCTGATATACATGCTAAAAGATACAACTTCCTTAAGTTATGTCCATGAGTGTATATTAACTGGTAGGGTTGAACCTGTGCAAAAATTATGATGTGTCATTGAAGCAATTTTTAAAAGAAGAAAAAAAAAAGTAAATCCCTTTATAGGGGTGTTCATTTAGCTTGACATTTTTTTTATTTTGCTTATCCCTAGTACATGTGCTACAGGCCATGATAATCATGGTGGGTAGAAGGCAACTGCTTTTACTGTAAGTACACCATATGTAGGAGGGAAAAGTTAAAGAGACAAAGGTCGCCTCTCCCGTCAAAATAGACGCCATCTATTGACTGTCGCCGCAAAGTAGCGGTCTCGGGTCGGCTAGTTTGCGGTGACGGTCAATAGATGGCGTCTAGTTTTGACGTCTATTTTGACGGGAGAGGCGACTTTTGTCTCTTTAAATCAATATCCTCGCGGCAAAATTTCCATCTAGAAATAATGTAGTATATTCTTCTCTCAGTATATAGTAGGTAATATAAAATATGTATATAATAACATATATATATATATTTTTTTTTTTGCTTATCCTTAGTACACGTGCTACAGGCCATGATAATCATGGTGGGTAGTTAGAGACTGCTTTTACTGTAAGCGCACCACATGTCTACACATGTGAAAAGCAGTTCGACTTTGCACTTAGAAATGTGCCAGAGCCCCGTTTGGTTACTTGCACTCGCTGGTGGGGTTGGACTTTTGCAAGAATCGGGAGCCATTGGAATATATATATTTTTTAAACAGAAAATGTGTCCAATGCGGGATTCGAACCCGGGTCGTAGTGGTCGAAAACCAAACGGTTTAACCAGCCTTCCACCGACCCCCCCCCCATATATATATATAAATGTATTTATTATTAAATTGTTAAAGTGATAATCCTGTTGAAGGACTGACAAGTCCGAAAACTTTAAAATATAAAAAAATTGTACAAGAAACTTAACCCTGGAAGCTTCATTTATTTTATAACACATCAATTCGGATAATGGAAGAAATGCCTCCCAAAAGGTATCTATTGAGGGGTCTCAATATAGATGCTGTTTCTCTTTACCTTGAGAGACAACCTAGTGTTTAGTCCAGCTACTTGACCAGCTCGGTAACTCCAAGGAAGAGGCTCTAAGGACGACTATCAACCATCCAAAACTTATCCAGAACTCTTTTTTTATTGAAAAACACGCTCAATTTATATATTAACAACAACAACAACAATAAAAGCCTTTATTTAGGGCATTCCGCCCCCATATAGGATTCGCCGTATTTACACATCAACTAGAGGAGAGGGAAGAGGAAACATTTACAACAAAATAAAGTTTGTCTCACATTCAATTACCTATTTACAGATAGGTCATCCTCCAGTATCCTTTGCCCTGCATTCTTTCTCATCCGCCCAGCTTCTGTGCAGAATTTAAAGTATCTAACAATCAGTAATTCATCATCCAGAGCTGAAGAGAGAAGTTGACATATGCGATGGTAATTTATACATTAAAGAAATTTACATACTAATTTACACATTAAAATAAATTTACATACTTTTTTTCTCTTAGTTTTTAAGTTACAAATATATTTGCATAAAAATAAAGTTGACTACTCTAGTAGTCCTAACAATATCTATGGTCTAACTGGCTTCCTTTTCTTCACATATTTAGTTGTTATTTCTTATCCCCATGTGTAAAGATTACACCAATTCCATGAATTCATGATCTCATGGAATGGGGTATAGGGGTGATGCTTTCGTTGATCATGGCACCATGATCCAGGTACACTTTGGTGAAACTTTGCTTTTGCCTGTAGTTTGAGGCCATTCCTAACATGGAAGCCTTTGCTGCCGACTCTAACATGAGTACAGACACAGCTCTTTCGTATCCTTGGAGTGGAACCATTGCTGAGGTCCATCAACTGGGTCAGTTGAACTCAGGATTTTTAAAGAGGTAGTGTCCCTCCTGGTTACAGCATCAAGTCTACCAGAACAAGACTTGATTGGGTAGAGGGTTTACTGTACCTCCCAACATTGTCCACTACGCCACAGGCCAGTTACAGAGGGGTAGACATGGGGAGGCCTACATATTTAGTTGTTCAACTATCTCTCATCTACAAAAGGAAAAGGTGACTTGAAACTGTAAACACTTCAGTAATGCCACACACTATCTCTACAACAAAACACACAGGCTAACTATCAACCATTGTGTAATCTAAATGAGGTAAGAGCTAAATTCAGCCATAGGTTATCAACACATAATGAAAGATAAGTTCTGTGGCTTACATTTCTCCATACGGACATCAATCCATACTGCTCTTAATGTTTTATCCCACATTGTGCATCATTCCTCATATTTCTTGAAAATAAAGATATTTCTGCCAGTAAATCTTTTTATTACCTCGACGTTTCGACAAAAAGCTTTTATCCTCGTCAGGAGCAAACAAAAATTAAAACATTTAGCAAGGTGTTAAAAATCATTCTAAGTCTCCAAGGGCGTTCTCACGCAATATTCCAAATTTTGTACCACATCTAAAGTCAAAATTCCTCATATTGGTAAATGAATTACTTGGAAACGAGATGAGAAATGCTGGCAAGAAGTATTATAAGACAAGTTAGAGATAAGTGTAGTCTTCAAATGTTCCAAGTATTATCCAAGAACTACTTCCTCCAACCAACATCTTGGCACAAGATAACATTGGAACAAGCCTCAAAACATAGGCAATCGCTAGGTAATAACACCAAATGAATATAAATGGAAATTTTGCCAGGAGGAAATTGATCAAAAGAGACAAGGGTCGCCTCTCCCATCAAAATAGACGTCTAAAACTAGACACCATCTATTGACCGTCGCCGCAACTAGCGGCCTCAGGTCGGTGACAAAGCCACAACACCAGCTTTGACAAACTGAAAAGCGTCCACCTAGAGACCATGGTTTCAAGCTAATGGCCCTTGTCAGTCTAGGGCAGACTTTATTGTCAAGATTCCATTAAATCCAGTGTGGATCTCATGGAATAAAGTCCGCCCTAGACTGACGAGGTCCATTAGCCTGAAACCATGGTCTCTAGGTGGACGCTTTTCAATTTGCCAAAGCTGGTGTCGTGGCTTTGTCACAGACTCAAGGCCGCTAGTTGCGGTGACGATCAATAGATGGTGTCTAGTTCTGATGTCTATTTTGACGGGAGAGGCGACCTTTGTCTCTTTAGATCTAAAGAACAGACTTACACACACACACACA
>CP092863.1:80267184-80367203 GCA_030710605.1 Cordylochernes scorpioides | reverse complement strand
ATCTAATTAATGAGTGGGCAATGGGAATTGAAGACATGTGGGCCTCCCAAGAGAACAACAGTCTTTGATTTCCAGACTTTCAGAAATGAGCTGGCAGACTCTCTGGCAAAGGCTGGAGCTCTTGGCCTACCTGAATCCAGAGAATCTACCACCCAACTAGACGAAAGAGACCTCCTCTGTACCATCAAAACCCATGGTCTGCAGGAATGGAAATTTGATGCTGCACATGACTGGTACAGAGCAGGAGGGACAAGCACCGGTTCTGTCCTCCCAAGAGAACAACAGTCTTTGATTTCCAGACTTAAGTCTGGTCATCTACGGACAATGACTTTCCAGAATGGTTGCAGGGTTTTCCCACTATGTACTAAGTGTCAACCTGCAACCCCAAGACACATTATTGACTGTATTGACTCATCCATTGATGAGCTCTACTCTTCTCCGGCAGACACCATCAACAAGCTTCACAAGTTTGATACCTTAGTGTGATTGAGTGGAGATAAGAAAGAAGAAGAAGAAGATATGTGGGTAGTAAAGACACAGGTCAGACTGTGTGCAGTAAATAGAAATACTTACCGAGGCCAACATCAAGGTGCTCTGTTTCATCTTGGCGAGTCCAAACCTGGTGATACCCAGCACCTCCCCCTGGGCCACAAACACAGACCATGTCTACTTGGGTAAAATATATATATATACAGTAGAACCTCCCTGTAAAGAATACCTAGTTGCAGAGTCAAAGTTTTTTTTAAAAAGTGGTGTCCTCTTACTAGAGAGTTGTTAAATAACAAAAATGGTAATTTTGACAATGAAAACTGTCCTTTGTAGAGAGATGTCCTCTAGCCTGAATGCTGTCTCATAGAGATTCTACTGTATTTCAAATACAAGTGTGTCAGTAGAGAAATGTACCATACAAGGACAAAACTTAAGGAAGTTTCATATTTTTGATATCAGCCAGTCATCTATTCTTTTTTGAAGGAGACACAGGCAATTTTAAATAAGTTGAAAATCAATCTTGGGGAAGTTTCTTTAAAAGTTTTTTGAATTATTTGAAACACAAGGTAATAAGACCAAATCCAAATAAATAAATAATGTGTGACGTTCCGGTAACAGCGTTGTTACCATCTTCAGACAATAGTACTGAATGAGAAATTTTACCACAGCATGGTTTAAATAGTTACTGTTATCAAGTGTGTAAACAAGATAACAGATAAGAAGAAGATAGTTATCTGAAAAACACAGAATATTATTCTTAGAATTAAAAGTGGAAAATTGGATGTGGAGTTGAAAAGTGGATTTGATCTTATTACCTTGTGTTTATAATCTATAATCCAAATTGTGCCTTATCATTGGAGATTTGGTCTTATTACCTTGTGTTTATAATCTATAATCCAAATTGTACCTTATCATTGGAGATTTGGTCTTATTACCTTGTGTTTATAATCTATAATCCAAATTGTACCTAATCATAGGAGATTTGGTCTTATTACCTTGTGTTTAATTTCTATAATCCAAATTGTACTTTATCATTGGAGATTTGGTCTTATTACCTTGTGTTTAATTTCTATAATCCAAATTGTACCTAATCATTGGAGATTTGGTCTTATTACCTTGTGTTTATAATCTATAATCCAAATTGTACCTTATCATTGGAGATTTGGTCTTATTATCTTGTGTTTATAATCTATGATCCAAATTGTACCTTATCATTGGAGATTTGGTCTTATTACCTTGTGTTTATATTTAATCCAAATTGTGCTTTATCATTGGAGATTTGGTCTTATTACCTCATGTTTATAATCTGTAATCCAAATTGTACCTTATCATTGGAGATTTAGTCTTATTACCTTGTGTTTATAATAATCCAAATTGTGCCTTATCATCTTTATTATTTGAACTCAAGCTTTTTCAGACTTATCCTTTGACAGAAGTGTGTTTAGTGAGTTAGTGTGTTGAAGGGCTGATAAGTCTAAATGCTTGAGTATTAAAAAACATTTGAAGAAACTTATCCCCGGGTTTATCTTCCATTTATATAATTGAACTCAGGGGATTAATATGGTTGTTTATCAACAATTAGCCGACCACGCGTGACCATAAAAATTATTTTAATTTTTGTTTATTTTCGTTATTAGGTTATCAGAGAGAGAAAAGTGTAATTCTCAGCCTGCAACCCCAAAACCACATTATTGACTGTATTGACTTATCCATTGATGAGCTCTACTCTTCCCCAGCAGACACCATCAACAAGCTTTACAAACTTGATACCCTAATATGATTGAGTGGAGATAAGAAAGAAGACACATCCCCAGCAGACACCATCAACAAGCTTTACAAGCTTGATACCTTAATATGATTGAGTGGAGATAAGAAATAATAAGAAGAAGAAGAGAGAGAGAAACAGCACCACAGAGATGACAGGTATTCACCGTTTCACGGCAATGCGTTAAATATAACGTTTCAGTATTAAATTAATCTTCATCCTGTTTAGATAGTGACCAGTAATTGAGAGAAATGTCACAGCTTCAACCCCTCCTACAACTGGCCTGGCGAGCCCCCGAACTTAACGACCTTCCTGGGCCGGACCACGAGCCCAGCACTGCACCAAATAAACCAACTGAGCATTATATCCCCACCCTTGTCTTATTAATATGTTTAAATACAAAATTTTGTTCACACTTGGTGTTCTTGTTCAATAAAAGTCACTGTAATATCTTTCAGTGTCATTATCTGAATCCAGATATACATGCTAGAAGGTACAACTTCCTAAGTTTTGTACATGAGTGTATCTTTCAGAGTTATTGTCTGAATACCGATATACATGCTAAAAGGTACAACTTCCTAAGTTTTATCTCTCCATGAGTGAATGTAATTATGACATTTACTGTAGATGACATCAGGTCAGCCAGGAGGATGAGATGTCTACGGTCCACACTGATGCCGTGGGAGGTCATGGTGAGCTCAATCTCCCGGATGATGGTGGCTCTGGAGCACATAGGACCTGTTGGAGGAACTGACCCGCACCTAGTACGTAGGATTCCATACCCACAAGTATGGGTGCATTAAGCCAAGCTACAAAAAGGTAAAAACCTAATAAAAATGAACATGGATATAAAATAAACACAAGGTAATAAGACCAAATACAAATAAATAAATAGTATGTAGTACACACTCATTTATTTATTTGGATTTGGTCTTACCTTTTGTTTATAGTATATAATCCAAATTGTACCTTATCATGGATATAAAATATTTTCAAATAAAGATAAAATTGTGAAAAAAAGCATATAAAAACTAAAAATATACAGTTAAACCTATCTATAGCGCCCCCTCTAAATAGCGCCTTCCTCTCTATAGGGCCCGATTTTGAATACGTAGTACGATGTGATTTACATTAAAAGTGACCTGTCTATAGCACCCCCTCTCTATAGCACCCTATTTTGGTGAGTCCCAAGAGGGGGGGCTATAGACAGGTT
The DNA here is from genome assembly GCA_030710605.1 of Cordylochernes scorpioides. Classification (NCBI taxonomy): domain Eukaryota; kingdom Metazoa; phylum Arthropoda; class Arachnida; order Pseudoscorpiones; family Chernetidae; genus Cordylochernes; species Cordylochernes scorpioides. The sequence continues at coordinate 80,363,736 of CP092863.1, read as the reverse complement.
TAACTGTATCTCTACAGGACCTTTGGGAGAGGCCACCGCTGCTAATCAAACAGCTCTAGAGGAGCATGAACTCATGGAATTCAGGTAATCTTTACACAAGGGGATAAGAAACAACAACAAATTATTCTCACAATGATTTTTCTTTTTATTTCCAAATTTTAGCTTTCAAGGGATAATCGCTCTTCAACCGACTTAATTAAAAACATCAACTATTGAGTATACAGTTAAACCTGTCTATAGAGTCCCTCTTGGGACTCACCAAAATAGGGTGCTATAGAGAGGGGATGCTATAGACAGGTCACTTTTAATGTAAATCGCATTGTACTACGTATTTAAAATCGGGGGCTATAGAGAGGAAGGCACTATTTAGAGGGGGCGTTATAGACAGGTCTAACTGTATATGTAAATTTCATACAATAGCATATATATGCAAATAATTCTTGCAAGATATAGTCAATGTGTTTAATTAAGCCCGTTGAAGAGTAATTAACACTTGAAAGCTAGCGTTTTGTAATAAAAAGAAACTCATTGTGAGAAAATATTTGTAAAATTTTAAAAATCTTTTCACAATTTTATCAAGAATAATAAAAAAAAAAGATGAGAGACAGACCTGGCAGCCTCGATGCCCAGAACCCGAGCCACCTCCAGGATGTTATTAGAGAAGGTATGGCAGCCTTCCACTCCTGTACTACATTGTAGATCACTGCCCTCAGGACACAGCACACAATACCTACCTGGGGTGGAGATTACAGATTGTAGACCCTCTCCTTCAATAATGAGACTCATCTGGCCCGTCTTATCATCCCGCTGGACCACTGCCCTGCTGATGTTGGGGATACCCTGAAACCCCACATTCCAGGTGAAGCTAAATTGAAAGGATCATTAAACACAAGGTAATAAGCCCAAATCCAAATAAATAAATAGTGTGTGACGTTTCGGTAACAGCCTTGTTACCACGTTCTTACCGAAATGTCACACACTATTTATTCATTTGGATTTGGTCCTATTATCTTGTTTTATAATCTATAATCCAAATTGTGCCTTATTAATGTAAAATGTCTAGATTTTAATGTTTAAAATCAGGTGCTATAGAGAGGAAGGTGCTATTTGGAGGAGGTGCTATTGACAGGTTTAACTGTATATATACAAATGGTGGCAAAATATTTTTTATCTAGACTGTTTTAAATATACTATAAAGGATACCTTCCTAATTGTGCTAGTGAATGGTGCTGATCAACTAATCTGTTGAGGTGGAACAACCAACCCTACCTTGATGACGACACTGCTTAGCTGAGGCTTGAGGTTGAGGAGAGCCAGTACTCGGCCCATTTTCTCCACCATCTTGTCGGAGGGAGACACGGCCAGAGTGGAGCTGTTGACCACTTGTACCTCCGACTGGCGAAGTGAAGCCAAGATGGAGGTACGGATAGTCTCCACTGTCACTTCCAGCTGTCACCCACAGTGATAGCTGAACACTACAGCCCCACACAACACAATGGACTGTGTCTTGTCCACACAACAATGACACAGTAAAATCACATTCTGACACAATGGCCGTATGGATGTCTCCACTGTCACCCACAGAGCTGGCTCAACACTACAAGCCTACCTCACACATACCAACACACTGGACTGTGTCTTGACCACACAACAATGACACAGTAAAATCACATTCTGACACAATGGCCGTATGGATGTCTCCACTGTCACCCACAGAGCTGGCTCAACACTACAAGCCTACCTCACACATACCAACACACTGGACTGTGTCTTGACCACACAACAATGACACAGTAAAAATCACATTCTGACACAATGGCCGTATGGATGTCTCCACTGTCACCCAAAGAGCTGGCTCAACACTACAAGCCTACCTCACACATACCAACACACTGGACTGTGTCTTGACCACACAACAATGACACAGTAAAAATCACATTCTGACACAATGGCCGTATGGATGTCTCCACTGTCACCCAAAGAGCTGGCTCAACACTACAAGCCTACCTCACACATACCAACACACTGGACTGTGTCTTGACCACACAACAATGACACAGTAAAATCACATTCTGACACAATGGCCGTATGGATGTCTCCACTGTCACCCACAGAGCTGGCTCAACACTACAAGCCTACCTCACACATACCAACACACTGGACTGTGTCTTGACCACACAACAATGACACAGTAAAAATCACATTCTGACACAATGGCCGTATGGATGTCTCCACTGTCACCCAAAGAGCTGGCTCAACACTACAAGCCTACCTCACACATACCAACACACTGGACTGTGTCTTGACCACACAACAATGACACAGTAAAAATCACATTCTGACACAATGGCCGTATGGATGTCTCCACTGTCACCCAAAGAGCTGGCTCAACACTACAAGCCTACCTCACACATACCAACACACTGGACTGTGTCTTGACCACACAACAATGACACAGTAAAATCACATTCTGACACAATGGCCGTATGGATGTCTCCACTGTCACCCACAGAGCTGGCTCAACACTACAAGCCTACCTCACACATACCAACACACTGGACTGTGTCTTGACCACACAACAATGACACAGTAAAAATCACATTCTGACACAATGGCCGTATGGATGTCTCCACTGTCACCCAAAGAGCTGGCTCAACACTACAAGCCTACCTCACACATACCAACACACTGGACTGTGTCTTGACCACACAACAATGACACAGTAAAATCACATTCTGACACAATGGCCGTATGGATGTCTCCACTGTCACCCACAGAGCTGGCTCAACACTACAAGCCTACCTCACACATACCAACACACTGGACTGTGTCTTGACCACACAACAATGACACAGTAAAAATCACATTCTGACACAATGGCCGTATGGATGTCTCCACTGTCACCCACAGAGCTGGCTCAACACTACAAGCCTACCTCACACATACCAACACACTGGACTGTGTCTTGACCACACAACAATGACACAGTAAAATCACATTCTGACACAATGGCCGTATGGATGTCTCCACTGTCACCCAAAGAGCTGGCTCAACACTACAAGCCTACCTCACACATACCAACACACTGGACTGTGTCTTGACCACACAACAATGACACAGTAAAATCACATTCTGACACAATGGCCGTATGGATGTCTCCACTGTCACCCACAGAGCTGGCTCAACACTACAAGCCTACCTCACACATACCAACACACTGGACTGTGTCTTGACCACACAACAATGACACAGTAAAAATCACATTCTGACACAATGGCCGTATGGATGTCTCCACTGTCACCCAAAGAGCTGGCTCAACACTACAAGCCTACCTCACACATACCAACACACTGGACTGTGTCTTGACCACACAACAATGACACAGTAAAATCACATTCTGACACAATGGCCGTATGGATGTCTCCACTGTCACCCACAGAGCTGGCTCAACACTACAAGCCTACCTCACACATACCAACACACTGGACTGTGTCTTGACCACACAACAATGACACAGTAAAAATCACATTCTGACACAATGGCCGTATGGATGTCTCCACTGTCACCCAAAGAGCTGGCTCAACACTACAAGCCTACCTCACACATACCAACACACTGGACTGTGTCTTGACCACACAACAATGACACAGTAAAAATCACATTCTGACACAATGGCCGTATGGATGTCTCCACTGTCACCCAAAGAGCTGGCTCAACACTACAAGCCTACCTCACACATACCAACACACTGGACTGTGTCTTGACCACACAACAATGACACAGTAAAAATCACATTCTGACACAATGGCCGTATGGATGTCTCCACTGTCACCCAAAGAGCTGGCTCAACACTACAAGCCTACCTCACACATACCAACACACTGGACTGTGTCTTGACCACACAACAATGACACAGTAAAATCACATTCTGACACAATGGCCGTATGGATGTCTCCACTGTCACCCACAGAGCTGGCTCAACACTACAAGCCTACCTCACACATACCAACACACTGGACTGTGTCTTGACCACACAACAATGACACAGTAAAATCACATTCTGACACAATGGCCGTATGGATGTCTCCACTGTCACCCACAGAGCTGGCTCAACACTACAAGCCTACCTCACACATACCAACACACTGGACTGTGTCTTGACCACACAACAATGACACAGTAAAAATCACATTCTGACACAATGGCCGTATGGATGTCTCCACTGTCACCCACAGAGCTGGCTCAACACTACAAGCCTACCTCACACATACCAACACACTGGACTGTGTCTTGACCACACAACAATGACACAGTAAAAATCACATTCTGACACAATGGCCGTATGGATGTCTCCACTGTCACCCAAAGAGCTGGCTCAACACTACAAGCCTACCTCACACATACCAACACACTGGACTGTGTCTTGACCACACAACAATGACACAGTAAAATCACATTCTGACACAATGGCCGTATGGATGTCTCCACTGTCACCCACAGAGCTGGCTCAACACTACAAGCCTACCTCACACATACCAACACACTGGACTGTGTCTTGACCACACAACAATGACACAGTAAAAATCACATTCTGACACAATGGCCGTATGGATGTCTCCACTGTCACCCAAAGAGCTGGCTCAACACTACAAGCCTACCTCACACATACCAACACACTGGACTGTGTCTTGACCACACAACAATGACACAGTAAAAATCACATTCTGACACAATGGCCGTATGGATGTCTCCACTGTCACCCAAAGAGCTGGCTCAACACTACAAGCCTACCTCACACATACCAACACACTGGACTGTGTCTTGACCACACAACAATGACACAATACAATAAAGTTAGAAAGAACTGGCAAAATCTGGTGCTTTTGGCTACCTTGAGACCAGACAATCTACCACCCAACTAGATGAAAGAGACCTCCTCCATACCATCAAAACCCAATGCCAGCAAGAAGTGGAAATCTACCGCTGCACATGACTGGTACAGAGCAGGAGAAACAAAGTACAAATACTGTCCTCCCAAGTAGTCCTTGATTTGCAGACTTAAGTCTGGACAAACGGACAAATACCTTCTAAAATGGTTGCAAGATTTTCCCACTATTAACTAAGTGCAATTGGAATGGAATGTTACAACACTAACTCACTCCGGACCATATATACAGTTGCCCAGCCATCCTTGCAGCCTTCTATATGGCAGACATCAATCCAGGGACAAGGCACCTTAGTTGGCTGGTATTGTGATCAGGGTACATGGACCGATCTGATCTGCTCCATGGACAAGACACCAACACCTCAGTTGGCCGGTATTGTGATCAGGGTGCATGGACCTATCTGATCAGCTCCATGGACAAGACACCACCTCAGTTGGCCGGTATTGTGATCAGGGTGCATGGACCTATCTGATCAGCTCCATGGACAAGACACCACCTCAGTTGGCTGGTATTGTGATCAGGGTGCATGGACCTATCTGATCAGCTCCATGGACAAGACACCACCTCAGTTGGCCGGTATTGTGATCAGGGTGCATGGACCTATCTGATCAGCTCCATGGACAAGACACCACCTCAGTTGGCCGGTATTGTGATCAGGGTGCATGGACCTATCTGATCAGCTCCATGGACAAGACACCACCTCAGTTGGCTGGTATTGTGATCAGGGTGCATGGACCTATCTGATCAGCTCCATGGACAAGACACCACCTCAGTTGGCCGGTATTGTGATCAGGGTGCATGGACCTATCTGATCAGCTCCATGGACAAGACACCACCTCAGTTGGCCGGTATTGTGATCAGGGTGCATGGACCTATCTGATCAGCTCCATGGACAAGACACCACCTCAGTTGGCCGGTATTGTGATCAGGGTGCATGGACCGATCTGATCTGCTCCATGGACAAGACACCACCTCAGTTGGCCGGTATTGTGATCAGGGTGCATGGACCTATCTGATCAGCTCCATGGACAAGACACCACCTCAGTTGGCCGGTATTGTGATCAGGGTGCATGGACCGATCTGATCTGCTCCAGGACAAGACGCTACAACAAACTAAGTGTAATTCTCAACCTACAACCCCAAACAACATCATTGACTGTGTCAATGTGAAATGAGCAGTCTAGGTGTTCCAAAGTGTAAATCCAGATAATCTTCAATAATGTAGTCAGCAAAAGTCACTTTAAATCCATTCCTTTAATTCAAGTATGAAAAACTCCATCTTTGCCGGTCCCAAGCCCGAATGAAAAAGGAGAAGGGGGAGCAGTAACAAGCTATCTAAAAAACCTGGGCTCAGATGGCCCAGCTGATAGTATCCTGTAAGGGCTCCTAATCCAGGGATACAGGATGAGCAGCGTTTGTACTCCATGTTAGGAGTGGCTGCACATGGCTTTTATTCCTCATGTCAGAGGCGGCCATTTCTTTTGGAGTTAAGTAGGCCTGCCACTGAGTAGTGCTCACAGTCTTAATGACAAAGGCAGACACTTTCTACTTCACCCAGTGTGGAGATAAGAAAGAAAAAGAAGGTATGAAAAAGAAAATGACAAAAAATGAAGAAGAGAAATTGAGAGATTTAGGAAAGAGGGTGATTGTGTCAATCTAGAGACTTGAATCCTTCAGGTATTCTGGGACTCACCTTGAGATCTTTGACCAGATCCATGTCAAACTTGAGAAGGAGGAAACTGTTGGAGGGCACCACGCAGAACTCATAGGAGACACAGATCTGTCACACCACCGGTTAACTTCCTAGAGTGAAGTGGGGAGGTGCACACATGTATAGGGAACAAGTTGGTATAGGTCCTGTTTCCAGCATAAGTGTCCTCTCATGGAGTATGTTCTACTGTATTGGTGGTGGGGAAACTTTCCTTTGTAGAAAGGTGTTCTCTAGCATGAGTGTCCTCTCATGGAGTATATTCTACTGTATTGGTGATTGAAACTGTCCTTTCATGGAGTATGTTCTGAAACCTGGTGATGAAAACTGTCCTTTATAGAGAGATGTCCTCTAGCATGAGTGTCCGCTCATGGAGTATGTTCTACTGTAAATAAAATATATATAAGGTCTTCATTGGTGGCATCCACCATGGGATAGAGAGAGAAGGAATGATGACCAGCCAGTCAATCAGATAGTGACATGGTTCTGGATGTCAAACTTACATGTGAGAGAAGGGTCTTTTCCAACCGGCCTTTCACCAAGATGGCATCTTCAATGGAGGAAGGAGAGGGAAGCTGGGCGGTGATGATGGGGGTGCTGATGTTCTTGTTGGCATTGATGATTTCCTGGATACGGGGCACACCCTGGGTGATGTCTGGCTGGGGTTAAGGACATCACACACTTCAACATCTACTGTTTTCTAATTATAGTAACAACGCTTTACGAAATTCTCAAAAACCTCAAAAATTCACCTTCAATGGATACCCTCACACGTTGGCATTGAAGGCAATGAAGCTGCTGATGTACTAGCGAAAAAAGGCACAAAAGAACCCCTGCCACAGAAAAATAAACTTACTTTTAAAGAAATAGAAACAATAGCCAAAACATAAATAAACAAGAATTGGAGGATCCCACCTAAGCACAGTTGGTACAGTGGAGTGAACCCAGGAGGAGCTCTGAACATCAGAAATAGACAGCATCAAACAACACTAACAAGATTTAGAACAGGCCATCTCAAGCCATTGAAGATAGAAAATAATAACAAAATTTATCCCACTTGCCCAAAATGTAGTTTGGTACCTGCAGCTCCAGAACACATTTTGGCTTGCATTAGAAGCACTAAACAGGACCTTTGGGAGATGCCACTGCATATCATAATACAGTTCGAGGAGCATGAACTCATGGAATTCGTGTAATCTTTACACAAGGGGATAAGAAACAAGAACAACATATCTCCAATGATAAGGCACAATTTGGATTATAGATTATAACACAAGGTAATAAGACCAAATCCAAATAAATAAATAGTGTGTGGCATTTCAGTAACAGCATTGTTATCATCTTCAGACAAAAAATCTTCATTCAGCACTTTTGTCTGAAGATGGTAAAAATGCTGTTACCAAAATGTCACACACTATTTATTTGGATTTGGTCTTATTACCTTGTGTTATAATAATATAATAATTATATAATATATATATTATATAATCTAAAATGCAAATATTTTATTTTTTTAAAACATATATTTTTTTCATTCATCGACTGTTCTACATTTTTTGACCATAGATTTAGAACATACCACTTTGAATATTGTCGTAAATATGTACAGTTAACCTACCATTTTTTTAATTCACAAATATAGAATTCATTTTATAAATTCTATATTACTGTGATAAATAATTTTACGTGTAATTTTCTTCAAGTAATTCAAAATAAAAACTTCTTGATGGGTAAATAATTTATTTCCGATTTTTCATGACTGCACCTTCAATTCTATCTTTTTCAACAACAAAACAAAATAATTCATAACATATATATAATATAATACACCTATCCCCCGATTTAAACGGTACTTGTTTTACACGGTTTTCCAAATAAGTTTTTTTTTTTTTGTTTTTATCGCACTATACTAAATGCTACTGTGATTGAACACATGCGTTGTGTACACATCTCACGAGGAATCCCGAGCTTATGTGCTGACTACATATTTTAACCTGGTAATGCATTTTATTTTTATTTCTGTGTACACCTATCCCCCGATTTACACGTTTTTCTTAGGAACGTATCTACCGTGTAAATCGGGGGATAGGTGTATATATGATAATCTATAATCCAAATTGTGCCTTATCATTACCTTGTGTTAAAAGAATTAGAAGAAGAAACAACCAAGTCAAGGATACTCATGGAGGCCACGCCGGCAAAGTGGAAAGTCTTGAGGGTCATCTGTGTGGCGGGTTCCCCAATGCTCTGAGCACAGATGGCGCCGATGGCGGTACCTGGACACAGAAGCTATGAGGCAAGTCCATGACAAATGGTGGACATCTTACCTTCTTGCAGACGGGCCTTCTGGTACTTAGTCCGGTATGTATCCACAAAGTGGTCCAGCTGGGTGTGAGTCACTCGGTGGACTTCTTCAAAGGCCTTTCCCCACTCTGGCAACATGATGCTTCCTTTAGAACAGACTCATTGTATGAGGTGTAGGGGTGCAGCTTTCATTGATCATGGCACCATGATCCAAGCACACTTTGGTGAAACTTTGCCTGTAAGTTGAGGCTGTTCCTAACATGGAAGTCTTTGCTGCCGACTCTAACATGAGTACAGACACAGCTCCTCTGTATTCCAGGAGTGGGACCCTTGCTGAGGTCTATCAACCGGGTCAGTTAAGTCAGGATTTTTAAAGAGGTCTACTCTTCTTTTAACAATGAACTCATGGAATTCGTGTAATCTTTACACAAGGGGATAAGAAACAACATTAGAACAGACTAGATGATAGACAGTCAAATCTCTCCCATAATCAGGCCATCAGATGTAAAACTGACAATGTATCGGCCTTTCAACCTCCAATCATGAATCACCCCTAGGAGTATCCTTTTTTTTTTATCATCCCTAGTACACATGGTCCTACCCAGAAGTCCTCCTCTACGTGGCCGGTGGGAGAAACAGCACAAGTAAGGGACTGTCCTGTAGGGTGAGGTACGGTGGGGTATTCGTGAGCCCCAAACCGCTACAGTAACCGTTAACAGGGAACTCTGAAATGTGGCTGACTAACGGGGCAATGGCATCCTTCCTTTCCATGGAGCAAGGACAAGACGCTACGGTAACAGTAAACAGGGAACTCTGAAATGTGGCTGACTAACGGGACAATGACCCCCCCATTCCATGGAGGGATAAGACACCACCACCATTAATTTATCATTTACTCTACATGGCAGGTGGTAGAAGTAGCACAAGTAAGGAACAGCCCTGTAGGGTGAAGTACGGTGTCGTGAGCCCTGAGCCGTTACAGTAACCGTGAACAGGGAACTCTGAAATGTGGCTGACTAACGGGGCAATAGCACCCCTCCATTCCATGGAGCAACAAGGCACTTTTGTTGGCTGGTATTATGATCAGGTTGCACGGGCCAATCTGATCTGTTCCATGGACAAGACACCATCAGTACACATGGTACAGGCCATAAAAATCATGGTGGGTAGAATTAACAACTGCTTTTACTCTAAGTGCATCACATGTCTACACATGTGAAAATCAGTTTGACTTTTTACACTTACAAATATGCCAGAGAGCTTCATTTGGTTACTTGCAGTCACTGGTGCTGTTGTAATTTTGCAAGAATCAGGGAGCCATTGGAGCATTTTTTTTTTTTAATTAAGAAAAAACGAGCCCAATGCGGGATTTGAACCCCGGGTCAGAGTGATCAAATACCAATGGTTTAGACCACTCATCCACCACATCCTCCAAGGAGTATCCTTGTTATAGGGGGAGTTTCTCATGGGAGAGTCCATAGGAAGTAATAAAAAATAGTATAATCACTGGTGATAAGTTACAATTTGAATTATAGATTAGAAATATAAGGTAACAAGACCAAATCCAAATAAATTAATAGTGTGTGATATATCGGTAATACAGCGATGTATTACCTAAACATCACAAACCTATCATTAATTTGGTGTTGTTACTTTATATTTCAACTCCGCCTTTCCCGGTCCCAAGCCCGGATGAAAAAGTAGGAGGGGGAGCAATAACAAGCTCACTAAAAAACCTGGGCTCTGCTGGCCTGGCTGATAGTACCCGGTAAGGCTCCTAATCCGGGGATACCGGATGAGCAGCGTTTGTACTCCATGTTAGGAGTGGCTGCACATGGCGACTGTTCCTCTTGTCAGAGGCGGCCATTTCTTTTGGAGCAAAGTCAGTGGCCTGCCACTGAGTAGTGCTCCCAGTCTTAATGACAAAGGCAGACGCATTCTACTTCACCCAGTCATGATGGTTGTCAAACTGACACCATCAAGGGTCACAACTTGATACCCTAATATGATTGAGTGGAGATAAGAAAGAAGAAGACTTTATATTTCTAATCCACACATAATCCAAATTGTAACTTATCATCAGTGACTATGTTATTTTTTATTACTTCATATGGACTCCCATTGTTCAATAACTTCTTTTCACCGGTTTTCTTCAATTCACTCTTCAACCTAGAGGTATAGTTGGCGAACAAGTCTTCTCCTAAAATGTAGCAGGCTTTCCATGATCCTAACTAGTTTCAAAGCACTGATCTTACAAAAACTCAACTAAACTAATCTTTACTTCCAACCACCATATATATACAATAAATTCATACACGTGACCAGACACTCCTGGTCAAATATAATATAAACATATATATACAGTTAAACCTGTCTATAGCGCCCTCTCTAAATAGCGCCTTCCTCTCTATAGCACCAGATTTTAAATACGTAGTACGATGCGATTTACATTAAAAGTGACCTGTCTATAGCACCCCCTCTATAGCATCCTATTTTGGTGAGTCCCAAGAGGGAGAGCTATAGACAGGTTTAACTGTATATACATGTGGTAATAAGAGGTGGGGAAAATAAATAAGGACATCACAAGTTGAAAGAAATACCCAGGCAACCAGGAGAGAGAAACGGGACCTGCACAGCTGGGCGGCTGTTTGTATCGTACCACAATCCCCAACTGTCTTAAAAGTCCCGAGGTGTTAACTGATGGACCCCAATGGTCACCCCTTGGAATGTCACTGGTGTGTCAAGTGACCGGACTCCCGTCTCTCTCTGGGTTGACTGCAGGTTGGCTTTATTATTCCTGGAAGAGTATATATTGCGGCATTTACTTTTAAATATGATCTGAAGCTCTCCTATATTTCAAGAAGTTGAGAAAACAGCATTAAAAGGGTAGAAGAGCTTGTGACTGGTGGCTCAAGGAGACCGCACCACTGGCAGGGAGAGAATAAACATATCTTCCTTGGAAGTCATTTAAAACTCAACGTCTAAGATTATTTTTGGAAAGTTAAGTTTCTTGAAACTTTACAAGGCGAGTTTCTCAGTGTTATTTTCAATGTGACAATATTATGAAATACATACACAGTTATTAAAAATAATAAAAAATCTTAACACCCGTGTTTCTGAGATATAATCACTCTTTGCATCAAACCTGTTAGGTTTACCCGAGCTATAACAGAAGAGAAATCCTGAGTTCAACTGACCCGGTTGATAGACCTCAGCAAGGGTCCCACTCCAGGGATACGGAGGAGCTGTGTCTGTACTCATGTTAGAGTCAGCAGCAAAGGCTTCCATGTTAGGAACGGCCTCAAATTACAGGCAAAGTCAGACTTTCACCAAAGTGTGCCTGGATCATGGTGCCATGATCAACGAAAGCTGCACCCCTACACCCCATTCCATGAGATCATGAACTCATGGAATTCATGTAATCTTTACACAAGGGGATAAGAAACAACAACAGAAGAGAGACATGAAGATCATGGGATGACAGAGCAGTTTCAGTGACTCACCTGGATATTGTGGATTCTGGGAGCGATAGTGATCTCTCTTCCTCCAGAGAGCCTCCACCTTGGAAGCCAGTTCAGAGAAGAAGTCACTGCACACCATCCCATAATCTACAATCCTATCTTTAAAATTTTACACAAATAAATTTACTGGCAATGCATTTCTTTTAAATATCATCAAATATTATCTCTACAGACCTTACTGCAATGATATAAGTTATTGAATGAGAGGGCTTGACTCATCAGTAGTGAACCCTCTTAGCGGTTTCGTCAAATTAATCTCTAAACTGCTCTACTATTGTATTGGATTGGTTTGGGATATACCCTGTATTTTCTATGGAAGGCAGCTTAGGGGTGTTTAGTGAACTATGGACATAAGCTTATAGGTCTGTAGAGGTACATACATATAATTTCGAGGTATTGCATCGAGCAAAGCTCTTCCGCAAAATATGTTTTCATAACCAATATATTCTATCTTTACTCTATGATTCTTTTAATAAGGTGTCTCATTATTATTAGAGCTCTAAAGAAGCGTTATGGTAGATTAAATTGGTGAAACCGCTGGTAGGGGTTCACCATTAATGAGACAAGCCCTCCCAATAAAATTGTCTGTGCTTATAAGAAGTTTTAAAGCCACGGGGCTCTGGAACATTTGTAAGTGCAAAGTCGAACTGCTTTTCACATGTGTAGAGATGTGGTACACTTACAGTAAAAGCAGTTGCCTACTTCTACCCACCATGATTATCATGGCCTGTACCACATGTATATTTTTTCTTATCCCTAGTACACGTGGTACAGGCCATGATAATCATGGTGGGTAGAAGTAGACGACTGCTTTTACTGTAAGTGCACTACATGTCTACACATGTGAAAAGCAGCTTGACTTTTGCACTCACAAATATGGCAGAGCCCCGTTTGGTTACTTGCATTCGCTGGTGGGGTTGGACTTTTGCAAGAATCGGGGTCATTGAGGATTTTTTAATCATAAAAAAAAATCCCCATTGCAGGAATCAAACCCGGGTCGTAGAGGTCGAAAACCAACGGTTTAGACCATCCTTCCACCGACCCCCTGTATATAAGTGAGTTTTTAAAATAAAATTGGGTGAGTGAATAAGAATTAGTTGTGGTTTATTTTCTTTGGTTGAGTCATTATGGGTACCATTGGGGTGTTGCCTGGGTAGTTGAATAGAGGTGATGATTGCAGAAGGCCTTGGTGACAAGAAAACCAGATACAGTCCTCTAAAAATGAAAGCCATACGGCTTACAATCCGTTAAGGACTAGGGAAATAGAGTTAAAGCCAAAGTCCAGAGAAACCCACCTGAGATCCTTCTTAATCTTGGGATTGGTGTAGAGTAGGAAGTCAGCCTGGGAGAGAAGCACATCTCTGTAATGTAGGATTTCCTGGGCTGGGAGTGGAGACTCCTCCCGGCAGGGGTACATGGCCTGGGTACCAACCACAAACTGATTGATATATACTGTATAGACCAGGAGTTGGCAAACTTTTGAGTCGGGAAGAGTCAAAAATTACAATTTTCAAAATTTCAAAAGTTTTAAAGAGCCACAACATTTTTTCTTGCCAACAATAAATAGTACTCACATAAATAATATTTACGAATGGAACTATATAAAGAGCTCAAGCTTCACATCAAAAGAGCCGCATGTGGCTCGCAAGCTGCAGATTGTCAACCCCTGGTATAGACTATCATAGTTTAGTAGCTTATGACAATTAAAAGACCCCATATCAAACTTCAAAACTTATTACCTGACTTTTTAACAACACATTGGTGCTTTATTTTTTCATTCTAGAAAACTTAACATGATGCTCTACACAAAGTTTTGAAACTTTATATACAGTAGAACCTCCCTGTAAAAGACAACACCTAATTGCAAAGCCGAAGCGTTCTTTAGCGAGAGGTGTCCTCTTACCAGAGAGTTACTAAATAGTAAAAATGGTAATTTTTGTGATAAAAACTGTCCTTTGTAGAGAGGTGTCCTCTAGCGCAAGTGTCCTCTCATGGAGGTTGTTCTACTGTATTGGTGATGGAAACTGTCCTTTGTAGAGAGATGTCCTCTAGCGTGAGTGTCCTCTCATGGAGTATGTTCTACTGTATTGGTGATGGAAACTGTCCTTTGTAGAGAGGTGTCCTCTAGTGTGAGTCTCCTCTCATGGAGTATATTCTACTGTATTGGTGATGGAAACTGTCCTTTGTAGAGAGGTGTCCTCTAGTGCAAGTGTCCTCTCATGGAAGTTCTACTGTAATAACAAAGAACACATAATCCATGTTGAGCTTTCTTCAAGATAAATTCAGTATGCTGATAAGAGGTAATCAATGTTATAAGAGCAAATCCAAATTAATAAATATTGAAGTGACATTTCAGTATAACAACTTGAACTAGAGATTAGAAAAATAAGGTAACAAGATCTAATCTAAATAATTAAACTGTCTTTTTCTTTCTTATCTCCACTCAATCATATCAGGGTATCAAGCTTGTAGAGCATGTTGATGGTGTCTGCTGGGGATGAGTAGAGCTCATCAATGGATGAGTCAATATAGTCCATGATGTGGTTTGGGGTTGCAGGTTGAGAATTACGCTTAGTACAGTAGAACCTCCATGAGAGGACACTCACGCTAGAGGACACCTCTCTACTAAGGACAGTTTTCATTTGCAAAATTACCATTTCTACTATTTAGCAACTCTCCGGTAAGAGGACACCTATCCATAAAGGACACTTTGGCCCTGCAATTAGATGTCATTTACAGGGAGGTTCTACTGTAACATAGTGAGAAAACCCCATGCAATTATTAATTGACACTATAAACTGTGATGTTTCAGTAAAAGGATTTGGATTTGTTCCCTTGTTTCCTTAGGTTTCTAATATCATATTGTCAAGTAGCTCTGCAACTCCGGTCACAAAAAGCTCCATGGGACACCTGTCAATCATCCCTGGACTCCGGGGAAACCACAGGTGTGAGGGGTTCTCCGAATCTTATCGGCAAATAAGGAAAACGGGACGGTGGCTGAACACTCTCATTGTTATTATTTTTACCTTGGGATAAGTTGTTCTCAAAATTTTAAACTATTTTAAAGGCATAAGATTCTTTTTGAAATTAAGCAATTTCTACTGCCCTTACCGCAATGGAAAGGGCCTGGCTCATCAGTGGTGAACCCTCCCAGCGGTTTCGCCAGTTTAATCTACCATACCGCTGTTATATTGCATTTTTGGAACTTCCTTTTATAGTTATAAAAGTATAACAATATAACAGCGGTATGGTAGATTAAACTGGCGAAACCGCTGGGAGGGCTCACCACTGATGAGCCAGGCCCTCCCATTAATTTTTCCATTGCAGTAAGGGGGCAGTAGAAATTGTTTAATTTCAAAAAGAATCTTACGCTTTTAAAATAGTTTCGAATTTTGATAACAGATGGCGCGCTAGTGCATCAAAAGTTGTTCTCCCTATAAACACCTCTTGTATATAATTTTATTGGAGAACTAGAAGGTAAATACCCACCTTTATAATAAATTAATTATTCCCAAATTTGACCTTGCTTTATTTATCTCCGCGACAATATTTTAGAGAAAAAAAAAAGAGTGAGGAGAGATTAAGTAAATAAAATAAAACAAACGAACGAAGAGGAATTTCTTATTTTAATATATGCAAGCTTTCGGACCGTGACGTCCTTCTACTGGCTATAGAATGGAAGATATGACCGACTATGTATAGAGCTAAAAAATTACAAATTTACATATTGAAAATTAATGGTATATATCAAAATTAACACATACAGCAGAGATTAACTAAGAATACATATTTACATCTGAATTAATATACAACGGCGTAAACTATTGTAATTGTGAGGGATAAGAAAGGAAGAATAAATAACTATGATTGTGATGTTTAAGACGTGATGACGGGTGGATGTGGATAAAGTGCTATTTCAACAGGATATGGTATAAGTCAGGTATATCAATATGTCTATTGATACTATTGCATTGTAATGATATCATGGCCTCCAGGATCAATCTTTGATATTTGTTATTGATGTTCTTATAATGGATGGTTGGATTGGATAAGTAAGTTATAGGATGTGATACCAGACCTTGACGTGAGCCAGCAAACGGCTGTAATCCACCAAGGAAGAGTCCCCCTCCATGAACTCTGGATTGAGTCCGTCGTCCCCAAAGATACACTGGACCATTTCACCGGAGCAGGTCCGAATGGTGTTATCATATTGGCAGCTCACATCCTCAAGAGCCTACAACATTCCAATATACACCAGTTAGCACTATAGGCAAAGGACCCTTTTTCTCTCTGACTTGAGAGTTATAAATGATCCAACATGTGAATGCTGTCTAGATGTTGAAACACCAGAGTGTTGGCTTGCCCTCTGACTAACCAAATTGTACTTGCTTACTTTGACATAATGCCATCTTTCTGTATATACTCAATCTTATGAAAACTTTGGCAAGTTTAGAGCTAATTTGTACACAGATTTATAAATCACTACTATTCATAGTGTAAATAATTAAAGATATACACCTATCCCCCGATTTACACGGTAGATACGTTCCTGAGAAAAACGTGTAAATCGGGGGATAGGTGTACACAGAAATAAAAATAAAATGCATTGACAGGTTAAAATATGTAGTCAGCACAAAAGCTCGGGATTCCTCGTGAGATGTGTACACAGCGCATGTGTTCAATCACAGTAGCATTTAAGTACGATAAAAACAAAAAAAAAACTTATTTGGAAAACCGTGTAAAAGCGAAAACGTGTGAAACAAGTACCGTGTAAATCGGGGGATAGGTGTATATATGTAAATGATTCTAATATATAACAATAGTCTGATAGACTTCGTGCTTCTGTAATAATACCAGTTGACATAGTGTTTCATGTAGCTTATACTCAGTGTGGTGTTTCAAAAATATATTGCCCACCCATACTGCTATCTCTGTATACTAACAACAGTTTTTTTTACAATAATTACCCAGTGACAAGTGACTGACCTTGACTAAACGACGCTGCATGTAGCCGGTATCCGCTGTCTTCACAGCAGTGTCCACCAAACCCTCGCGACCTCCCATGGTATGGAAGAAAAACTCTGTGGGGAGCAGCCCGGAGTAGAAGCTGTTCTCTACGAATCCCTTGGCCTGGGGAATCTTGGCTGTATACACATAGGGCATCCATGTTCACATTCCTCTATCTCACCAAGGCATAGACAAACAGTTCAAGAAGATTGCTACATAACACTTAGAGCCAAGTGCACCATGCCTGCTACCTGAAGCATTAGTGATAGAAAGAGATCTTTACATTTGCGGCATCGTCAAAGTAAAAAGACAAATGACTTTACTGGTAGACTCTATCTCACAGAGGCATAGACAACAGTTCAAGAAGATTGCTACTTAACACTTAGAGCCAAGTTCACCATGTCTGCTACCTGAAGCATTAGAGTGATAGAAAGAGATCATTACATTTGGGGCATCACCTAAGACAAATGAAGAACTCACTTGAACTGGTAGACTTTCTAGCAAAATCTGGAGCTTTTGGCCACCCTGAGGCCAGAAAATCAACAACCCAACTAGATGAAAGAGACCTCCTCCATACCATCAAGACCCAATGCCAGCAAGAATGGAAATCTACTGCTGCATATGACTGGTACAGAGCTGGAGAGCCAAGCATCAATTCTGTGTCCTCCCAAGGGAAAAGTAGTCTTTCATTTCCAGACTTAAGTCTGGTTATCTACAGAAAATAACTTTCCAGAAAGGTTGCAAGGCTTTCCCACTATGTACCAAATGCAATTCTCAGCTTACTACCCCAAAACACATCATTGACTGTATTGACTTATCCGTTGAGGAGCTCTACACATCCCCAGCAGACATCATCAACAAGTTCTACAAGCTTGATACCTTGATATGATTGAGTGGAGATAAGAAAGAAGACATGTCCCCAACAGACACCATCAACAAGCTCTACAAGCTTGATACCCTGATATGATTGAGTGGAGATAAGAAAGAAGAAGACACATCCCCAGCAGACACCATCAACAAGCTCTACATACTTGATACCCTGATATGATTGAGTGGAGATAAGAAAGAAGAAGAGAGGAACTCACTAAAGGGCAGGAAGTGAGGCAGGGTACGGTGGAGGAAGCCGTCTGGAGCCCGCTTGCCACTGATGGCCTGCTGTCCCACTAGGGCAATCATCTGACTGATGTTCAGGAGAGACCCTGCGTCAAACCACATGTTACATAATGCTACAACACCTCAAGTATTGATAGTTACAAAGTTTCCTCTGGACAAATACACTAATGGACAAAACTTAAGGAAGATGATAAGGCACAATTTGGATTATAGATTATAAGGAAAGGTAATAAGACCAAATCCAAATAAATAAATAGTGTGTGACGTTTTGGTAACAGCTTTGTTACCATCTTCAGACAAAAGTACTATCTGCTATCTTGTGTACACATTGATAACAGTAACTATTTAAAGCATGCTGTGGTAAAATTTCTCATTCAGTACCTTTGTCTGAAGATGGTAACAACGCTGTTACCGAAACGTCACACACTATTTATTTATTTGGATTTGGTCTTATTACCTTGTGTTTAAAACTTAAGGAAGTTACTCAACCTACAACCCCAAACCACATCATTGACTCTTTAAAAACCCTAAGTTCAACTGACCCAGTTGATGGACCTCAGCAAGGGTCCCACTCCAGGGATATGGAGGAGCTGTGTCTGTACTCATGTTAGAGTCAGCAGCAAAGGCTTCCATGTTAGGAACGGCCTCAAATTACAGGCAAGCTGTATTCCTACACCCCATTCCATGAACTCATGGAATTCGTGTAATCTTTACACAAGGGGATAAGAAACAACAACAACGGAAAAATATGTCCAGGGTAGCCTAGTGGACATGGCATCTGCCCGGTAAGCGGAATACTGTGGGTTCGATTCCCATCCCTGGACACTTTTATTTTTCCATTTATCATTACTCTTCACAATTCATTCTTTCATACTTCATTTCCTAAGGATAGAAATAATCGTTATTTCTCCTTAAAAATAAATTTCGATTTTTCATTCAAAAGAAATACATGTGGGATAATCTTCAACTGTTGTTCTACAATTATAAACCGCATTATATTATATTGTATTATAATTGGTATAGTCTTCTTCTTCTTTCTTATCTCAAAGCAATGATCATCATAGTGGGTAGTTAGCGACTGCTTTTACTGTAAGTACACCACATGTCTACACATGTGAAAAGCAGTTTGACTTTGCATTTATATGTTGCTATAGTTGGGTAGAAGTAGTACTTCTAGGTCTTCTGTTGAAGTACATATTGGACCGAAAGCTTGAGAAATTAAAAATAGTTAAAAAGGAACTTAAAGATATCAGTGTGGGGGTCGGTGGAAGGATGTTCTAAACCGTTGGTTTTCAACCGCTACAAGCCGGGATCGAATCCCGCATTGGACACTTTTTTCCAGATTTAAAAAAAAAAAATGCTCCAATGGCCCTTGATTCTTGTAAAAGTCCAACCCTACCAGCGAGTTCAAGTAACTAAACTGGACTCTGGTACATTTGTAAGTGCAAAAGTCAAACTGCTTTTCACATATGTAGACATATGGTGCATTTACAGTAAAAGCAGTCGCCTAATTCTACCCACCATGATTATCATGGCTTATACCTTGTGTACTAGGGATAATAATAGATGTTACTATGGCAATTCAAAAACTACAATACTGTATAGCTGGGAATGTATGGAGTTCTGTAAACCAAAACCAACAGTATATTCAGAATATGGATGATTTCAATCTATCTACACAATATAACAAGACCACATCAAAATGAATAATTCAGTCTGAAGTGGCCAAAATGTCTGCATACTCTGTGTATTTATTTGGATGTAGCCTTGTTATGTTTATCTAATCTCTAAACCAAATTCTACCCACCATGATTATCATGGCCTGTACCACATGTACTAGGGATAAGCAAAAAAACAAAGATATTAGTACTGCAACCAACCTTTGGATCCTGAGACTGCCATGACACGGAGGCTATTGGAGTGAGGCAGTTCCTTGAAACAGGTGTCTCCAGCAGCAGTCCGCAGGTCTGAGAGAGATTTGAGTAACATGGACTCCAGGGTTTCTTCTTCTGTGAAGCCAGGCATGGCCTTCAGCTGGTTGTTCTTCAGTCGTTCGATGTAGTTCTCACATTCCCAGTACCTACAGCATCACCTCACTGATATTGGACCCACCAGATAGACAGACAGACAGTCTATCCTTCTTACCCTTTAATGAGCAGCTTCCTCTTCTCCTCCAACAGCCGGGCTCCTGGAGTGACATCCCCAATCCCAATGGAGAAACCGGCCCTGGCTGTCTCACACAGAAAACCACATCAGTGTATTTGCACACACAAACACAAGGGGATAAGAAACAACAACAACAGAAAGAGATTGAAACTACTTTATTATAAAGAAAAAAAAAAGACATCTCCTTATCGGGCAACTGAAAGTTACTGATGGCTTGCACCATCTATTGAAATAAATATCAACTATTCGTTGATTTTTTGGCCAAATACTCATTCTTGTGATCAATCAATACTTTATTATTATTCTTTTAATTTTTATTATCCCTAGTACACATGGTACAGGCCATGATAATCATGGTGGGTAGAAGTAGGCGAATGCTTTTACTGTAAGTGCACCACATGTCTACACATGTGAAAAGCAGTTCGACACTACTATATCATAATGTCCGTATAAGGTTATATGAGGTTAAGAGAGAGCAGTGCCTGGAGATGGACTTGTACATACCAAGTCAGCGCAGAAATACCTAAATCTACAGAAAGGGTTAAGAGATAATCAGATACATCTGAAGTGGAGAGTCTTTTTATCCCCAATTTATTGAATAGGCAGATAATTACTATAAACGTAACATGTAAGAGGTAACCAGACCAAATCCAAATAAATAAATAGTGTGTGACATTTCACTAACAATGCTGTTACAGTCACACACTATTCATTTGAATTTGGTGATTGATGGTTGATTTGGTTGTTACCTTGTCTTTCTAATCTATAATCCAAATTGTACCTTATCATTGGAGATTTGGTCTTATTACCTTGTATTTCTAATCTATAATTCAAATTGTACCTTATCATTGGAGATTTGGTCTTATTACCTTGTATTTCTAATCTATAATCCAAATTGTACCTTCTCATTGGAGATTTGGTCTTATTACCTTGTGTTTATAATCTATAATCCAAATTGTACCTTATCATGATGTTATCATAACAAGGATAAATTGTCTTCTAGGTAGGTAAGGTACAATGTAGACCTGTAGTCTAACAAGTTTCAGATAGCTCTCTGATGTGAAGAGAAATAAGCCCAACATGTGTGTGTGTGTGTGCCAAAAAAATTCCAGACAACAAGGATTCAGAGTCCACACATGTCAAAAGATTTCAGACAACAAGGAGCCAGAAAGAAGTGACTCACAGAGGTATGAAGCCATCCAGGTTGAAAGTCTCCACATGGCATCAGCAGCTTCATCCTCTCCGTAGTCCCGTAGTAGCACGTAGAAGATACCCTTCTTTGTACCGGACCCCAGGAGTGATTTGTCCATATAGCCACAGAGCAGTTCGCTGTTACGTACCACCACAACTGGCCACCAACCAAGTCAGTCAGTTAATACATAGTTACAACTCACTGGAATCCTCAGGGCACATTCGTTCCTGCTTGCTGTGCATCTTGGTGCGAGTCTCCAGGTTGATCTTCACCTGACACTGGGGATTGGGCCGGATGATCAGTCCGAAGAGTTGTTTGCCACTCCACAGTGGGATTGGCTGCACACAGCAACTCTATGAATGTCCCAAGAAATATACTTTGTTTAAAATATCGAAAGAATCCTCTGAAATTTAAAATACCAGTCTATAGCAAAGAATAAAGTTGTCTAATGATGATAACACAATATAAAATTATTTGGATTAGGTTTTATTTTCTTGTATCTATAATCTATAATCCAAAAATTGTGCTTTATCTTCAAGGAAAGAGTGTTTATTATAAAATGTGTTGTCTAAGTTGGGCTGGGTTGACATATGAGACTTCACCTGAGGGGTTGAAAAATTGGGTTGTTGTTGTTTCCTATTCCCTTGTGTAAAGATTCCACCAATTCCATGAGTTCATGCTCCTCCAGCTGTGTTTATAGACAGTGTTGTTGTTTCCTATTCCCTTGTGTAAAGATTCCACAAATTCCATGATTCATGCTCCTCCAGCTGTGTTTATAGACAGTGTTTTTGTTTCTTATCCCATTGTGTAAAAGATTCCACGAATTCCAAGAGTTCATGCTCCTCAAGCTTGAGATTAGGTCATTGATGTTGTTGCTTAATCCACAAGTTGTTTAAAAGATCTCCATTAGGTTCCATTGTCTCAGCTTTTCATTATACTCCTGGGGTTTCCCAAAGGTCTTTTTTTTAGATAGATATTAGGTATCTCAATAGAGTATTGTGATTAAGTACCTTAAGGATGTGTGGATGGGGGAGTTGGATGCCTTGGCCCGGTCCATAGGTGGAGAGTAGCAGTCCCACCATGAGCTGGGCCTCTCGCCAAGTGTAGTAGGTGTCCTTATGGGTCAGGTGGTAGGCCCCTGTCACATCATCTACGTCAGACAGGATACTATGGGGGAGATACTTAGCTGTCATCACCTTCCAACAACTCTTAGTCTGTGTGTTCACACAGCAATGTTTGACAATCCAACCCCCCACTACAAATACACTCATGGACAAAACTTAAAGGAAGTTGTACCTTTTAGCATGTATATATCGGGATTCAGACAATAACTCTGAAAGATACACTCATGGACTAAACTTAAGGAAGTTATACCTTTTAGCATGTATATCGGGATTCAGACAATAACTCTGAAAGATATACTCATGAAGATAAAACTTAAGGAAGTTATACCTTTTAGCATGTATATCGGGATTCAGACAATAACTCTGAAAGATACACTCATGGACAAAACTTAAGGAAGTTGTACCTTTTAGCATCTATATCGGGGTTCAGACAGTAACTATGAAAGATACACTCATGAAGATAAAACTTATATATCTTTCAGAGTTATTGTCTGAATCTTGATATACATGCTAAAAGGTACAACTTCCTTTTGATACAGGGTGACTTTTATTGAAGACATACAAGATAACCAAGTGTGAACAAAATTGCCTCTGTTTCTTTCAAAAAAAAAAGGTAGACTACAGTCGACGTCAAAATATGAAACTTCTTTAAGTTTGATAATCACAATTTGGATTATAGATTATAGATACTAGAAAATAAGACCAAATCCAAATAAATGAATAGTGTGTGACATTTCATTAACACGTTGTTACATCATCAGACAAAATAATAAAATTTATTATTTTATTCTACATTTATTCTTTTGTCTGAAGATGTTAACAACGCTGTTACTGAAACATCACACACTATTCATTTATTTGGATTTGGTCTTATTTTCTTGTTTCTCTAAGTTTTGTCCATGAGGGTATATCAGTGCCAGTAGAGTTTTTTTTTTTGCTTATCCCTAGTACATGTGGTACAGGCCATGATAATCATGGTGGGTAAAAATAGGTGACTCTTTACTGTAAGCACACCACATGTCTACACATGTGAAAAGCAGTTCGACTTTGCACTTACAAATGTGCCATAGCCCCGTTTGGTTACTTGCACTCGCTGGTGGGGTTGGACTTTTGCAAGAATCGGGGGCCATTGGAGCATTTTTTTTTTTAAACAGAAAAAAGTGCCCAATGCGGGAATCGAACCCAGGTCGTAGCGGTCTAAAACCAACGGTTTAGACCATCCTTCCACCGACCCCTGTTAGTAGAGTGCGAAGCAGGAATGATCATCAAACACATCTAAGTTACAGTAAAACTAGCTCTGAGGTCAAGGAAACAAGGGTAATTGGATGAGTGTAAACACCTTTAGAGAGATCATTAGAGTGCATTGTTGTTGTTGTTGTTTCTTATCCCCTTGTGTAAAGATTACACGAATTCCATCATGATCTCATGGATTGGGGTGTAGGGGTGCAGCTTTTCTTGATCATGGCACCATGATCCAGGCATACTCTGGTAAAAGTCTGACTTTGCCTGTAGTTTGAGGCCGTTCCTAACATGGAAGCAGAGGCCTTTGCTGCCTATTCTAACATGAGTACAGACGCAGCTCCTCCGTATCCCTGGAGTGGGACACTTACTGAGGTCTATCAACCGGGTCAGTTGAGTCAGAATTTATA
This sequence comes from Cordylochernes scorpioides, assembly GCA_030710605.1. NCBI lineage: Eukaryota > Metazoa > Arthropoda > Arachnida > Pseudoscorpiones > Chernetidae > Cordylochernes > Cordylochernes scorpioides. The sequence goes on along the minus strand of CP092863.1, from coordinate 80,339,006 downwards.
AAGAGGTCTACTCTACTTCTAACAATACTGCTGTTGGTCCGCGACTGCTTATTCGTCAGAGTTATTCTGCTTGTTAGAGTGCATTGTGGTGACAGTTGGTACCAAGGGACTCACCTGTAATGAAGTCTTGGATGGCTCCAATGATAATCTCCCCGTTACGTGGTGTGACCAGGTTAGCCTTGGACTGAGACACAGAACCCCTCTTTATTGGCAAACAAACTACAGTGAAGGATGCTAGAGAAGAAATCATTATTATCATCTACAACGATAAGGTACAATTTGTGTCGATTGTAGATTATAAACACTAAGTAATAAGACACAAGGTAAAACAACCAAATCCAAATAAATAAATAGTGTGTGACGTTTCGGTAACAGCGTTGTTACCATCATCAGACAAAAGTACTGAAGATGTTAACAACGCTGTTACCAAAACGTCACACATTATTTATTTATTTGGATTTGGTCTTATTACCTTGTGTTTATAATCTATAATACAAATTGTGCCTTATCAATCACTAAGTAATAAGACTAAATACGATAAAGCACAATTTAGATTATAGATTAGAATACAAGAAAATAAGAGCTAATCGAAATAATAGTGTGTGACGTTTCGGCAACAGCATTGTCACCATCATCAGACAAAAGAATAAATGAGAAAAAATATCACAGCAAGTTCTTAAATAGTACTGTTATTTAGTACAAGTTTTCTTAAAAATCTATTTTTCCTTATCTGTTATCTTGTTTAAACACTTGATAACAGTACTATTTAAGAACTTTCTGTGATATTTTTTCTCATTTATTCTTTTGTCTGATGATGGTGACAATGCTGTTGCCGAAACGTCACACACTAATAAATTATTTGGATTAGGTTTCATTTTCTTGTATTAAAGACTAAATACAAATAAATACAGGATGCAATAGCTATTTGAGAACACATAGATAAGGCACAATTTGGATTATAGATTATAACACAAGGTAATAAGACCAAATCCAAATAAATAAATAGTGTGTGACGTTTCAGCGTTGTTACCATCTTCAGACAAAAGTACTGAATGAGAAATTTTACCACATGTTACGGAAATGTCACACACTATTTATTTATTTGGATTTGGTCTTATTACCTTGTTTTGAGAACACATAGATTTATATAAAAAGGTGTACTATATATATTTTTTTCCTTTACAGATCCAGGTACGCCTCTGGGTGGCTTGTTCCTCAAGTTTACATTTTAAAAAGGGGTTGGTGGAAGGATGATCTAAACCATTGGTTTTCAACCGCTACGACCCGGGTTCTATTCCTGCATTGAGCACTTTTTTCTGATTTAAAAGAGAAAAAAATTTCCAATGGCCCTTGATTCTTGTAAAAGTCCAACCCCACCAGCGAGTGCAAGTAACCAAACATGGTTTTGGCACATTTGTAAGTGAAAAGTCAAACTGCTTTTCACATGTGTAGATATGTGATGCACTTATAGTAAAAGCAGTCACCTACTTCTACCCACCATGATTATCATGGCCTGTACCATGTGTACTAGGGATAAGCAAAAAAAAAAAGAAAAACTACAGGCAAAGTCAGACTTTCACCAAAGTGTGCCTGGATTATGGTGCCATGATCAACGAAAGCTGCACCCCTACACCCCATTCCAGTTCGAGGAGCATGAACTCATGGACTTCGTGTAATCTTTACACAAGGGAATAAGAAACAACAACTACAACAAAAAAAGAAGGTATGCCCTTTTAATATAAACCTATTTAATTGGATCGCCTTTTGAATCAAACATAAAATAGGTGCCACACTTTCAAGTGTGTTATAGTAACATTGCTTCTGTTACAGGTAGACATGGCAGAACCTACTCTTACACAAGAAATGAAGAGACATGCAGATATTGTCTTCTTGGCTGCAGGACACACTGATTCAAGAACTTCTGCATTCTTTAAGTCACCCAATCATTTGTTTTCAAAGTTTGGAGAGAATTGGGAACTGTGCAATGGGTGATGTGGCAGCAGTTTCCTAAAGGAAACGACATTGTCGACGTTCTGACAGTATCAGGACACCAGACTTTATAATCTTTGTCCTAACTTCCATCGATGAGCACTCTGGGAAGCCGAGGGCACTCACCAGAGAGCTGCAGGTTGATAAAGCTAACATCCAAAAAGTGGTTCATTAGGACCTCCATTAAAAATCATAAGTGATGCGGAGAGGACAGCTCATGTCCAAAAGAACCAAGGTAAACCGCTTGACAAGAGCCAAGTGCTTTCTGAACAAGCTCTAACATCCTGAGGAAAGTTGCCAAAAGGGTTTCTGATGCTAATAACTCAGCACTGTTAGCAACTTTGTTGGATGGAACCAGCGTTCCAAATACCCTGCTGTGGGTCACCCTATAAAGTGAATGGATATCTGTTTACAGTTACAGTAGAACCTCTTATTATAGGACAACACCTAATTGCAGAGCCAGTGTCCTTTAGGGAGAGTTTGATAAATAGTCAAAATGGTATTTTTGGCAATTAAAACTGTCCTTTATAAAGAGGTGTCCTCTAGCGTGAGTGTCCACTCATGAAGTATGTTCTACTGTATTGGTGATGGAAACAGTCCTTTGTAGAGAGGTGTCCTCTAGCGTGAGTGTCCTCTCATGGAGTATGTTCTACTGTATTGGTGATGGAAACTGTCCTTTGTAGAGAGGTGTCCTCTCTTGGAGCATGTTCTACTGTATTGGTGATGGAAACAGTCCTTTGTAGAGAGGTGTCCTCTAGCGTGAGTGTCCTCTTATGGAGTATGTTCTACTGTATTGGTGATGGAAACTGTCCTTTATAGAGAGGTGTCCTCTAGCATGAGTGTCCTCTCTTGGAGCATGTTCTACTGTATTGGTGATGGAAACTATCCTTTGTAGAGAGGTGTCCTCTAGCGTGAGTGTCCTCTTATGGAGTATGTTCTACTGTATTGGTGATGAAAACTGTCCTTTGTATAGAGGTGTCCTCTAGCACGAGTGCCCTCTCATGGAGTAGGCTTTGTTGGCTTCAACTTCTTTCAGTGCCATTCAAGTTGCATTCAAGTAACACTTCAAAATACTAGGTAAAACCTGAAGAAAACCTGAGTAGATCCAAGAGCACAGATTAGGTGAAGCAGGATCTTACCTCCATGAGAACGAGGGCCTCAGCTCGAGCCTCCTCTGTCTGAGGCATATGGATGTTCATCTCATCCCCGTCAAAGTCAGCGTTGTAGGGGGTGCAGACACACTCGTTGAACCTCAGCGTGCGGAAGGGCAGGACTCGCGCCTAGACAGTGGGTTGGTTGATTCACAAGGGGCCTTGCCAACATCATTTATTACTTGTACACAGCACAAGACCTTTCTGACATCAATTTATTACTTGGAGACAACACAAGGCCTTGCCAACATCAATTTATTACTTGGAGACAACACAAGGCCTTGCCAACATCAATTTATTACTTGGAGACAACACAAGGCCTTGCCAACATCAATTTATTACTTGGAGACAACACAAGGCCTTGCCAACATCAATTTATTACTTGGAGACAACACAAGGCCTTGCCAACATCAATTTATTACTTGTAGACAGCACAAGACCTTTCTGACATCAATTTATTACTTGTAGACAGCACAAGAACTTGCCAACATCAATTTATTACTTGGAGACAACACAAGGCCTTGCCAACATCAATTCATTGCTTGGAAACAAGACCACAAAGGCTTGCCAACATCAATTCATTGCTTGGAAACAAGACCACAAAGGCTTGCCAACATCAATTTATTACTTGGAGACAACACAAGGCCTTGCCAACATCAATTCATTGCTTGGAAACAAGACCACAAAGGCTTGCCAACATCAATTCATTGCTTGGAAACAAGACCACAAAGGCTTGCCAACATCATTTATTACTTGTACACAGCACAAGACCTTTCTGACATCAATTTATTACTTGTAGACAGCACAAGAACTTGCCAACATCAATTTATTACTTGGAGACAACACAAGGCCTTGCCAACATCAATTCTTTGCCTGGAAACAAGACCACAAAGGCTTGCCAACATCAATTTATTACTTGGAAAAAAGACCACAAAGGCTTGCCAACATCAATTCATTGCTTGGAAACAAGACCACAAAGGCTTGCCAACATCAATTTATTACTTGGAGACAGCACAAGAACTTGCCAACATCAATTCATTGCTTGGAAACAAGACCACAAGGCTTGCCAACATCAATTTATTACTTGGAGATAACACAAGGCCTTGCCAACATCAATTCTTTGCCTGGAAACAAGACCACAAAGGCATGCCAACATCAATTTATTACTTGGAAAAAAGACCACAAAGGCTTGCCAACATCAATTCATTGCTTGGAAACAAGACCACAAAGGCTTGCCAACATCAATTTATTACTTGGAGACAGCACAAGAACTTGCCAACATCAATTCATTGCTTGGAAACAAGACCACAAGGCTTGCCAACATCAATTTATTACTTGGAGACAACACAAGGCCTTGCCAACATCAATTTATTACTTTCAGACAAGACTACAAGGCACAAGGCTGTATCATCCAGTTTCTGACAATTGGGCAAGATCATTTTTTTCTGTTTTTGAAATAATATTCTTTTTGTTTCAGATTTCCCCCTAAATCATGTTTATAAAACCTGTGCTAAGCAGGTCTAGAACTTCATTTTGGTATAAACAGTAGAACTACCTCCCTGTAAAGGACAACACCTAATTACAGACCCAAAGTGTCCTTTAGGAAGAGGTGTCCTCTTACCGGACAGTTGCTAAATAGTAAAAATGGTAATTTTGAAAATTAAAACTGTCCTTTGTAGAGAGGTGTCTGCTAAACGGAGGTTCTACTGTACTTTCACCTGTTAAATTATTTTTAAAAATATGGAATGCTTCACATATTTTGTATGTCATCCTTATGCATGGGCCCATGCTATATATGAATTAAAGAGGTGAAGATATTCCTAATGAAATTCTAGACCTGCTTTAGCAAAGGTTATAAATATGTTTTAGGAGGAAATCTGGACAAGATCATGTCTATATTGTTGCACCAGGTTGCGGCTTGACAGATTCTTCAACCTTGATTCTCTTCTGTGTTGGGTCTTGTATCTTACCGTGTTTCAACCATCCTACAAATTTATATAAGGGAATAATGGGATAACTTTAAGTAGCCTTCAGAATTATTTATTTATTTCCCACATCAAAGAGAGCAGTCAAGTCACACAGTTTAAAAATAAATAAATATGAAATATAAATTATGAATTTAAAATACACCTATCCCCCGATTTACACGGTACTTTTTTTTACACGTTTTCGCTTTTACACCGTTTTCCAAATAAGTTTTTATTTTTATTTTTATCGCACTATACTAAATGCTACTGTGATTGAACACATGCGCTGTGTACACATCTCACGAGGAATCCCGAGCTTATGTGCTGACTACATATTTTAACCTGTCAATGCATTTTATTTTTATTTCTGTGTACACCTATCCCCCGATTTAGACGTTTTTCTCAGGAACGTATCTACCGTGTAAATCGGGGGATAGGTGTATATGAAAAATAATCTTACAAATTAAAATAAAATAGGTGCATTAGCCATGATGCAACAATATCAGGTAAAGGACCATGTACTTACACGATGTGCCATTAAACTGAGCTTGTGGAGGGAAGGTTGACGGTTGAAGAGCAGGATGTCCCCATCAGCCATTTGTCGGTCCACAAGGTCTCCAAACTGGACAGTTCCAAACAACATTCTTTGGTGTGTGTCTAAATGTCTTGTTATACAATTAACATGCACATTTGAATTTTGAGCACCAAAGTTTGAGACTTCATTTTATACCTATTCCTATTGAGGAATATATAACAGTATTAGAATTTAAACACAAGGTAATAACACCAAATCCAAATAAATAAATAGTGTGTGACATTTTGGTAACAGCGTTTTTACCAAAACGTCACACACTATTTATTGATGAGCTCTACTCATCATCTGCAGACACCATCAAAAGTCTCAAGATCTACAAGTTGTTGTTGTTTCTTATCCCCTTGTGTAAAGATTACACGTATTCCAAGAGTTCATGCTCCTCGAGCTATTTTATGATAAGCAGTGGCCTCTCCTAAAGGTCCTGTTTAGTAAATCTAATGTAAGTCAAAATATGTTCGGGAGCTGCAGGTGCCAAGCTACATTTTGGACAAGTGGGGTAGATTTTGTTATTATTTTCTCTTTTCAATGACTTGAGATATCCTGTTCTAAATTTTGTTAGTGTTGTTTGATGCTGTCTATTTCTGAGGTTCAGAGCTCCTCCTGGGTCCACTCCACTGTACCAGCTGTGCTTAGGTGGGAAGAGCTACAAGTTGATATCCTAATATCATTGTTGAGTGAAGATAAGAAAAAAGATCAAACTCCGCCTTTGCCGGTCCCAAGCCCAGATAAAAAAGGAGGAGGGGGAGCAGTAACAAGCTCACTAAAAAACCTGAGCTCAGCTGGCCCGGCTGATAGTACTCTGTAAGGGCTCCTGATTCAGGGATACCAGATGAGCAGCGTTTGTACTCCATGTTAGGAGCGGCTGCACATGGCGTCTGTTCCTCATGTCAGAGGAGGCTAATTCTTTTGGAACTAAGTCGGCCTGCCACTGAGTAGAGCTCCCAATCTTAATGACAAAGGCAGACGCATTCTACTTCACCCAGTCATGATCTCAATCTTTACAAGCTTGATACCCTAATATGATTGAGTGGAAATAAGAAAGAAGAAGATCATGTAAGAATTGACAAAAGTATGTTAGCAATGTCCTGAAGTAGTTACAGAGCTTCCACCAAACAGTACTGAGTTGAACTCACCCTGATTTTGTTGGCCTCCATTTCTCTGTTGCCATAGCCTAGGTACCTGCAACACCCTGGTGTAAAACAAGCTTAGACAAGGTAATCAGGTCTGATACCTACTTGCGCTGGCCATTTTGATACTGGATGTGGTTGGCTCCAGGATAGGTGAACGGGCCGTTGCGTACAAGCTGTTGCAGCTTGTGGATATTGTGCTTTGTCACCTGATAATCTCAGTTCTGGTGAGTTCACTCTGGTAGTTGGATGGTTAACAGGCTACTCACCCGCTCTGGGTACGACAGGATCTTGGCCATATAGATGGGGACTCCCACCTGAACATCCACACCAACACTCAACGTTCAACGTCACCAACTTGATACATAGTAGCCAATCATGATGGTTGTACACCATCAAAAATCTAAAGCTTTACAAGCTTGATACCTTAGTGTGATTGAGTGAAGAAAAGAAAGAAGAAGAAGAAGACATGTAGTATACTTGTAGTATAGGCAGACATCAACTACCCACAAAGATTATATCATGGCCTGTACTATGTGTTCTGGGGATTTAAATAAAAAAAAAGGATATAAAATCAATAAAAGAAAATAAGACCTAATCCAAAAAATGTATTAGTGTGTGACGTTTCGGCAACAACATTGTCACCATCATCAGACAAAAGAATAAATGAGCCATATTTTGTCTGATGATGGTGACAATTTTGTTGGCGAAATGTCACACACTAATAAATTATTTGGATTAGGTCTTATTTTCTTTTATTATAATCTATAATCCAAATTGTGCTTTATCTCATTTTTGATATAAAATCAAATTAAGTATTCGATTTAAATGATCATATGACAAAACTGTGGTTTAAATGTTCCACTTAACTAGAAACTCAGAAACTAAAACCTGGAACCCAGTTTTTTTTTATTATTATCATAATACAATTATAATGAGGATTATGATTGTAAAAACGACATTTGAAAATTATCCCGCATGTGTTTCTTTTGAAAGAAAAATCAAAATTTACTTCAAGGAGAGAAATAACGATCATTACTAAACTTAAGGATGAAGTATGAAAGGATGAATTGTGAAGAGTAATGATAAATGGAAAAATAAAAGTGTCCAGGGATGGGAATCCCTATTACACGAGGCTACAGGCCATGATAATCAGGGTGAGTAGAAATTGGTAATTGCTTTTACTGTAAGCGCACCATATGTCTACACATGTCAAAAGCAATTCGACTTTTTTTGTTGTTTCTTATTCCATTGTGTAAAGATTACACCAATTCTATGAGTTCAGGCTTCTCGAGCTATTTTATGATAAGCAGTGACCTCTCCTAAAGGTCTTGTTTAGTGCATCTAATGCAAACCAAAATGTGTTCTGGAGCTGCAGGTGCCAAGCTACATTTTGGGGCAAGTGGGGTAGATTTTGTTGTTATTTTCTATCTTCAATGGTATTTTTTGTTCGACTTTTATACTTACAAGTGCTCCAAAGCCCTATTTGGTTACTTACACTCCCTGGTGGGGTTGGATTTTTGCAAAAATCGGGGGCCATTGGAGCATTTTTAGAAATTAGAAAAAAGTGCCCAATGACTCAAAACCATGTTGTAGCAGTTGGAAACCAATAGTTTAGGCTAATCGTCCACCAACCCCCAGAATTCAGTAGAGAAGGACTTACCTCATTGATCCTGAGGAAGGGGTTCGGGGAAATTACAGTCCTCCCTGAGAAGTCCACTCGCTTCCCAGAAAGATTGCCTCGGAAACGCCCCTTCTTTCCTTTAAGCCTTTGTACCAGACCTTTGAATGGCTTTTGGGGCTGTTAGACAGAAATGGTGTTATCATTTTTTAAGTGGAGAAGTACATACACAGTTAAACCTGTCTATAACGCCCCCTCTTGGGACTCACCAAAATAGTGTGTTATAGAGAGGGGGTGCTATATACAGGTCACTTTTAATGTAAAATGTTTACATTTTAATGTTTAAAATCGGGCTCTATAGAGAGGAAGGTGCTATTTAGAGGGGGCGCTATAGACAGGTTTAACTGTATATATGTTATATAAGAATTATTTTATTTCAAAATTATAATTCATAGAACAAACTATTGTTGTTGTTTCCTGTTGGCCGGCTCAAATCTTTTTGTACATATGTAAATATTTAAAATAAAAAAGACATATCCTGACCAGGAGCACATGTGCTTTACAGAAGGCAGAGCTCCATCTGGTGGAAGAGAAATCAACTAAACATTGATTTAGCTTGTTCCCTGATATTTGGCCAACCCAATTTCTTGATAAATCAAGAAAAGCCAATCAAGAAATTGGTTTGGCCAAATATCAGGGAACAAGCTAAATCAATGAATAGTTGATTTCTGTTCCACCAGATGGCGCTCTGCCTTCTGTAAAGCACATGTGCTCCTGGTCAGGATATGTCTTTTTTATTTTTAATATCAACACCTGACCTTTTTATTATTTATTTTTTTCTATTGTTTTTTCATATGTAAATATGTAATCTTTTATTCTCTTCTTTACGCCTTCCAGCCTGCTGGGATGATAGACCACGGTAAACATACAAGCGGGACCTGGAAATAGGAGAAGACTACCGCTGCGAGGTGCGGCATATCGGCGGTAGCCAATCAGAACCCAGTGGACTTTCTAGGGTGTTGTCCTTTTTTATCTTCCTTTATGAACTTCCTATATAAATCTAACTAATGCGGAATACCAATAAACACTAACTTTGAAATATTTTTCTGGGCCATCGCTGGACTTAATAAATCAACAATAAAGGCTTTTATTAGGGCCCCCTGTATAGATTCGCCATACAACAACAAAATGATACAGTAAACACAAGGTAATAAGACCAAATCCAAATAAATAAATTGTGTGTGACGTCTCAGCATTGTTACCATCTTCAGACAAAAGTATTGAATGAGAAATTTTACCACAGCATGCTTTAAATAGTTGAAGATGGTAACAACGCTGCTACCGAAACGTCACACACTATTTATTTATTTGGATTTGGTCTTATTACCTTGTGTTTATAATCTATAATCCAAATTGTGCCTTATCAAAACAATACAGTAATTTTTTCTCCCTTTCCCCATGTGCACGTGTGCCTTTGTTTGAAAAGGGTTTTATTTACACATCTGTTCTAAAACTTTCCTCACTACCTCTTTTGTGTATGAATCTATTTACAATTGATCTGTAGAAATTATAGAGTTCTATTGCTATATTTTTCTTTTCTGAAATACTTCTCAGCGTCTTCAGTGGGTTGCTAAATCTCCAGAAGGTGTGACTTAAAAAATCAACAAACTACAAGAACCTCTTCTCAAGAGCATTGCTAAGTCTGTAAACCGACTCCCAGCCAACAGCTCTGTCACAGTGCAATGGCTTCCAGCTCACGTTGGCTTTCCTGGTAATGAGCTGGCAGACTCTCTGGCAAAGGCTGGAGCTCTTGGCCTACCTGAAGCAAGAGAATCTACCACCCAACTAGACGAAAGAGACCTCCTCCGTACCATCAAAACCCAATGCCTGCAGGAATGGAAATCTGATGCTGCACATGACTGGTACAGAGCAGGAGGGACAAGCACCGGTTCTGTCCTCCCAAGGGAACAACAGTCTTTGATTTCCAGACTTGAATCTGGTCATCTACGGACAATAACTTTCCAGAATGGTTGCAGGGTTTTCCCACTATGTACTAAGTGCAATTCTCAGCCTGCAACTCCAAGACATTATTATTGACTGTATTGACTCATCCATTGATGAGCTGTACTCTTCCCCGGCAGACACCATTAAAGTCTCAAGCTTCACAAGCTTGATACCTTAGTGTGATTGAGTGGAGATAAGAAAGAAGAAGACAAACCACAATACCTGCATAGGAGCAGGGATACCGGGGGAATCACTGTTGATGTACATGGCATACTGTGCCTGGAGGGACTCCCAGTCATCCTGGACAACAACACATATACAATAAAGAGCCACATATAGAAAATGCACAAACATTCAAGATACTCAAATAAAAAGATTCAGTGTTGTTTTTTGTATTTGCTTATCCCTAGTACACATGGTACAGGCCATGTTAATCAAGATGGGTAGAAGTTGGCGATTGCTTTTACTGTAAGTGCATCACATATCTACACATGTAAAAAGCACCTGTATCATGTGTATTAGGTATAAAAAAAATTCAAAATGATGAGGAAGGAAAAGTTGCCATGTTGTTGTTGTCGTGTCCAAAGAAGAGTCTCAGATGTCTCCATACATCTCTATCACAGCAATGTCCACTATGTTGGGTGTGTAAAGCTGCTGCTCTGGGTCCATGTCAATTTTCTGTTGTTGTCGTGTCCAAAGAAGAGTCTCAGATGTCTCCATACATCTCTATCACAGCAATGTCCACTATGTTGGGTGTGTAAAGCTGCTGCTCTGGGTCCATGTCAATTTTCTGTTGTTGTTGTGTCCAAAGAAGAGTCTCAGATGTCTCCATACATCTCTATCACAGCAATGTCCACTATGTTGGGTGTGTAAAGCTGCTGCTCTGGGTCCATGTCAATTTTCTGTTGTTGTCGTGTCCAAAGAAGAGTCTCAGATGTCTCCATACATCTCTATCACAGCAATGTCCACTATGTTGGGTGTGTAAAGCTGCTGCTCTGGGTCCATGTCAATTTTCTGTTGTTGTTGTGTCCAAAGAAGAGTCTCAGATGTCTCCATACATCTCTATCACAGCAATGTCCACTATGTTGGGTGTGTAAAGCTGCTGCTCTGGGTCCATGTCAATTTTCTGTTGTTGTCGTGTCCAAAGAAGAGTCTCAGATGTCTCCATACATCTCTATCACAGCAATGTCCACTATGTTGGGTGTGTAAAGCTGCTGCTCTGGGTCCATGTCAATTTTCTGTTGTTGTTGTGTCCAAAGAAGAGTCTCAGATGTCTCCATACATCTCTATCACAGCAATGTCCACTATGTTGGGTGTGTAAAGCTGCTGTTCTGGGTCCATGTCAATTTTCTGTTGTTGTTGTTGTGTCCAAAGAAGAGTCTCAGATGTCTTCATACATCTCTATCACAGCAATGTCCACTATGTTGGGTGTGTAAAGCTGCTGCTCTGGGTCTATGTCAATTTTTTGCAAGGCTGCGGCCATGAGAAGATGTGAGTAGGTGTTAGTTCCACACAAGGACACAAAGTTGCCATCAAGATAGCAAAGCTGGGAGAAATAAATAAACACAAGGTAAACTGAGCTATATAAACTATAGTAATATATAAACTGTAGTAATTCTAATATGATACACTACCACACCATCTGTTACATAAGAAATTTAAACTATTTTAGACGCATATGTTGTTGTTTCTTATCCCCTTGTGTAAAGATTACACGAATTCCATGAGTTCATTAGGGGGTCGGTGGAAGGCTGGTTACACCGTTTGGTTTTCGACCACTACGACCCGGGTTCGATTCCCGCATTGGATACTTTTTTCTGTTTAAAAAAAATGCTCCAATGGCCCCCATTTCTTGCAAAAGTCCAACCCCACCAGCGAGTGCAAGTAACCAAACGGGGCTCTGGCACATTTGTAAGTGCAAAGTCGAACTGGTTTTCACATGTGTAGACATGTGGTGCGCTTACAGTAAAAAAGCAGTCGCTAGCTACCCACCATGATTATCATGGCCTGTACCACATGTACTAGGGATAAGCAAAAAAAAAAAATGCTCCTTGAGCTGTTTAATGATGAGCAGCGGCCTCTCCCAAAGGTCCTGTTTAGTACATCTAATGCAAGCCAAAATGTGTTCTGGAGCTGCAGGTGCCAAGCAACCTTTTAGGCAAGTGGGGTAGATTTTGTTGTTATTTTATATTTTCAATGTCTTGAGATGGCCTGTTCTAAATCTTGTTAGTGTTGTTTGATGCTCTCTCCATGAGACGCATATGATTCCTTTTAAAATTAAACAATTTTCTACTGCCCTTACACTTCTACCATTGATTTATCCTTTCAGAAAGGGGCAGTAGAGGGGGTCGGTGGAAGCATAATCTAAACCATTGGTTTTTGACCGCTACAACCCGGGTTCGATTGCCCGCATTGGGCACTTTTTTCTATTACAAAAAAAAAAAAAATGCTCCAATGGCCCCCAAATCTTGCAAAAGTCCAACACACCAGCGAGTGCAAGTAACCAAACAGGGCTCCGGCACATTTGTAAGTGCAAGGTCGAACTGCTTTTCACCTGTGTAGACATGTGGTGTACTTACAGTAAAAGCAGTCGCCTATTTCTACCCACCATGATTATCATGGCCTGTACCACGTGAACTAGAGATAAACAAAAAAATATATATTATTTAATTTTTAAAAGAATCATACGCATCTAAAATAAAGGTAATGATAAGGCACAATTTGGATTATAGATTATAAACACAAGGCAATAAGACCAAATCCAAATAAATAAATAGTGTGTAGTGTTTATTTATTTGGATTTGGTCTTATTACCTTGTGTTTAAAGTACATTCAGTACTTTTGTCTGAAGATGGCAACAACGCTGTTACCGAAACGTCACACACTATTTATTTATTTGGATTCGGTCTTATTACCTTGTGTTTATAATCTACAATCCAAATTGTGCCTCATCATTTAGTGTGTGTTTTCAAAATGTTAGTGGAAGGCAGTGACAAAGATGGCCAGCCACATCAAGAGCTCCTGTCTGTTTAGAAGAGGAAAACTTACGGCAATCATGCTGTACTTGGCTGTGGAGGATTTGTGTTTCACCACAATGTCATTCAGTAGGATTATCTCACTGAGCTTCACTGTGAGGTCATCTTCATTCCTGCACTCACAGTGTTTGTTTGGTACATAGCCTGGTCAAAGACACACTTCTGTATTGACACATGTTCAGGGATAAATGAAAGCATCAATAGAGCTAATCAAGGTAAGATGTAAAATGGGTAATCATTCAACTTATAAAGCTATTATATCTCCATAGATTGTTTTGTTTTTTTTTTGCTTATCCCTAGTACACATGGTATACATATAAAATAAAAGGATTTAAAAGCTCGAATGTTTCTTTTATACAAAATACAAACTTCTACTGCCATTACTGCGATGAAAAAATATATTGGGAGGGCTTGGCTCATCAGTGGTGAACCCTCCCAGTGGTTTCGCCAATTTAATCCACCAGACCGCTTCTCAGAGCTCTAATATTGTATTGGATCATTCTGCTTTTATATGCTACACTGAAGGATGGAATCTTAGAAATGGTTTTCAAGTAAACTATGGACATAAGCTTATAGGACAGTAGAATTACATTTATATATTTGCTTCGAGCAATGCTCTTCAGCAAACCATAAAGACAATTAAGAGTATTGCTCGAAGCAAATATTTGAATGTAAGTCTACTGTCCTATAAGCTTATGTCCATAGTTTACTTGAAAACCATTTCTAAGATACCATCCTTCAGTGTAGCATATAAAAGCAGAATGATCCAATACAGTATTAGAGCTCTGAGAAGCGGTCTGGTGGATTAAATTGGCGAAACCGCTGGGAGGGTTCACCACTGATGAGCCAAGCCCCCCCAATATATTTTTTTCATCGCAGTAAGGACAGTAGAAGTTTGTTTTATGTATAAAAGAAACATTCGAGCTTTTAAATCCTTTTATTTTATATGTATAGATGGCGCGTTATTGCTTTGTGTTAACACATGGTACAGGCCATGATAATCATGGTGGATAGAAGTTGGCAACTGATTTTAGTGAAGTGCACCACCTGTCTACACATGTGAAAAGCAGTTCGACCTTGCACTTTCAAATATGCCAGAGCCCCTTTTGGTTACTTACACTCGCTGTTGGGGTTGGACTTTTGCAAGAATCGGGAGACTTTGGAGCATTTTTTTTTTAATCAGAAAAAAAGTGCCCAATGCAGGAATCGAACCCGGGTCATAGCAGTCAAAAACCAACGGTTCAGAACCAGAACAGAGTTAGTCAAGATAAGATGAAACTTATCTATAGATAAATAGAGGATATTACAGGGTTTTTACATATCTACATCTTATTGATTCCTATCACATAATAAAAAAAACAACAACAAAAGAGGGCTATGATTATATAATTTTTGTTACAAAATAAAAAAACAGTTAGGAAACAAGCTTTTAGATTTCATTAGCACACAAAACTCCGCCTTTGCCGGTCCCAAGCTTGGATGAAAAAGGAGGAGGGGGTGCAGTAACAAGCTCACTAAAAAACCTGGGCTCAGCTGGCCTGGCTGATAGTACCATGTAAGGTCTCCAGGGATACAGGATGAGTCTGTGCTCCATGTTAGGAGAGGCTGCACATGGCATCTGTTCCTCATGTTAGAGGCGGCCATTTCTTTTGGAGCTAAGTCAGTGGTCTGCTACTGAGTAGTGCTCCCAGTCTTAATGACAAAGGCATTCTACTTCACCCAGTGTGGAGATAAGAAAGAAGAAGCATCAGTAGAGCTAGACAAGGTAAGATGGAAAATGTGAAAACATTCAACTTATAAAGCTATTATATCACAAGCGCCGGTTCTGTCCTCCCAAGGGAACAACAGTCTATGATTTCCAGACTCAAGTCTGGTCATCTACAGACAATGACTTTCCAGAATGGTTGCAAGGTTTTCTCACTATGTACAAAGTGCAATTCTCAGCCTGCAACCCCAAAACATATTATTGACTGTATTGACTCATCCATTGATGAGCTCTACTCTTCCCCGGCAGACACCATCAACAAGCTTTACAAGCTTTATACCTTAATATGATTGAGTGGTGATAAGAAAGAAGAAGCTATTATATCTTCGTAAATTGTGAAATACGTCGTAAAACTGAAGACCCACTGGTGATTCTCCACCAAAATCTGCAGTGTTGGCAGAGGCGCCATATTCATTATACATAGTATTATCTCTCTATATATAAAAGTCAATGTCTGTTTGTTTCGTGATAAACTCAAAAACTACTGAACCAATTGGTACCAAATTTTGCATGTCGCTTTTTATAAACCTGAGGAAAATTTTCGGCTACATTTTGATTAATATTTTTGGTTATTTATTTTTTTCATTTGAAGAACTTTTTTTACGCGGAGTAAATACGAGGCAAAGTAACAACACCAGGTCAATTAAGAGACCAATGAGCGTTCTGCATTTTTTTCAAGTTGTTTGCATACTTTTTTTTTTAAATATCTTTTCATTTCTTATCTAATCTTCTTATCTCTTAAAAAAAAAATCGTTTAAAATGCAGTCGCAGTCATTAGCAAACACATATGTTTGCCTAATTTCCATATGCTCTTTTATTTTTTACAGAAAAATATTTACATGTCAGTATTTTGGATTAATTTTTTTTTATAAACCTATTTTTTCGTATTCCTACTTAGAAGATGGACATCGCAGTCACTCACTCAACTCAGACAATTTCAAGGGTGGCACTGCTACTATTATTGATGTACTTTCAGTATGAAGGAAATTGCACTCGGGGGAATTCTCGGGCGAAGCCGGGTCATTCTTCTAGTGTATATATATAATTATCTTTTGAAAATAGTGCAGACTGTGCACTTTTACATGTATGGACCAGATGTCAATAAAATTATTTTAATTGTACTGATTAAAGCTATTATAACACTCCATCTATAAACAGTAAATGAAAACAAAGCACAAATGTTACTTTTATACACAAACAAACTTCTCTAAACAAGACCTTTGGGAGAGGCCGTTTCTTATCATAAAACAGCTCGAGAAGCATGTTGTTGTTGTTTCTTATCCCCTTGTGTAAAGATTACACGAATTCCATGTGATTTCATGGAATGGGGTGTAGGGGTGCAGCTTTCGTTGATCATGGCACCATGATCCAGACACACTTTGGTGAAAGTCTGACTTTGCCTGTAATTTGAGGCTGTTCCTAACATGGAAGTCTTTGCTGCATGAACTCATGGAATTTGTGTAATCTTTACACAAGGGGATAAGAAACAACAACGTGTCTATTACTAAACAGGACCTTTGGGAGAGGCCATTGCTTATCATCAAACAGCTAGAGGAGCATGGACTCATGGAATTCATGTAATCTTTGTACAAGAGGGAGAGGCCACTGCTTATCATCAAACAGCTCGAAGAGCATGGACTCATGGAATTCATGTAATCTTTACACAAGGGGATAAGAAACAACACAATTCTGTGGTATGTTTCCCCATAAGTTAGAGAAAGTTCACTCACGTTCCCTGGACAAACTTGGAGTTGGTGGAAGGGCGGATGGAAGGGGGTGGAACAGCTATGGTTGAAACAATGAGGTCCAGCGGTGAGCTGGTAGCCGGGTCCAACATCAGGAACTCATAGTCCTGTACAGAGCAACACACTTCAGACAATCAGAGCAATGTTCTATACAGTAACTTGATTATTCAATAAATAATATAAAGAAGCCAATTGGTCACCTGAATTGATTTTATAGATAATAATTAGAATTTTTAAACACAAGGTAATAAGACCAAATCCAAATAAATAAATAGTGTGTGACGTTTCGGTAACAGCTTTGTTACCATCTTCAGACAAAAGTACTACTGAATGAGAAATTTTACCACAGCATGTTTTTAAATAGTTACTGTTATCAAGGGTGTAAACAAGATAACAGATAAGAAGAAGATATTTATCTGAGAAACACAGAATATTATTCTTAGTGTTAAATTAGAAATTAGAATATTTTTTATTAAGAAACTTAATTCATATTTAAGAGTTTTTATAGAAACCAAAAAAAAAAGTTTTTTTTTTTAATTCAGATTTTAATACAAGAAAATAAGACCTAATCCAAAAAATTTATTAGTGTGTGACGTTTCGGCAACAGCATTGTCACCATCATCAGACAAATGTCAAAATGTCATTTTATTCTTTTGTCTGATGATGGTGACAATGTTGTTGCCAAAAATTCACACACTAATAAATTATTTGGATTTAGGTCTTATTACCATGTGTTTATAATCTATAATCCAAATTGTGCTTTATCAATTCATATTTTATAGAGTTACAGTAGAACTTCCCTGGGAGGTTGTTCTACTGTATCATGTTAAGGAAGCAACTCCGCCCTTGCCGGTCCCAAGCCCGGATGAAAAAGGATAAGGGGGAGCAGTAACAAGCTCACTAAAAAACCTGGGTTCAGCTGGCCCGGCTGATAGTAAGGGCTCCTAATCCAGGGATACAGGATGAGCAGCGTTTGTACTTCATGTTAGGAGCGACTGTACATGACGTCTGTTCCTCGTGTCAGAGGTGGCCATTTCATATTGGAGCTAAGTCGGCCTGCTACTGAGTAGTGCTCCCAGTCTTAATGACAAAGGCAGATGCATTCTGCTTCACCCAGTGTGGAGATAAGAAAGAAGAGGAAGATGTTAAGGAAGCTTTGTCATGTGTTTGGGGGGTGCAGCATATGTAGAAGGGGTGGTAACCTACCCTGGTAGGGATATTCTCAAACAATGTCAGCACCATGTTGGGGTCAAGCAATGTCTGGACACACCACCTGGCTGTAAGAGACACACAAAATCTCACCATCAGGACCAGGAACATCTATAAACTTAGATATAGCTCTCATGCAATTACACTCATGGATAAAACTTAAGGAAGTTAAGGAAGTGGAAAGTCTTTAATGTCGTCAGTCATCAATTCTTTTTTTTTTTAAGGAGGCAAAGGCAATTTTGTTCACACTTAGTTATCTCGTGTGTTTTCAATAAAGGTTACTGTGTATCAAATAACTTTCAGAGTTATTGTGTGAATTCCAATATACATGCTAAAAGGTACAACTTCCTTAAGTTTTGTCTATAAGTGTATTTTCAATAAAGGTCACTGTAATATCTTTCATAGTTATTGTCTGAATCCTGATATACATGCTAAAAGATACAACTTCCTTAAGTTATGTCCATGAGTGTATATTAACTGATAGGGTTGAACCTGTGCAAAAATTATGATGTGTCATTGAAGCAATTTTTAAAAGAAGAAAAAAAAAGTAAATCCCTTTATAGGGGTGTTCAGTTAGCTTGACATTTTTTTATTTTGCTTATCCCTAGTACATGTGGTACAGGCCATGATAATCATGGTGGGTAGAAGGCAACTGCTTTTACTGTAAGTACACCATATGTAGGAGGGAAAAGTTAAACTTTTGCCCTTACAAGTGTGCCAGATCCCCAGTCTGGTTACTGTTGTTTCTTATCCCTTGTGCAAAAGATTACACAAAATTCCACGAGTCAATGCTCCTCAAGATGATCTAATGGAATTGGAGTGTAGGTATTCAACTCTTCTTTTTCTTTCTTATCTCTACTCAATCACACTAAGGTATCAAGCTTGTAAAGCTTGTTGATGGTGTCTGCTGGGGAAGAGTAGAGCTCATCAATGGATGAGTCAATACAGTCAATAATATGTCTTGGGGTTGCAGGCTGAGAATTGCACTTAGTACATAGTGGAAAAACTGTAAGAGAATCAGAGGCTGGATCTCAGAAAGTATTGTTTAATTAACAATAATATTATATTAAGAGGACAAGGAACAAAAAGAGTCACAAAAGGCAAGCGTAGGGACAGACAGCAAAAGCAAAACTAAAACTGGTACCAGCCAGGTCACGTGATGTCTGGTAGGATGGTGTCGTCGCTAGGCAACAGCTGATGTGTGAAGTTACTCTCCAACAAAAACCTTGCAACCATTGTTTCTTATTTCTTTATGCAAAGATTACACAAAATCCATGAGTCACATGTTCCTTAAGTCTCATTAAATGGTGGTGTAGAGGTGCAGCTTTCATAGATCATGGTACCATGATCCAGGAACACTTTAGTTAAAGTCTGAATTTGTCTGTAATTTGAGTCGGGATACTTACGCTCACTGATGAGGTTGGATTTTTTTATAAATTAGGAGCCATCGAAGCAAGTTTTTTTACATCAGGAAAAGTGCCAAATAAAAGAATTGATCCCAGTTTATGGATCAACATTGTATAACACTCCTACACCATCAATCTCCCCATTTATATATTTTTTCTTCTTTATTGAAAATGATATTTTACACACACAAAAGCCTTTATTAAGACACACAGGTCTTACGGAGGATTCTCCTTGGGGGTTACAAGACGGAGAAACCTATGAAAGTGGGAAATATACAAAGGGGTAAAAATGGAGAAAGATTATATACACATGGTAAATATATTACAGATTATTATCCCATTTATATATTTTAAAATATGAAACTACAGCTGCCATGTATTTTAATGTTTCATTAGCTTCCCACACATCAATTCAAATCTCGAGATATCATTCAACCAGCATCCACCACGCACAAATATTTTCAAACAGAAATAATGTAAAATTTAAAGAGACAAAGGTCGCCTCTCCCGTCAAAATAGACGCCATCTATTGACCATCGCCGCAAAGTAGCGGTCTCGGGTCGGCTAGTTTGCGGTGACGGTCAATAGATGGCGTCTAGTTTTGACATCTATTTTGACGGGAGAGGCGACTTTTGTCTCTTTAAATCAATATCCTCCCGGCAAAATTTCCATCTAGAAATAATGTAGTATATTCTTCACTCAGTATATGGTAGGTAATATAAAATATGTATATAATAACATATATATATATTTTTTTTGCTTATCCTTAGTACACGTGCTACAGGCCGTGATAATCATGGTGTGTAGTTAGAGACTGCTTTTACTGTAAGCGCACCACATGTCTACACATGTGAAAAGCAGTTCGACTTTGCACTTAGAAATGTGCCAGAGCCCCGTTTGGTTACTTGCACTCGCTGGTGGGGTTGGACTTTTGCAAGAATCGGGAGCCATTGGAATATATATATTTTTTAAACAGAAAATGTGTCCAATGCGGGATTCGAACCCGGGTCGTAGTGGTCGAAAACCAAACGGTTTAACCAGCCTTCCACCGACCCCCCCCCCATATATATAAATGTATTTATTATTAAATTGTTAAAGTGATAATCCTGTTGAAGGACTGACAAGTCCGAAAACTTGAAAATAAAAAAAAATTGTACAAGAAACTTAACCCTGGAAGCTTCATTTATTTTATAACACATCAATTCGGATAATGGAAGAAATGCCTCCCAAAAGGTATCTATTGAGGGGTCTTAATATAGATGCTGTTTCTCTTTACCTTGAGAGACAACCTAGTGTCCAGCTACTTGACCAGCTCCGCAACTCCAAGGAAGAGGTGGCTCTAAGGACGTCTATCAACCATCCAATACTTATCCAGAACTCTTTTTTTATTGAAAAACACGCTCAATTTATACTTTAACAACAACAACAACAACAATAAAAGCCTTTATTTAGGGCATTCCGCCCCCATATAGGATTCGCCGTATTTACACATCAACTAGAGGAGAGGGAAGAGGAAACATTTACAACAAAATAAAGTTTGTCTCACATTCAATTACCTATTTACAGATAGGTCATCCTCCAGTATCCTTTGCCCTGCATTCTTTCTCATCCGCCCAGCTTCTGTGCAGAATTTAAAGTATCTAACAATCAGTAATTCATCATCCAGAGCTGAAGAGAGAAGTTGACATATGCGATGGTAATTTATACATTAAAGAAATTTACATACTAATTTACACATTAAAATAAATTTACATACTTTTTTTCTCTTAGTTTTTAAGTTACAAATATATTTGCATAAAAATAAAGTTGACTACTCTAGTAGTCCTAACAATATCTATGGTCTAACTGGCTTCCTTTTCTTCACATATTTAGTTGTTATTTCTTATCCCCATGTGTAAAGATTACACCAATTCCATGAGTTCATGATCTCATGGAATGGGGTATAGGGGTGATGCTTTCGTTGATCATGGCACCATGATCCAGGTACACTTTGGTGAAACTTTGCTTTTGCCTGTAGTTTGAGGCCATTCCTAACATGGAAGCCTTTGCTGCCGACTCTAACATGAGTACAGACACAGCTCTTTCGTATCCTTGGAGTGGAACCATTGCTGAGGTCTATCAACTGGGTCAGTTGAACTCAGGATTTTTAAAGAGGGAGTGTCCCTCCTGGTTACAGCATCAAGTCTACCAGAACAAGACTTGATTGTGTAGAGGGTTTACTCTACCTCCCAACATTGTCCACTGCACCACAGGCCAGTTACAGAGGGGTAAGCATAGGAGGCCTACATATTTAGTTGTTCCACTATCTCTCATCTACAAAAGGAAAAGGTGACTTGAAGCTGTAAATACTTCAGTAATGCCACACACTATCTCTACAACAAAACACACAGGCTAACTATCAACCATTATGTAATCTAAATGAGGTAAGAGCTAAATTCAGCCATAGGTTATCTACACATAATGAAAGATAAGTTCTGTGGCTCACATTTCTCCATACAGACATCAATCCATACTGCTCTTAATGTTTTATCCCACATTGTGCATCATTCCTCATATTTCTTGAAAATAAAGATACTTCGGCCAGTAAATCTTTTTATTACCTCGACGTTTCGACAAAAAGCTTTTATCCTCGTCAGGAGCAAACAAAAATTAAAACATTTAGCAAGGTGTTAAAAATCATTCTAAGTCTCCAAGGGCGTTCTCACGCAATATTCCAAATTTTGTACCACATCTAAAGTCAAAATTCCTCATATTGGTAAATGAATTACTTGGAAACGAGATGAGAAATGCTGGCAAGAAGTATTATAAGACAAGTTAGAGATAAATGTAGTCTTCCAATGTTCCAAGTATTATCCAAGAACTACTTCCTCCAACCAACATCTTGGCACAAGATAACATTGGAACAAGCCTCAAAACATAGGCAATCGCTAGGTAATAACACCAAATGAATATAAATGGAAACTTTGCCAGGAGGAAATTGATCAAAAGAGACAAGGGTCGCCTCTCCCATCAAAATAGACGTCTAAAACCAGACACCATCTATTGACCGTCGCCGCAACTAGCGGCCTCAGGTTGGTGACAAAGCCACAACACCAGCTTTGACAAACTGAAAAGCGTCCACCTAGAGACCATGGTTTCAAGCTAATGGCCCTTGTCAGTCTAGGGCAGACTTTATTGTCAAGATTCCATTAAATCCAGTGTGGATCTCATGGAATAAAGTCCGCCCTAGACTGACGAGGTCCATTAGCATGAAACCATGGTCTCTAGGTGGACGCTTTTCAATTTGCCAAAGCTGGTGTCGTGGCTTTGTCACAGACTCAAGGCCGCTAGTTGCGGTGATGATCAATAGATGGTGTCTAGTTTTGATGTCTATTTTGACGGGAGAGGCGACCTTTGTCTCTTTAGATCTAAAGAACAGACTTACACACACACACACAAAGCCTTTATTAGGGACATGCCCCATACAGATTCTCCCAATTGGGTAAGGTAAAAATCATCTTGAGTTATTTACATAGAAATTGAACTGGCTTTACTCTTTGTCTCAAAGTCATTCACTTGTTGACTGGTCCTTACATAATGATGATCTAAAAAATTTATAGCAAGCTATTGCCTTAGATTTGTTTGCTGATATTTTTTAAAGTAATACGTAGAGTGAAATGTTTGGTACATTTAATTTGTTGATATAAGGCCTTTTTCTCTGCATTAAGGGCTGTACAATTAAGTAGGTAATAGGGGAGTTGTTCTTCAGTAATTTCCTTGTCATACAGTGTACATATTAAGTTTTTGGCCAGAATAGACTTACCTCCATGTCTCTGTTCACAGCTCCCTTCATCTCTGGGTGGCTCTCCAGCAGATTGTGGTAGGCCTGGAAATCTTCTGCTACCTTCACCTCATTCTTCTTGGCCAGCTTGTACTTGCAGTGGAGGATCCGCAGGATTCCGTTGGCCTTCACCTGGCCTGGAACATGTGTACACACCCCACTTATACCTGTCACATGACTATCAAAAATGAACCCAGGAGGAGCTCTGAACATCAGAAATAGACAAGATTTAGAACAGGCCATCTCAAGCCATTGAAGAAAGAAAATAATAACAAAATCTAGCCCACTTGCCCAAAATGTAGCTTGGCACCTGCAGCTCCAGAACACATTTTGGCTTGCATTAGATGCACTAAACAGGACCTTTGGGAGAGGCCGCTGCTTATCATAAAACAGCTCGAGGAGCAAAAAGTCATGGAATTGGTGTAATCTTTACACAAAGGGATAAGAAACAACAACAACAACATGGCTATCAAGCTGGTACATCACACTATTTTTTTCAAACTGAATTCCTACACAGTTCCATCCAAATTTTAATAGTCACTCAATTTGTCACATCACACGGCCAGAAATACTTGATTTATTTAGTAATCAAGAAGATCTAACCATACATGTGTTTCAGGCCCTCATCAGTGTGGTGCAAACTGTACCTCAACGACCAAAAAAGTTGGTCTTTGAGACATCTTGAAAAAAAAAAAAAAACAGGTATTTAGGTCAGAAGGACATGAGAACACCAAATTTTCACAAAGCAAATAAAATAGTAACTTGATAAGGCACAATTTGGATTATATATTACAAACACAAGGTAACATGACACCAAATCTAAATAAATAAATAGTGTGTGACGTTTCGGTAACAGCATTGTTACCAAGAAGAACGGTAAAAATAATTTATAATCTATAATCCAAACAGCATACCTTATCAAAGTGGTATCCTATAGTAATGATAAGGCACAATTTGGATTATAGATTATAAACACAAGGTAATAAGACCAAATCCAAATAAATAAATGGTGTGGGACGTTTCGGTAATAGCATTGTTACCAAGAAGAACAGTAAAAAGAATTGCAACAATGCTGTTACAGAAACATCACACACTATTTATTTATTTGGATTTGGTGTCTTATTACCTTGTGTTTGTATCCTATATTTCACCTAGGCACAGTTGGTACAGTGGAGTGGACCCAGGTCTTCCAAAGATCCTGTTTAGTACATCTAATGTAAGCCCAAAAAGTACTTTAGAGTTACAAGCCCCAAGCTACATTTTGGGCAAATGGGGGTAGATTTTATTGTTATTTTCTATCTTCAATTATTCTATCTTACCATTAAGACTGCCACAGAAGGGACAGATCGACGTCTTCTTGCATTTAGTGATGATCTCCTTGAAGTAGATACGTTTTGATTGGACAGAGAGGTTGGGGGTGCAGATCCTCATGCTGAGCAGCTTGCGTTGATCTTCAGAGAGTAAGACCCTGCTACAGGTCTACAGACAACATTGTAGCTGCAAGGAGACTTTACTGAAGAGATATAGAGCCTACCTTTTATAATGACAAAATATATTTCTCACAATGTGTTTCTTTTTTATTACAAAACGCTAGCTTTCAAGTGATAATTGCTCTTCAACGGGCTTAATAAAACATCGACTATATCTTACAAGAAATATTTACAAAAACATACAGCGTGGATATTTACAACTGAAATTTTAAATTGATATGTAATTTAAACAATGGTATTGGAATAAGTGTATTTACATTTTTAGGGCAACCAGAACCTATAAAATTGTGATCTATTGATTTCTTCTGAGATATCTAAGGTATTGTGATGGTATCTTCCTGTTTATGCTGTTATATTCATTGCCGGTTTCCAAGTACCTTAGTAAGGTCCTTACAGTACCCTATGAGGGCTCAGTGGCCTGCCACTGAGTAGCGCTCCCAGTCTTAATGACAAAGGCAGACGCATTCTACTTCACCCAGTGTGGAAATAAGAAAGAAGAAGAAAGATTCTAAGAGTAACCGTTGATATTTGTTCTTAATGTTTTTGTAGTGGCATTTTGTTTGTGTTAGGTTGAATTGGTGACCGGTCTGTGCAATATATTGTAAGATATAGTCGATGTTTTATTAAGCCCGTTGAAGAGTGATTAACGCTTGAAAGCTAGCGTTTTGTAGATAAGGTACAATTTGGATTATAGATTATAAACACAAGGTAATAAGACCAAATCTCCAATGATAAGGTACAATTTGGATTATAGATTATAACACAAGGTAATAAGACCAAATCTCCAATGATAAGGTACAATTTGGATTATAGATTAGAAACACAAGGTAATAAGACCAAATTCAAATAAATAAATAGTGTGTGACGTTTGTTGAATTTGCAGATGGTAACAACACTGTTACCGAAACGTCAAACACTATTTATTCATTTGGATTTGATCTTATTACCTTGTGTCTAGCGTTTTGTAATAAAAAGAAACTCATTGTGAGAAAATATTTTATAATTTTAAAATGTTTTTCACAATTTTATAATGAATAGCCTACCTTGCAGATACATTGAAGCATCTGGACGATGAGCTTGAGGAAACCAATGTTGTAGAGAGGGAGCTCCAAGTTGATATGTCCAAAATGGCCGATACAATTGAAGTGATCCTTGCTGCAGGTGGCGCACTTGTTAGGGCGCTGGGAAGTCCCCTGCACAGAAGAAAAAGATTTCAGCAAGAGACATCCATTAATAGAAGAAAATAATTGCTGGTACAGGGCAGGAGGGACAAGCACCAGTTCTGTCCTCCCAAGAGAACAACAGTCTTTGATTTCCAGACTTAAGTCTGGTCATCTATAGACAATGACAGAATGGTTGCAAGGTTTTCCCACTATGTACTAAGTGCAATTCTCAGCCTGCGATCCCAAAACACATTATTGACTGTATTGACTCATCCATTGATGAGATCTACTCTTCCCTGGCAGACACCATCAAAAGTCTCAAGCTTTACAGGCTTGATACCTTAGTGTGATTGAGTGGAGATAAGAAAGAAGAAGAAGAAGAAGACCTAATCCAAATAATTTAATAGTGTGTTAGGATTAGGTCTTATTTTCTTGTATTATAATCTATAATCTAAATTGTTCTTTATCAAGACACCCATTAAATATACTCAAGGGGATAAAACTTCGAGAAAGTGAAAAAAAATCTTTGATTTCGACAGTCATTTTTTATTTTTGTTAGCAATGTCTTTCCTACTGATCTGTGCATCATATGTCCAGAAAACATAATTTTTCATTGTTTTAAGAATTGATGAGGCACAATTTGGATTGTAGATTATAAACACAAGGTAATAAGACCAAATCCAAATAAATAAATAGTGTGTGACGTTTCGGTAACAGCGTTGTTACCATCTTCAGACAAAAGTACTGAATGATATTCAGTACTTTTGTCTGAAGATGGTAACAACGCTGTTACCGAAACGTCACACACTATTTATTTATTTGGATTTGGTCTTATTACCTTGTGTTTATTGTTTTAAGAACTTGAGGGGGTAGGTTGAATAATGGTCTAAACTGTTGGTTTTCGACCGCTACGACCTGGGTTCGATTCCTTCATTGGGCTCTTTTTTTCTGATTTAAGAAAAAATGTTCCACTGGCCCCCGATTCTTGCAAAAGTCCAACTACATCAGTGAGTGCAAGTAACCAAACGGGGCTCTGGTACATTTGTAAGTGCAAAAGTCAAACTGCTTTTCACATGTGGATACATGTGGTGCACTCACAGTAAAAGAAGTCTCTTACTTCTACCCGCCATGATTATCATGGCCTGTATCACGTGTACTAGGGATGGGCAAAAAAAAAATGAACTTGATCAGCTCTCTGGTATTCTATACCCATTCAATCGAGGACTCTATTGTTACCATATCTGTACCATATACAGTAAAACCTCCCTTTAGTAGACATCTCTCTATAAAGGACAGTTTTCATTTGCAAAATTACCATTTTTACTATTTAGCAACTCTCCGGTAAGAGGATATCTCTCCTTAAAGGACACTGACTCTTTAATTAGGTGTTGTCCTTTACAGGGAGGTAGTTCTACTGTATAGTGAAGACTTTTGCATGTATTGACAAGATGTCAATAAAATAATCATAATTGTCTATGAGATAGCTAAAAACATATTTTACTAAAAATAGGGAAAGCATATCCTAACCAAAAGCACATGTGCTTTTTAGATGGTAGAGTGGGTGGTCGGTGGAAGGCTGGTTAAACCGTTTGGTTTTCGAACACTACGATCTGGGCTTGATTCCCGCATTGGACACTTTTTTCTGTTTAAAAAAAAAAAATTTTTTTTAATGCTCCAATGGCCCCCCGATTTTTGCAAAGGTCCAACCCCACCAGCGAGTGTAAGTAACCAAATGGGGCTCTGGCACATTTGTAAGTGCAAAGTCGAACTGCTTTCACATGTATAGACATGTGGTCCGCTTACAGTAAAAAAGCAGTCGCTTAACTACCCACCATGATTATCATGGCCTGTACCACATGTACTAGGGATAAGCAAAAAAAAAAAAAAGATGGTAGAGTGCCATCTAGTGGAACAGAAATCAACTATATATTGATTTAGCCTGTTCCCTGATATTTGGCCAACCCATTTTCTTGATAAATCAAGAAAAGCCATCCACGAATGCGTTTCGGGCTGTTGGCGCTCATCAGCGTTGAGTAGGCTGTACCACTGCGACCAAAAATATTTTTGGTCCTAGAGGCTTCTTGAGAACCAAGAATATTTTACTGTAATTATTTAGTTGGTGCAAGAATTGAAATGAAGGGGAGCAGTGTAAGAAATGCTACGGGTTTGGTGAGATACCTAGAGTATTTATGATCTGCTATGTGTGACACATAGCTCTTAACATGGGTTATTTGTTCCATATTTCCTATAATCCCAACACTAAGAAAATTGATCCATGAGGAACTTCCAAGCCAACAATTTATTACCCCAGATTCCAAATATGACCAAAAAAAATTAAATATTTGACTTCATACCAGGGTAGAGGCTTGTTTGTCAACTATTATATGGCGACAATCAAACCTTACCATTTTAGACAGAACAAAAAACTAATTTCACATGTAATTCTTTTTTTTATTATTTGACACCTAATCTCATGGACAAAACTTAAGAAAGTTGTACCTTTCAGCATGTATATCGGGACAATAACTCTGAAAGATACATTGTCTGAATCCCGATATATATGTTAAAAGGTACAACTTCCTTAAGTTTTGTCCATGAGTGTATCTTTCAGAGTTATTGTCTGAATCCCGATATATACATGCTAAAAGATACAACTTCCTTAAATTTTGTCCAATAGTGTGTATTAACTGGTAGGCATTATAATCTATAATCCAAATTGTGCCTTATCATTAACTGGTAGGGTTGAACCTGTGCAAGATGTGTCATTGAAGCAATTTTTAGAAGAAAAAAAAGTACCAAGAGAGTTTTATCCCAGGTTGTCTTCTTTCTTATCTCCACTCAATCATATTAAGGTATCAAGTTGTGACCCTTGATGGTGTCTGTTTGACAACCATCATGACTGGGTGAAGTGAAATGCGTCTCCCTTTGTCATTAAGACTAGGAGCATTACTCAGTGGCAGGCCGACTTAGCTCCAAAAGAAATGGCCGCCTCTGACATGAGGAACAGATGTCATGTACAGCTGCTCCTAACATGGAGTACAAACGCTGCTCATCCTGTATTCCTGGATCAGGAGCCCTTACAGGGTACTATCAGCATGGCCAGCTGAGCCCAGGTATTTTAGCGAGCTTGTTACTGCTCCCCCTCCTCCTTTTTTTATCCGGTCTTGGGACCGGCAATGGAGGAGTTATCCCAGGTTGAGGTTGTCACAAATGGACAATGTCTACCATTACAGCTTCCCTTATATAAGTTTAAATAGATAAGAGAGATTTGTTAGATTCTTATAAGAGAGGGAAGGGAGGGTTGAGAGATTTGAGTTGGTCTGCAGAGATAGTGTCACGTACATCCTAACATGTTGCATGCCTTGTTGCAATGTAAGGAATAATTCACAAGTTTTCTTGGAGATCAGCCTTAGGAAATGGTTGTTTTGTTGTTGTTTCTTATCCCCTTGTGTAAAGATTACACAAATTCCACATCCCCTTGTGTATTGTTTCTTATCCCCTATTTCATGAGTTCATGCTCCTCGAGCTGTTTGATATGCAGCAGCCTCTCCCAAAGGTCTTGTTTAGTACATCTAATGCAAGCCAAAATGTGTTCTGGAGCTGCAGGTGCCAAGCTACATTTTGGGCAAGTGGGGTAGATTTTATTATTATTGTCTATCTCCAATGGCTTGATATGGTCTGTTCTAAAAATTGCTAGTGTTGTTTGATGCTGTCTGAGGTTCAGAGCTCCTCCTTGGTCCACTCTACTGTACCAGCTGTGCTTATGTGGTTTTGTGTAACAAATGTTGTTTCTTAACCCCTTGTGTAAAGATTACACCAATTCCATGAGTCCATGCTCCTCCAGCTGTTTATAGACAATGTTTTTGTTGTTTCTTATCCCTGTATGTAAAGATTAGACAAATTCCATGAGTCCATGCTCCTCTAGCTGTTTATAAACAGTGTTGTTGTTGTTTCTTATCCCCTCGTACAAAGATTACACAAATTCCATGAGTCCATGCTCCTCAAGCTGTTTATAGACAGTGTTGTTGTTTCTTATCCCCTTGTATAAAGATTACACAAATTCCATGAATCCATGCTCCTCAAGCTGTTTATAGACAGTGTTGTTGTTTCTTATCCCCTTGTATAAAGATTACACAAATTCCATGAGTCCATGTTTCTCAAGCTGTTTATAGACTGTTGTTGTTGTTTCTTATCCCCTTGTACAAAGATTACACAAATTTCTCAAGTCCATGTTTCTCAAGCTGTTTGATGATAAGCAGCAACCTCTCCCAAAAGACTAAGAAATGGTTATTCCCCACCTAACTATACTTCCAAGTGTCTTCAGAATGTTACTCACCATCCTGGGGTCCAGGACACCAAAGGGCACAGGTTGCCGCTCCGTATTGGGGCAATAGAGCATCTTGTTCACACATTGTACTTGTGATTGCTTCTGGATTTCTGGAGCGGACTGCACCTTGAAGGTGATGCTGGAGCTGCAACAACCACAATTGTATTATGTTGCATCAGCGCGCTATCTGTTATGAATATTCGAAACTAGACGCGTATGATAAACAATTTCTACTGCCATTATTTTTCCATTGCAGTAAGGGCAGTAGAAATTATTTAATTTTCAAAAGAATCTTACGATAATAGTTTCGAATATTCATCTACAATTGTATAACATGCAGTAGAGCCTCCTTGTAAAGGACAACACCTAATTACAGAGCCAAAGTGTCCTTTAGGTTCCTTAGTTCTGGAAAGTTGCCAAAATGGTTTCTGATGCTAATAACTCAGCACTGTTAGCAACTTTGTTGGATGGAACCAGCGTTCCAAATACCCTGCTGTGGGTCACCCTATAAAGTGAATGGATATCTGTTCACAGTTACAGTAGAACTACCTCTCAGTATAGGACAACACCTAATTGCAGAGCCAAATTGTCCTTTAGGGAGAGGTGTCCTCTTACCAGAGAGTTAATAAATACAGTAGAACTACCTCTCTGTAAAGGACACCTAGTTGCTGAGCCAAAGTGGGGGGTCGGTGGAAGGCTGGTTAAACCGTTTGGTTTTCGACCACTACGACCCGGGTTCAATTCCCGCATTGGACACTTTTTCTGTTTAAAAAAAAAAATGCTCCAATGGCCCCCCGATTCTTGCAAAAGTCCAACCCCACCAGCGAGCGCAAGTAACCAAACGGGGCTCTGGCACATTTGTAAGTGCAAAGTCGAACTGCTTTCACATGTGTAGACATGTGGTGCACTTACAGTAAAAAGCAGTCGCTAACTACCCACCATGATTATCATGGCCTGTACCATGTGTACTAGGGATAAGCAAAAAAAAAAAAAAGGAGTGGTGTCCTCTTACCAGAGTTAATAAATACAGTAGAACTACCTCCCTGTAAAGGACAACACCTAATTGCAGAGTCAAAGTGTCCTTTAGGGAGAGGTGTCCTCTAACCAGAGAGTTAATAAATACAGTAGAACCTCTCTGTAAAGGACAACACCTAATTACAGAGCCAAAGTGTCCTTTAGGGAGAGGTGTCCTCTTACAGGAGAGTTGCTAAATAGTAAAAATGGCAATTTTGAAAATGTAAACTGTCCTTTATAGAGAGGTGTTCACTAGCAGGTTGTCTGTTAAAGGGAGGTTTTACTGTACTAGAATATATTACTTAATGTGTGTGTGTGGAAAAAATAGAAAAAAAGATCAGGTCTTGATTTTAAAAATTTTAAAAAGGCAAATCCTGACGACTCACGTGATCATTTTAGATAACAGAGCATCATGTAGTGGAACAAAAATCAACTATCCTTAGGGATGAAGTATGAAAGGATGAATTGTGAAGAGTAATGATAAACGTAAAAATAAAGTTTTTCACCAAAAAATTTACTTGCAATGTGTTTCTTTTAAATATCATCAAATATTATCTCTACAGACCTTACTGCAATGTTATAAGTTATTGAATGAGAGGGCTTGGCTCATCAGTAGTGAACCCTCTCAGCGGTTTCACCAAATTAATCTCTAGACCGCTCTACTATTGTATTGGATTGGTTTGACGAAACCGCTGAGAGGGTTCACTACTGATGAGCCAAGCCCTCTCATTCAATAACTTATAACATTGCAGTAAGGTCTGTAGAGATAATATTTGATGATATTTAAAAGAAACACATTGCCAGTAAATTTATTTATGCAAAATTTTAATGATAGATGGCAATTAAATTTATAAATTTAATTTATCAATATATATTTGTTATAAAAACATATTTTGCGGAAGAGCTTTGCTCGATGCAATACCTTGAAATTATATGTATGTACCTCTACAGACCTATAAGCTTATGTCCATAGTTCACTAAACACCCCTAAGCTGCCTTCCATAGTAAATACAGGGTATATTCCAAACCAATCCAATACAATAGTAGAGCGGTCTAGAGATTAATTTGGCGAAACCGCTGAGAGGGTTCACTACTGATGAGCCAAACCCACTCATTCAATAACTCATATCATTGCAGTAAGGTCTGTAGAGATAATATTTGATGATAGTAAAAATAAAGTGTCCCAGGATGGTTTTATCATTACTCTTCGCAATTCATTCTTTCATACTTCATCTCTAAGGATAGAAATAGTCGTTATTTCATCTTAAAATTAATTATGATTTTTTGTTCAAAAGAAACATTTGCCGTAAAATTATCAAATGTCATTCTACAATAATAAGCCACATTATAATGATAAAGCACGATTTGGATTATAGATTATAATACAAGTAAATAAGACCTAATCCAAATAATTTATTAGTGTGTGACGTTTCGGCAACAACATTGTCACCATCATCAGACAAAAGAATAAAATGAAATGTTGTTACCGAAACGTCACACACTATTAAATTATTTGGATTAGGTCTTATTTTCTTTTATTGCCACATTATATTGTATTAAAAAATCAACTAAATGTTGATTTACGTTTGTTACATCATATTTAGCTAACCAAATTTCTTGATAAATTAAGAAAAGTTATTAGACGAAAAACATGGTGAAGGAAGATGAGTTTCTTTTATTGATGCATAGGTGCAAGCTTTCGGGTAAAAACCCTTCAACAGGCGAGAAATGAAGCGCGACTTATAAGGACTATGGTACAAATGGTAGGACGGAATATTTGTACCATAGTCCTTATAAGTCCCGCTTCATTTCTCGCCTGTTGAAGGGTTTTTACTCGAAAGCTTGCACTTATGCATCAATAAAAGAAACTCGTCTTCCTTCACCATGTTTTTCGTTTAATTTCAATTCAGGAAGAATTCTTTATCTATATAAGAAAAGTTAATTACATACACGTTTATAACTGTTGGTTTTCAAGCCTAACAACATCAAAACTTGTGAGCTCTTCTTAATACCTTCCACTATATTGTTCTAATAGGGGGGTCGGTGGAAGGCTAGTTAAACCGTTTGGTTTTCGACCACTACGACCCGGGTTCAATTCCCGCATTGGACACTTTTTTCTGTTTAAAAAAAAAAAAATGTTCCAATGGCCCCCAATTCTTGCAAAAGTCCAACCCCACCAACGAGTGCAAGTAACCAAACGGGGCTCTGACACATTTGTAAGTGCAAAGTCGAATGCTTTTCACATGTGTAGACATGTGATGCGCTTACAGTAAAAGCAGTTGCTAACTACCCACCATGATTATCATGGCCTGTACCACGTGTACTAGGGATAAGCAATATAAATATATATATATTGTTCTAATAGAGTAGATGATTCTCATATCTGCAGGCCACTGGTGGCAATGTACCGCAAATATATAAATACGTTTGGTTAGGTTTAGATAGATTAAAGTATATGTTTGATTAGGCTATAGTGTTTATGTATTATTATTTTAAAAAAATATAACGATTTCTGTTTACTGAAAATTGGCCAAGCGCGAAATACTACAATTTCCGACAGTCCTCAGAAATCAGAAACTGCCCAAGAGTTGAAATCGTGGGTTTAAATGAGATGGAAAGAGGAGTACTAATCCTTAAACTAAAGATTGGCCAGGATGTGTTAAATGTCGGAACGAATGTTTTGGTTTCTAGATAATACAGTCTAGCTGCCTATTTACCAAATTTACCAAAAAATCGTATTTTATCGTTTCTATTTATTAATTAAAAATGTAATATGATGAAAAGAAACAAGCTATGAAATAATATATTACACTTACACTTTCAAAGATGTATTAATTTCTTTATACTGTTGTTTTGCCATTATTGATATACTCTAAATTTTATTTTAAATAGAATTACTACATCGAGGGAAAAAAATATAAACCTACACAAATACTCGAGAAACCAAAAACACATGAAAATAAAACTTTCAAAATGAAAACATGGTATTAGATGATGATCAGTATTTCCCCCAGATCTGTTATTTTTATATCAAGTTTTATTTTAAAAACTATATGGAAACAAATTGTTCGAAAAAATGAATAAAAGGTTGGGATTTTATTTTTAAAAAGCACCATATTCTCGAAAAATAATAAATACATTTTCTTTACTCACTTGGCTATTTTGACAAAACTGATACCGTAGCTTATTAATTGATCTGTGTGTGTGAATCTTTGATCAGATGAATGCATGGTTTATATGTATTTGGAAGGTAAAGGATATTTTATGCAGTTGTAATAATGTGTATTATTTAATTAATGAGAAATAGTTTTAAAATAGTATATGCAGCAATATGCACATTTTAAAATCCTTTAATTACTTCCCTTCGATTTCTATCACTTGCAGAAAAACATTAATTTATTATTAATTCTAAATTATTCATATATTAAATATTTTGCAAAATATTCAAATGGGAGTGGAGAGAATACAAGTATATAAATAATTTAGAATTAATAAAATATCCATTAACCAGCCATTTTTTCTACATGGATCTAGAACTAAATCCAGTCCAAAGCCTTTTAAAATTCTACCTTAATAATATGTTTTTTATCAATAGCATTAGCTGTGTTATTTTCCTTACTATCATTATTTTATTCATCATCATTATATTTTCATTATATATAAAGTCGGAAAGGCGTCAATATATAGGATAAAAGCCAGACGATAAAAGCCAGACTGCAACATCTTCGTACACATTTATTTTTAGCAAATCTTTATTGTCTTAATAAAGTCTGATACAGCCTTTTATTGTTTGTTTTCGGAACGCCAAAAAGTGACAAAAACAAATCAAAAAGGGATGATGATAACCTGCGTCTTGCAGATTAACATTTTCATAGAAACATATATATATACATATTTATTGCTAGCTATATATCACCATCTTCTCTCTTCAAACACGAAATCTCACAGGCGGTCTCCTCGCTCTAGGTGGGTTCCGCCTTAGGACAGGACCCTCCTCTTTCAAGGCCTCGGGGTCCAGCGAGCGAAGAGGCTCCAATGACTTTCCATCGTCTGTATCACTCTGAACCTCTGAATCTTGATCCGACCGCTGGCTAGTTAGTCCTGGCGACAGCGACTCCATATAACCTCTGTCTCGTACAACCTCCGAGATTATGGCACTGGGACCTGCTCCTCTTGAGTGCTCGGGTTGACGCTCTCCATCTCCACTCTCATCTTCCTCACCATTCCTCCACCTTTTTCTAATTTGATCCCTGTGATAGGCCTTTACCTGTCCGTGGATCAAAATGGTGTAGACTCTAGTTCCCTTCTTGCCCACAATTTTTCCCGGGATCCATTTATCACCACCTCTAAAGTTTTTACACCACACTAAATCATCTATCTGGAATTCTTCCAATTGGGTTCGCCGATCATACTTCATTTGCCTGGCTTGCTGGTCCCTAACTCTAGATGTCAAGCTGGGATGTATCAACGATACTCTGGTTCGAAGCGCACGCCCAATAAAGAGCTCTGATGGAGTCTTTCCCGTTGTCACATGCGGGGTGCTTCGATATGCCAGAAGAACTTTTGATAAGGTGTCTTGAATGGTATCCCCAATTTTCCTTTTATTTTTATCCAGGGCAGTCTTAATTGTTCTAACCGCTCTTTCAGCCAAGCCATTACTTTGCGGGTGGTACGCCGGGATCAATGTTTGTTTAATTCCATTTCCTTCCAGAAAACCTTTCATTTCACTACCAGTAAACTGAGGTCCATTATCAGATACAAGTTCCTCCGGTAGACCATAGGAAGAAAAAAGTCGCCGTAGTTGCTCAATGGTTTTGCGTGTGGTGGTCTCTCTCATTGGGATGGCTTCAATCCACTTCGAATGACTATCTACTACTATTAATAAATTAATGTTTTCCTTATTTGCAAAATCAATGTGGATTCTTTGCCAAGGTCTGGTTGACCATCTCCAGGGTTGCCATTTTCCTTTATTTGGCCCATCCTGGGATTGCTGACAGCTTCTGCACTTATTTACCAAAAACTCGATTTGGGTATCTAGATTTGGCCACCAAAAATGTGATCTTGCTACAGCCTTCATTTTGTTCATACCGGAATGAGTCTCATGAAGACAGTTCAACATTTTTATTCTGAGAGATGGTGGAATGACAACTCTCATTCCCCAAACCAAACACTCCCCATCTACAGTTAGCTCAAGTTTCCTTTGAAAATAAGGTCTGAGGTGATCAGCCACCTTTTCAGGCCAGCCTTGCTGAGTATAAAATTTGGCCAATGAGAGCACTTCGTCTTTTTCAGTTTCCGTGGCAATTTCCTCTGCTGTGATCGGCAATTCTTCCACATAGGATAAAGCATAGACATTATTTAATCTTGGAATTTCTTCACAGCCCACAGGAAAACGTGACAGAAGATCTGCATTCCCATGGTCTTGAGTTCTTCGAAATTTAATATCGTAAGTATAAGCTGACAAAATAAGCGCCCAACGCTGCAATCTTGAAGTAGATAAGGTGGGGATTCCTGATCTTGAGCCCAAAATGGTCACCAATGGCTTATGGTCTGTAATAAGAATAAATTTTCTTCCATAAATAAATTGATGAAACTTGGTAACTCCATAAATAATGGCTAGAGCCTCCTTCTCAATCTGAGAATAATTTTGTTCTGCTTCCGATAAAGTCCGTGAGGCAAACATAATCGGTCTCTCCTGGCCTTCTATAATATGTGACAACACAGCGCCCACTCCAATCTGCGATGCATCAGTGGCCAAACACAATGGCAAAGTCGCATCATACGGGACTAGCACCCTCTCAGAGGTAATGCTATTCTTGCACTTGTCAATGGCCTCTCCACATTCCTTTGTCCAAACCCAAGGACGTTTTTTGTGAAGAAGCTCATGAAGAGGCTTCAAAAGCTCTGGCAAATTGGGTATGAATTTCCCATAAAAGTTTACCAAACCAAGAAATGACCTTAATTCAGAGATATTCGTAGGCGTTTTGGCCTTCTGTATTGCTTGTACCTTATGATCTAAAGGTCTGATGCCCTCTTCCGTGACAAGATGTCCTAAATATTCAATTTCTTTTTGCAAAAATAGGCATTTTTCTTTCTTTAGTTTGATATTATACTTCGCCAAGCGAGCAAATATAGTCTTCAACAACGCCAAATGTTCTTCAATTGATGCTGTGGCTATAAGGACATCATCAATATAACAAATTACGCCTCCTATACCTGACAAAACCCTATCCATTACAGATTGAAAATAACTGGGCGCATTTGCCAATCCAAATGGCATTCTCTTAAACCTGAAAAGCCCTTTATGAGTATTTATTGTTAGTAACGGACGGGTGCCTGGGTCCACCTCTAATTGCAGATAAGCGTTCCTCAAGTCCAATTTAGAAAAGTATTTTCCCTTGGCCAATGTGGAGAATAAATCTTGCTGTGTGGGAAGGGGATAGGCCGCAGTGTCCAAATATTTATTTAGAGTTACCTTGAAGTCGCAGCAAATTCTGATCTCTTTATTTTTCTTCGGCACTACAACCACTGGAGTGGCCCATTTACTGCTCGCCACCTCACATAGATAACCCTTAGCCACCATTTTGTCTAATGCTTCAGTAACTGCTGGCCTAATGGCGAAAGGCACCGGACGAGCCTTATGGAAAATTGGATTCACATCACACATGTTTACTGAAAATGTGAAACCTTTTATTGGTTCGGTTGTCTCCACAAATAGGGCTTGATTTTCCTTCAAAATTTCCTCAATGGTAATTTCCACAGGCATATGTTTTACCGCGAAACAGCCCAATTTCAATCTATTTATCCATTCTCTTCCCATCAAAGCCCTCTTTTCTCCTTTCACCACCAACGCTCTAAGTTTGTAAGTAATATCTTGACACTCCACTTTGACATTGATTTTACCCAGAATGGGTACCACGGTACCATCATAAGTTCTTACAATGATACTCGCTTTTTCCAATTTCAAGTGTTGAAGACTATTTTTAAAATCCTTTTCTGATATCAGTGTTAGACCACTACCCGTATCCATTTCAAATTTAATAAAGTTTCCTTCTACTTTTAACTCCATCAGATAGGGAGGGTCACTTGAGGCAAAATTAATTTTATACTCAGGTATCGTCACGCTTATAATTTTCTGGACATACTCTTCCTCCTCTTCTTGGTCTCCTATCTGATGTATATTTCCCGGCTGATTCTGATGTTGCCTTAGATTTCTTCTACTGCTCCAACATATTGAGGCAATGTGTCCTTTTTTATTACACTTAAAGCATATCGCCTCCTTAAATCTACATAGTTCTTTATGCTGTTTACCACAATGTTTACATTTGCCATTCTGGAAATTTGATTCAACCTTGCGTTCCATCCTCAACTTATCTACACAATCTTCACCCTGCTCCAAGTGAAATAATTTTGTATTTTTCTCGGCCGCTTCCATAGATAATGCTATCTCAATTACTTTAGCTAAAGAAATGTCGCCCTCCGACAAAATTCTATTTTGTATTTTGGCATTATATAATCCACAAACCATTTTATCACGTAAAGAATCCTCCAGAAAATTTCCAAAGTTGCATGAGGAAGCCAAACGCTTAATTTCCACCAAGTAATCCGAGATGCTTTCTTCCTTTAATTGCATTCTTTTAAAAAAAATGAACCTCTCTACTACAATTGAGCGCTTTGGAGAGAAGTGCCTTTTCAAGATATTTATTAAGTTATCAAAAGTTTTATCTTTAGGTAGAATAGGACTGCACAAATTCTTCAAAACACCATATGTTTTACTTCCCATGAGGGTTAGGAGATAAGCCTTTTTCTTCTCATCCCCTGCCTCCTCCAATATGAGAAACTGTTCCAATCGTTCATAAAACGTTTCAAAAGTTTCAGTTTCCTCATTATATTCCTTAAATTGGTAACTAGCCATTTTTTTTCACTCTTTCTTAAATTTGCATCCTAAAACTTTGCAATTTGTGTCTTTTAAAGTTTACTTTCAATTATATGCAAAATCAAAGATATTTTCTAAAAATATTTACTTCAAAATTCGAGGGTACTTACTCTTATATCCTCGTCGCCAAATGCAACATCTTCGTACACATTTATTTTTAGCAAATCTTTATTGTCTTAATAAAGTCTGATACAGCCTTTTATTGTTTGTTTTCGGAACGCCAAAAAGTGACAAAAACAAATCAAAAAGGGATGATGATAACCTGCGTCTTGCAGATTAACATTTTCATAGAAACATATATATATACATATTTATTGCTAGCTATATATCACAGACCTTCTGATCTCTGGGTCTTGATCGCTTGATCTTGATCCCTGAAATGATCCCTTAAATATTTTTGAAGCCTGCGGCGCTTTAGTTGTGCTTGGTGCTGCCTTGGTTCCCTCAAAATCGGCGCGCACTCTCCCTCCTCTCCCCCGGGGTGCCCACGGCTCTGCCGGCGCCTCTCCAGCCCTCTCCTTGGCCCTCCACTGCGGCGGGCGCTTGGAGACACCTAAACATGAGTGATGCCTTAAAATGATTGTCCGAAGCATGTAGAAGGCGAAACAATTGTATGAAGGCGTCAATATATCATAGTTTACTATAATATATTTTTTATGAAATCTTCGATATTGGAAGCCAAATGCAGGTGAAAGAGATAAGGACCGCAGTATGGTCTTCACTTGGGAGTGGGAGAGAATTGGGTTCTCTCTCTCTCTTTCAATAACTTTGTGTATTCTGCCTAGGCTATTAATGACCAAGCATATTTATCGGTGAAGTGAAATTATGCTTGATGTTTAGTAACATGGACAGCAAAAGTCTCAGAGTGACAGAAAATTCCCAGAAATTTCTGGAGGAGGGCGCCTAAGGCCTAGAAAAAGAGTGAGGGGGGGGGGGGGGGGGGGGGGGGATTTAACAACAGAGTAAATTAACATATTCACAATGATCACCTTTTTTTCACAAATATATTTCAATTTTTAAATTAGAAGTGTATTCCCAAAATATGAAAAGATTTTTAGAATACTTTTGAAATACTATCTTTTAATTGCATAAATTTTCACATTTTTTCTGAGTTTATAATGTTGATTCCCTTTCTAAATATATTTTATGATTATTATATACACGACTATTAAATATTTTTTTAACTTGCAAAGCGTTAGAAATGAAAATACAATTTTACTAAAATTTAGACTTGGAAATGAAAAATGTTTGATTTAATTAACAACATAGGTTCATAATTAAAAAGGGATATGAAAATAAATAGTAACTGACTTTGGTTTTGAAATATCGGGGTGTTCGAGATTTCGTTTAAAATATGCCGAATTATACACGAAAAATTCTCTTAGTTGGAGGAGGACTTACTTCTGCCTTTACAGCATGTTTACTTAGAAACTCCTCAATAAACGCATCAATATACGTTTTCGAAAAGTCGTCTGACGTTGGTATGGTATTTGTTAGAAATCTTTTGAAAGAATGTAACTGCTTTTTGTTAATTCATTTTCTGCACAGGTGGACGGATGAAGACATTTAGAAGGCAGGACGATACATTGTCAAGAGTTGACTTGGGTGCCCAATTTATTAAAGCTAGCCCAGAATATATAAGAGAACATGCACAGTAAGTTGTTTTCAAGTATATTCCACCACCTTTTCTTAATATTGGGGGTCAGTGGAAGGATGGTCTAAACCATTGGTTTTCAACCGCTACGACCAGGGTTCAATTCCCGCATCAGGCACTTTTTTTCTGATAAAAAAAGATTATTGCAAAATCCCAACCCCACCAGTGAGTGCAAGTAACCAAAAGGGGGCTCTGACACATTTGTAAGTGCAAAGTCAAACTGTTTTTCACATGTGTAGACATGTGGTGCACTTACAGTAAAAACAGTCGCCTACTTCTACCCACCATAATTATCATGGCCTGTACCACATGTACTAGGGATAAGCAAAAAAAAACTTTTCCTAAAATAACCCATATTTTTATTAGAGAGTAACCATATAAATGTGATACAGGTTCTACCAAATGTTATTAGAAGCCAATCTTTTAAAGCCACTTTCAAGAGAAATAAAAGGTCTCCATAAAGGAGAGCCAGGAACTCTC
This sequence comes from Cordylochernes scorpioides, assembly GCA_030710605.1. Taxonomy (NCBI): domain Eukaryota; kingdom Metazoa; phylum Arthropoda; class Arachnida; order Pseudoscorpiones; family Chernetidae; genus Cordylochernes; species Cordylochernes scorpioides. The sequence continues at coordinate 80,297,508 of CP092863.1, read as the reverse complement.
CATTTCCTTGCTCCACAAGGAACAGGAGCCATTGTCCGACATTTATGGAACCTCTCAGGTTAGTCTCTCTATGCAGACTATATTTCTGCCATAGATAAGTAGCCAATACATATCACATGTTATATCCTTGCTGAGAATACTCACTTGTACTCTTACATTGAACAGAAACTAAAGTCAATTTTTTAAGATTATTTTTCCTAAGTCTTCTTCTTTCTTATCTTCACACTGGGTGAAGTAGAATGTGTCTGCCTTTGTCATTAAGACTGGGAGCACTACTCAGTGGCAGGCCGACTTAGCTCCAAAAGAAATGGCCGCCTCTAACATGAGGAACAGACGCCATGTGCAACCGCTCCTAACATGGAGTACAAACGTTGCTCATCCTTTATCCCTGGATCAGGAGCCCTTACAGGGAACTATCAGCCGGGCCAGCTGAGCCCAGGGTTTTTAGCGAGCTTGTTACTGCTCCTCCTCCTTTTTCATCCGGACTTGGAACCGGCAAAGGCGGAGTTTTTTTCCTAAGTAATACAGCAGAACCTTCATTAGAGGACACTCTCGCTAGAGGACACCTTAGGGTGATTATGATGATAACTTTTATTTTTCGAAAACTTTCAGAAAATTTTTTTTACTAAATTACCAAACTTTTTGATCATACCTTGTACTTAAGAGAAATGGCGATTACTGAAAAAGGAAGCCTTATGATGAAGCTTCAAAATAATGGTGTTGCCAGATGAAAGAGTGGAATGATAAACTATTAGCGCCATCTTTATCAAAACCGCACAAACTTATTTATACTCCCAATATATGCTGTAGGTTCTACTGTATTTAATTTTTTGTATCTTTGGTCATATTATCTTGTGTTTACTCGGCCCTTGCTGGTCCCAAGCCCGGATGAAAAAGGAGGAGGGGGCAGTAACAAGCTCACTAAAAACCTGGGCTCAGCTGGCCCGGCTGATAGTACCTTGTAAGGGCTCCTAATTCAGGGATACTGGATGAGCAGCATTTGTACTCCATGTTAGGAGCAGCTGTACATGGCGTCTGTTCCTCATGTCAGAGGCGGCCATTTCTTTTGGAGCTAAGTCGGCCTGACACTGAGTAGTGCTCCCAGTCTTAATGACAAAGGCAGACGTATTCTACTTAACCCAGTCATGGTGGTTGTCAAACTGACACCATCAAGGGTCACAACTTAATACCCTAATATGATTGAGTGGAGATAAGAAAGAAGAAGAAGACTCTTACATTGAACAGAAACTAAAGTCAAGTTGTACATTAATAGTTATTTAAATAAAATCCTTTTTGAAATATTATAGGACAATGAACCCACATAATCTAAACATCCACTTATTGTCTCTGTGACAGTTTTCCTTATTCTAATCTATTTTGGAATGATTGCAGCCACTACTTCAATGAAATGATCCATTGTTTAAAGAATATTTTTCTAAAGTAATAATAAGACACAATTTGGATTATAGATTATAAACACAAGGTAATAAGACCAAATCCAAATAAATAAATAGTGTGTGACGTTTTGGTAACAGCGTTGTTACCATCTTCAGACAAAAGTATTGAATGAGAAATTTTACCACAGCATGTTTTAAATAGTTATTGTTATCAAGTGTATAAACAAGATAGCAGATAAGAAGAAGACAGTTATCTGAGAAACACTATATTAGAATATATATAATTAATTAATTTCTAAGAATAATATTATGAATCAAATGGACAAGGTAAATCTCCACTAAAGATACACATGGACTTTCACAGGGTCCATCATCTTCCTGGGCACAGAAGTGACAGAAGTATCACAGTCCTCTGGCCAGTGGGTGGTGGTGGATTCCAGCCGGTGCCGCGAGGTATTCGACAGTGTGGTGCTAACAATGCCTGTACCAGAGATGCTACAGCTCCAGGGTACCGTGCAGAACCTGCTCCGTAAGTCCCACTCTACTATCCTTACTGCAATGATCACATCAATGAGATAGCCTGGCTCATCAGGTGTGAACCCTCCCAGCAGTTTCACCAGTTTAATCTACCATACTGCTGTATTATTGCATTGGACTGTTTTACTTTTATACTTATACAAGGTAATAAGACCAATTAAATAAATAGTGTGTGATGTTTCGGTAACAGCGTTGTTACCATCTTCAGACAAAAGTACTGAATGAGAAATTTTACCACAGCATGTTTTAAATAGCTACTGTTATCAAGTGTATAAACAAGATAACAGATAAGAAGATAGTTATCTGAGAAACACAGAATATGGTCTTATTACCTTGTTTTATAACAGTAACTATTTAAAAACATGCTGTGGTTTAATTTCTCATTCAGTACTTTGTGTGATGATGGTAACAACTGCTACCGAAATATATGTCACACAATATTTATTAATTTGGATTTGGTCAAATTATCCCAAACCCGGATAAAAAAAGATGAGGGGAGCAGGAGCAAGTTCGCTAAAAAAACCTGGACTCAGCTGGCCCGGCTGATAGTACCCTGTAAGGGCTCCAGGGATACAAGATAAGTCTGTACTCCACTTTAGGAGCAGCTGTAAATGGTGTCTGTTCCTCATGTCACAGGCGGCCTTTTCTCATGGAGCTAAGTTGGCCTGCCCAGTCTTAATGAAAAAGGAAGATACATTCTACTCCACCCAGTTATGATGGTTGTAGATAAAAAATAAGAAGATTGTGGATTCTTTATTGACATCTCAGCAAATTCTACAAGGCTGCAGTCACCGTTCAGAGGAGATTAATAGAATCGCAGAATGTCATGGTCCATTTAGATGAGGAAAGCGAAGACTAAAACGCGACTGATTCCACACTAGCCTGTTCAGTGATATGTTAACCTTGATGTAAGCACGATAGAACGTGTGGCCATTGGATATGTGTCAGACCTGTAGGCTGTTGTTGGGTTCTATGCTGCCTAGAGTATAGGAGCTCTATCTATGCTTCATGTGGTGAATCTGTGTGGTGGTCTTAATAAAGCTGTGTTGTTATCTCCCACTTAGAGGACTGTATTTTGCTCCTATAAGGCTCCACTCTACTGCCGCCTACCTCGTGAATTCTTTTCCGGCCAACGTCACTACGGAAGCACACTGATACTCTGAGGCACTTTATTTTTACAATCTTACAATTTATACATTTACATGACACGTGGTCAATGGTCAAACAGAATAAAAAATAGATTATAAACACAAGGTAATAATTAATAAAAGACAATTCGAAACTATTTTAAAGGCGTAAGATTCTTTTTAAAATTAAACAATTTCTACTGTCCTTACTGCAATGGAAAAATTAAAGGGAGGGCCTGGCTCATCAGTGGTGAACCCTCCCAGCGGTTTCGCCAGTTTAATCTACCATACCGCTGTTATATTGCATTTTTGGAACTTCCTTTTATAGTGATACTGTTGGTAGACTCTTGGAATGGGTATTTTAGAAGAACTATGGACATAAGCTTTGAGGACAGTAGAATTACATACATTTATAAATATATAATGTGCTTCGAGCAATTGCTCTTCCGCAAATATCAAATTGTGTCTTTTATTAGAACATTTGTAATATGATGCACTAGCGCGCCATCTGTTAGGGCAATAGAAATTGTTTAATTTTAAAAAGAATCATACGCCTTTAAAATAGTTTCGAATTTTGATAACAGATGGCGCGCTAGTGCATCATATTACAAAAGACAATTCGCTGAGGGAAAAGTTTCTTTTATGTATTTTCCTTCAGCGAATTGTCTTTTATTAATAATTATACCGAAGGGATTATATTAACAACAAGGTAATAAGACCAAATCCAAATAAATAAATAGTGTGTGACGTTTCAGTAACAGCATTGTTACCATCTTCAGACAAAAGTACAGTCGAACCTCTTTAATTCAACACCCCAAGGGATCAGAGCTTTCGGTTGAATTAAAGGAAGTGTTGAATTAAGGTTATATGATTAGGTAATCATCTAACTCGCTAAAATAATATTTTTTTTTAAAAAGCTTTGTAATATAAATTAATGATATTAATTGAAACCATTGTGTGTTTTTATATTATTTTCATGATTAACTTTTAGTATCAGTGACAAAATGGCATTAATACATATTTTAGAAATATAAATAATTGTAACAAATAAATTTATTGGCAATGTGTTTCTTTTCAATAATATAATCAAATATTAACTCTACAGACATTAAAATATTAAATATAATATATTAAATAATATTTTATTCTAATTGAAAAATATAGCAGTTGAAAGGAAATAAATATGGTAAATATATAAAAAGAAAATTTTAAAATATTATTTTAAAATAATCATGAAGAGATCTTTTAAAAAATTCCTTTATAGATATCTGTTTTTGCACTGAAATCCTATTCAGGATGTATTCCAGATGGCATTTTGAAAAAACATGCATGCCTTTCTTTCTCTGAAATGTCTTTTAATAAATAAATTTTAATGTATTAAAGGCATCCACTGCTGCTGCAGGTGTTATTGATTTTGTGTTTAAATCTTTTATAATAACACAGAAATGGAATATTGAAATAAAATGTTATCATAATCATTGTTGGATCATTTTATAAAGATTTATTTATTTAAAAAGAAATTATTTATAAATTTAAAAATAGCTAAAATATTTCAATGTTAAAAATAAAAAAATAAAAATTATTATTAGTTAGCGCATGATGCCGAAATTCCCGCGTAAAAAAAACAACAATAACATCCGCGAAATTGCGCAACGGCACTGCAAAGTGAAACTTAAACTAACCAGAAACCAAAAGTGCGCAGGCGCGATCGTATCGGCGCCCGCTGTTGCCGATCGTCGCCGCCCGCCGATGCCGATCGTCGCCGCCGTAATACCGTTTAGCGGTAAAGTTGCATGTAAAATAACATTCAACTGTCGAAATTCGAATTTTAAAATGGTCGAACTATCGGAACTGTCGTATTATCGATACTGTCGAATTACGGTTTGTTATTTGATAGGCCGGAGGTCGGGACATCGGAACATGGTCGAATTATCGCCGAGTGTCGAATTGGGGTGTGTCGAATTAACGAGGTTATACTGTACTTAAATGGTTCAGTACTTTTGTCTGAAGATGGTAACAATGCTGTTACTGAAACGTCACACACTATTTATTTATTTGGATTTGGTCTTAATACCTTGTGTATATAATCTTTAATCCAAATTGTGCCAAAAACAGATTAATAATAAACAATAAATATTTACAGATATATGTTATATTTCTATAGGTGTGAAAAAGAATTAGCAGTCGTTTGTGGCTGTCTCCACCTCAATAATCATCTCTTTATTTTTTCAAATCTTTTTAAACAAAACAAAAATTTACATACTCCATTTAGTTAAATCTTCAGTAAAAAAACAAAATAAAATTTACATTCTATCATTCAAAATGTATCACTACCCCCCACACAAAAAAAAAAAAAATTGTATTAATTTTTTTTCTCAACGGAGGTTGGGAGGGGATGGAAGGTAAAGGATAAGATACATTGCAAAAATTATATTACACAAGTAACCATATTGTTAGGGGAAAATCACAGGAAAAGGTGGCCATACGAAACCTAACTAACAATAGGCAGGGAAAAAAAATGATATTTTAAAATTTGGACATTTACATGTCTATGGAGACACTCTCCATGTAGAATCCCATTCCAGGGCAACTTTTTGTTATTTTCCCAATGAACCGCACCCCAGTTCTTGGAATGTATATGACCTTTTTCACCTTTGGAAAACCTCACAGGGTACAACTGGTTCCGATTCAGTTTGGGTGTCTACCGAAACCAGCAGTAGTTTCTCCAGGGGCTCTGTGGGGTGATCTGGATTTTTTTTAATGGAAGAGAACAAAACCTGAGGACTATCGGTGGAAGCTTGCTTGTTAGGTTCGACACTCAAGCATCCTTCCAAATCCTCTTCTTCCTGAAATGGGAATGGTGGTTCAGTATTATCTTCAGTTACCGGATCCCAGAGCTTTACTTTAGAAATATTAACTATTGTTGCATGCTTATTTTCGGGTTGGCATGGCTTATCTATTTCTATGGTTTGTGGTGAGGGTATGGAAATTATGGTGTATGGTTCTGGATAAAAGGCTGGCATGAGCTTACCTTGACCTGATTGGTAAGGGATCTTATAAAGGACCTTATCCCCTATTTTTAGATTAGGCGTTTTATGGGATTCATTATATCTTTTTACCAATTTAAGATGTAATTTTTCGGTATTTTCATTTGCAATTCTCCTAGCCTCTTCTATGGGTGGATATGCTCTTGTTAATTTATTGATATATGATGGCGTTATGCCAAAAAGCAAATAAACGGGAGGCATTTTAGTTATGGAATGAGGAATACTCCGATATTCTTCTAAGGCCTTTTGTAATAATTTGGGCCATGGTATTCTGGGATTTTGTTGATGGTGAAGTCTAAGTTTTGAGATAATTGTCGCATTCGCCCTCTCTACAAGCCCATTACACTGTGGGTGTGAAGGGGATGTCATCACGTGTTTTATGCCCTTTTCTTGTAGAAATTTGTTAAACCTTTGGGACACAAATGAGGGGTGCCTATCAGTAACGATAATTTTTGGTTTACCTACATTTAATAACTGATTTATTATATTGATGTACGTTGCTATAGACGTACTCTTAGAAGGATAAGCCCAGATGTATCTTGAGTGATGATCAACTATCACATGAAGACAATTCTTTGTACTGTTATAATCCCCTAATCCTAAAATACTGTCAAGGGCAACTACATCAAATGGTTTCTCAGCTAGTGGTAAATTACCCATGAGTCCATACGAAGGTGTAGTTGGCTTCTTTACAGACTGACATATTTTACATTTCAGAATATAATTTTTTATTTGTCCTATCATTCCTTTGAAATAATATTGTGTTGAGATAACTCTAGCCATTGAACTTATGCCTGGGTGTCCTAAACTTTCGTGAGCCCTGCTTATCAATTGTTGTTGTAAGGAGGGTGGTACTATAATCCTATCTCTATTTTTTAGCCTAATATAAGTAATACCGTTTTTAATGAAATATAGTTTAGATGAAGGCTTAAGTAATGATTTTTTTTCTTGTTCTATATTTTGAACAGTTAAGAAGCAGGTATATGGCAGTCGAGACAACATGTCGGCTTCATGATTCTCACATCCCTTATTATATTTAAATTCCAAATCATATTCTGATAATCTTAGCGCCCATCGGAATAATCTACCGTTAGTATGTTTGAAATTATTTAACCAAATTAATGCCTTATGGTCGGTATGAACTATCACATGTTGACCTGAAATATAGGGATGATATCTTTTACATGTTTCTATTATCGCCAATAATTCAAGTTCTGTTATTGTATACTTGGATTCTGCTCCCCTTAAAGCCCTACTATAAAACGCTATGGGTCTTAAGGTACCATCAGGATACTCCTGTTTAAGTACGCCTCCTAAACCTGCAATACTAGCGTCGCAAAAGATATGTGTAGCTAATAATGGATTATAAATTTGGAGTATTGGTTTCAAAACTAATGCTTCTTTAAGGGTTTCAAAACTCCTCTGACACTCTTCACTCCACGTAAATTTTACATATTTTTTCAATAGATCATTTAAAGGCGCTCTCAACTTATTAAAATTATCTATAAATTTTGCATAATGCGTAACGCTGCCCAAAAATGACCTTAAGCATCTAACATCACGAGGAGGGGGCAAAGATTTAATTATACCAACATTAGTACTTGAAGGAGAGATTTGATCTCCAAAAATTTCGTAACCCAAATAATTTATCTTTTGCATAAAAAACAAACATTTATCTTTCCTAAGTTGGATACCTTCCTCTTGTAGGATTGCAAATATTTCCCCAAGGTGTTCTAAATGGGATTCGGTATCTTTTGAGAAAACCAATATATTTTAAGTTCATATTTCTGCAATATGGAAGTGAGGATGCTGTTAAAAATAGCAGGAGCTGTCCGCAATCCAAATGGTAATCTGCACCATTGGTAAGAACCTTCTGTGGTGGTAAAGCAAGTAATAGGTTGATCTTTTTCGTGTAAACCAATAGTCCAGTATGCACTTAGAATATCAAGGCACGACGAGAATACTTTTGAGCCTTGCACCTTTTGGATGATATTTTCAACTAAAGGAATTGGGAAACTATCTCCTATCAGTTTTGAATTCAATTTCCTAAAGTCGATACATAGTCTAGATTTATCATTTTCTCCCTTTTTATGTGCTAAAGTTACTGGCGAACTATATGGAGAAGAAGCATGCCTAATAATCCCATATTTTAATAATTGCCTAATTTGTTCCTTAATTATTTCGGTGTCCCTGGGATTATGTCGATAAGGTCTGAGACAAACAGGAGTTTTATCCTTGAGTCTTAACCTGGGGGGATCTACTTTTAATGGTCTAATATTATATTTGTTTTCACCAAAAATATCATTATAGCGACTTAATAAAATGTAGAGATTATTCTTAAGTTTGTCATCATTATTTAGATAGCTGTCTTCTAGATTTGGCAAGGGTAAGGGTCGAAAGTTTGGTTGGTAAACGAGTTTAGATTTAAAACAAGAGGGGACATTTATGTTATATTGATCAATAGTTTTATCTAAAAGAGGTAACCTTTTTATGTTATTACATTTTCCTGAAAGTTTTAAACAATAATTATGTTTTTTTACAATATTTAACATTATTAGAAACGCCAAAATATTTTTTTGAGTTATCACAATATTGCAAAGCATTGAGTTCATCTTTAGAAAATGTATATTGAAATTTGGATAAAAACACATTATTTTGCATAATAACATTCTCATCAAAATCAATCTTTAGGTTAAAATATTTCAGGTACTTAGTGGATACTATCAGAAAATTCAAATTTGGATTATCAATAATATAGAACAACTAATTGTTAGTTATATCTCCAATTCTGATCGTTAAACAAATTTGTCCAAATATTCCAATACGGTTAGATACAGTGCTAATCATATTAGGCGTGTTTGTGTGTTGTTGGCTAGAGTTATTTATCTTATCTAAAAGGCATTCAGGTAATAGGTGTACGGAAATAATATTAATGTCACTGCCTGAATCAAAAAGTACTAAATAGGTTCCCAAGAGTAATGAATCTACCCCAACGTCACTCATCACTCCTGGGCACCACCATTGTTGCCCTACATTACCTCGAAAGTCTTGGTAAAACTGCTTTCGCCGGGTTTCTTGTCGGTCGCCAACCTCTCTGCTGGGGCGGGCACCTGAAGGAAGAGAATCCTGTGAAAGCGCTGCATTCCTTGAGTCGATATTTTGAAAGTCCCGTCGATATCTGGGGCCATTAAATGGTGAAGATGTCTCTTCATGTCGAAATCCTTCTTCCAGGGAATATGCAATCTTAATCCACATGTCCAGATTAGCTGGATTGGCAGCGATCACAAATGGTCTCAGCTTTGCGTTTACATTCGAAGAAAGCGCTTCCAGGGTCTGCTCCGAACTTATATTCAATATTTTGGCCAACTTCAGTTTATTAAAATAGTAGTCCATAAGGGGTTGCGATGGTAGCTTCTTTTCAGTCCAAAACTGCTTCATCAATCCACTTGTCGATACCGGGAAAAATTTATTCATAGTTTGGTGAAGTTCATCCAACGTAAACACGTCCTGGCACATCGAGGCGTATATCTCTAACGCTTTTCCTTTAAAAATGCTCGGGATCATTGATAGAGCATCATTTTCTGAAATACATTGAAGCTTGACTATCCTTTCAAAAAGATTTCGCCATTCTTGATACGTAAGGCCTGTATCAGGATTGAAAATCGGCAAAATTTCCTTAATTGAAATGTCGATTTTCGCTCCGGTAACAACCTCTTCTTTCTGTAAAGTTTTCAAGTCTTTCTTCGATGTCATTTCTAATTTAATTATTTTCCCTTTCTTTAAATATTCCTGGCAGGAACCCTGCTTTGATCTTGACAAAATATAAGATATTCTTGGGATCCTCCCGTAGGCAGCGATCCTGTCGACTAGCTGTTATATTTCTATAGGTGTGAAAAAGAATTAGCAGTCGTTTGTGGCTGTCTCCACCTCAATAATCATCTCTTTATTTTTTCAAATCTTTTTAAACAAAACAAAAATTTACATACTCCATTTAGTTAAATCTTCAGTAAAAAAAAACAAATAAAATTTACATTCTATCATTCAAAATGTATCATATATATATTTTAATTATCAACGTGTTGTTGTTATTGACATCTCAGCATTGTACAAGTGACTTGTGATCTCCAGGAGGACAGGAGAAGGAGCTGGAGGAAGTGAGATACTCGAGCCGCTATGCCCTGGGTCTGTTCTTCCCTCCTGAGACAGCCTCCAACCTCTCTCTGCCCTACAAGGCCTACTTCATGAATAACGAGCCCATCCGTTATGTGAGCTTCGACCCAGGTCAGTGATCCATGTGATCCTACAGTCCATGGCTATAGTCCGTGATGTCTGCTCCAGGTACCGCAGTGGTCCACAGCTCATCCTCCTACAAGCCCTGGAGCCTTGCTAAAGCGGAGATAGAGCTAAAGTCACAATTTGCCCGCCATTTCCCCAGCTTGCCCCCTCCACATACTACCTTGGTTCACTACTGGAAATGGTCCCAGGTATTCTACTCTCTGTGTTCTGATGAAAGCAGGTCCTGACAACAGTTCATCAATAGAATTGCCCTAGCCACTTTTACCGGTATAAATTTCTCTTTTATTAATACAAGAAAAAAAGACCTAATCCAAGTAATTTAATGTCACACACAATTAAATTACAGTTAAACCTGTCTATAGCGCCCCCTCTTGGGACTTACCAAAATAGGGTGCTATAGACAGGTCACTTTTAATGTAAATCGCATCGTACTACGTATTTAAAATCAGGCGCTATAGAGAGGAAGGCGCTATTTAGAGGGGGCACTATAGACAGGTTTAACTGTATTTGGACTAGGTCTTATTTTCTAGTATCTATAATTCAAATTGTGCTTTATCATTCTCTTTTATTAGAAAAGTATTATCACAGAGTGAGAGTAGTAGTAATATAGAAACATCCGTGTTGAATGATAAAGCACAATTTGGATTATAGATAACAAGAAAATAAAGACCTAATCCAAATAATTTAATAGTGTGTGATGTTTTGGTAACAACATTTGTTATATCCTTAATGGCATGTAGGATCTAGGAGAGACAAGCAGGTGACACAAAATGATAGTTCTTTATTTGGTCTTGTTTATATACACATGTATGATGATGATAAATAACTACATAACAAGTCAATGACAACAATATTCTGTTGTCAATACACAATAGCATTTTTACCATCATCACACAATAGAATAAATCATTTATTCTTTTGTCTGATGATGGTGACAATGCTGTTGCTGAAATCATCACACGCTATCAAATTATTTGGATTAGGTCTTTATTTTCTTGTATCTGTGTTGAAATATTTTACTTTTCTAATAAAAGATGGCATGTTGATGTAACATGCTTCAATTCCAAAATTCTGGTAATTTCAGGAATCTTTCTTGTAGATGTCTATCCACTCATAACTACTGTATGTGTGCCAGGTGGTGAAACCAGGATTGTACTGTTGTCATCCATTCTGCCAATTTGCCATGGACCTATGTGTTACCAGGTGGTAAATCCCCACCCATGGGCCAAGGGCTGCCTGGTACTACACCCCGACCCCCTGTTGATCTGTGGAGGCGATGCCTTCAGCCATTCCTCCTTTGATGGCTGCCTGGATTCTGCCATCCGGGTGGCTGAGCATCTGTTGACTAGCTTCTCCGCTGCTCCTCGTCCTCCCCACAGACATGAAAGCTGCTACTAGAACCTAGCTGTCACGCCATTAAATACTTTGGAACAGCCTGTTGTTTGTTTCTTATCCCCCTTGTTTTATACACAAATTCCATGAGTTCATGCCACTCATAAGCAGTGGACTCTCCCAAAGTTGGAACAACCTAATGACCAGATGGGATACAAAGATTACATACAATTTGCCCTTCCCAAAATCCTATCCTACAGCCTCAAAGTGGTGGGAGGGTAGCACAGGATGTCGGGAGTTTAACTCCTGGTAGGGCCACCCTAGGGCTGTGTTACATACCCGGCTAATGTAGGAAGGTATCAATTGGTAGCGTCTGTTCTACATAGGAGCGGCTACACTCCATGTCAGGAGACCAAAAGAAACAAAGTCCATCATGTCTACGAAGCTGAGACAATGGAACCTAATGGACATTGTTTAAACGATTGAGGAATAAGCAACAACAACATACAATTTGCTCACTCATTTTTTTATCCTGTAGAAGGATGGAAATGCCTGAAAACTTGAGAATACAATAATAAAAGAAACTCATCTCCAGGAACCTGTTGCATTATTTAATTATTTATTTTAACATGATAATCCTGTTGAAGGACTGACAAGTCCAAAATCTTGAAAATAAAAAGTTGCACAAGAAACTTAACCCTGGAAGCTTCATTTATTTTATGATATTGTGTGTCAACAAGTAACTGACTGATGATACATGTGACCAGTAAAAATTCTTTTAATTTATTTTTAATTAATTACTTATCAGAGAAACAGCATCACAGAGATGATGGGGATAAATTGTATTTGACCATTGACCACCGTTTGAATGTTAAAATTTTGTGTTAAATACAACGTGCCAGTATTAAATTAGTCTTCATTCTATTTGAATTTCGACCCAATGATTTAGAATGTCAAGCCTCAGTTCCAACCCCTCCTACAACCGGCCCGAACAGACCCAGAACATCATGACCTTCCTGGACTAGACCACGAACCCAGCACTGTACCAAATAAACCTTCTGAGTAGTACATCCCTGTCTCATTAATATGTAGGATATTTATATCTATTAACACTTCCCCCTAACATCCTTCCAAGCTGGACATTGTTGGAAGGTACAGTAAACCCTCTACACGATCGTATCAAGTCTTTTTCTGGTAGACACTTGATGCTGTAACCCTCATTAAAAATTCTGAGTTCAACTGACCCAATTGATGGACCTCAGCAAGGGTCCCCCTCCAGGGATACGGAGGAGCTGTGTCTGTACTTATGTTAGAGTCAGCAGTAAAGGCTTCCATGTTAGGAACGACCTCAAACTACAGGTAAAGTCAGACTTTCACCAAAGTGGATCATGGTGCCATGATAAACGAAAGCTACACCCCTATACCCCATTCCATGAGATCATGAACTCATGGAATTCGTGTAATCTTTACACAAGGGGATAAGAAACAACAACAACATATCTATTAACCCCCCCCCCCCCGAGACCTGTTAACTGCCTCAAAGTGGCAGGGGGTTGACCCTGGACAGGAGAAGTATGTCTGGAGTTCTGAACTCCTGGTACCCAAGGCCTGATATTTTACTATTCTGTAAACTTCCCTCATATTTTATCAATTATAATTTGTACTTGTCTTAAATAAATTGCTGTGTCATTCTGAAGTTTGTCTTTCCTAATTTTCTACGTTAAAATATTTTCTGTTCACTTTGGAAGGAAATAACAGGCAAAAAATAAAATTTTAAAAACTTCTTATATATTTTTGTCTAATTTAAGCATAGGCATCTTAATTTCTTTATTATTAAAAATTCATTTTTCAAATATCCCAATCCAACTAATAAACGATATATAATTTACACAAATCACAGATAAAGACTCTGCAGATTTACATATAGGTTAGTCAATGCCTACTCTCTTGCCCAGAAGTCCTCCTTTACATGGCAGGCGGGAGAAGCAGCACAAGTAAGGGATTGTCCTGTAGGGTGAAGTACGGTGTTGTGAGCCCCGAGCTGCTACGGTAACCGTGAACAGGGAACTCTGAAATGTGGCTGACTAACGGGGCTATGGCACCCCCCCCCCTTTCCATGGAGCAACAAGGACAAGACACCACCACCAATGCCTACACTAAATAGCCCAATAACAAATAATTTGCATACTACGCTGATCAAAAAGTTTCAACACTTTGCTCATAAAATCCTGAAAACTCAATATATTTTCTCCCGGTTTGTGGCAAACGTCGCCCTTGGAATGGAGACCTGCCAATTTTCAAAAATCACGCGCCACAATAGCGCGAGCAGCGGCTGTTCGAAGTGAAGACATTTTGCCCGTGCTTCGATTTCGTTAGTCACCGAAATTGAGGATCAACGAAGTTCAAGTCAATCAAGTTCTGTGTGAAAAATGGATTCAAGGGTGCCAAAATTTTGTAGATGTTGCAAACAGCCTATGGGGATGCCGTCATGAGCCGTAGACGAGTTTTCGAGTGGTACAAGCGCTTCAAGGAGGGTCGGGAAGAGACCGCCGACAACGAGCGTTCCAGGAGACGCCTGAAAAAGTGGACAAGGTGTTGGAACTGGTGCGTGAAGACCGACGAATTACTGTCAGGGAGGTCGCCGAAGAAGCAGGGATATCATTTGGGTCGACTCATCGATAATGAAGGACATTTTGAGAGTGAGAAGCCTCAACGCCGTTCTCGTTCCCAAAGATTTGACTTTTGATTAAAAGAAGGCCCGGAAAGAAACGGCCAGTCTCAATCTCGAAGCGACAACCCTGAATTGCTGAAGAGGGTCATTACTGGATACGAAACATGGATATACAGCTTCGATTCGGAAACACCCAACAGGAATCGGAGTGGCACTTCAAAAATGTGCCGAGACCAAGAAAGCGAGGAAGGCTCCCAGCAAAGTCAAGGTCATGTTGACGGTGTTCTTTGACTACCAGGGCATCGTTCATCATGAATTTCAACAACAAGGCTCTACAATAACTGCTGACTCCTACCTGGGAGTTTTGAGGCGATTGAGGGAAGCGATCAGGCAGAAACGTCCGGAGCTGTGGAGGAGCAGTCGTGGATCCTCGACCACGATAACGCACCGGCGCACACAGCACTCAAAATTCCCCCAACCACCCTACAGTCCCGATTTGGACCCTGCGACTTCTTCCTTTTTGGAAAGCTCAAAAAAAAAAAAAGTTAAAGGGTCGGAAATTTCAGAGCATAGAAGAGATCAAAGTGGAATCAAAGAAGGCCATGAAGGCGATCCCGAAAACAGACTACCAGAGGTGTTTTGCCGACTGGAAAAAGGGTGGCTGAAGTGCATCGCAGCCAACGGGGACAACTTTGAAGGGGACAATTTGAATTTGGTAGAATAATAAAGTTTTTTTTAACTTATGAGCAAAGTGTCGAAACTTTTTGATCAGAGTAGTAAATCCCCAAACTACATCATTAACTGTATTAACTCATCCATTGATGAGCTCAACTCAGCATTCCCAGCAGACACCATCAACAAGCTTTACAGGCATGATACCCTGATATGATTGAGTGGAGATAAGAAAGAAGAAGAGCTTTATATAATTTTAAAAAACTTGGCAATAAGAAACCTTCTCATTAGACCCTAATCCTAAGACAAAATGATGCTGTAGTGAGATACAGCGGACTAGTAGCGATTGTATTATTTATTTAGGCCTACTTGCACAACAGGATAAACAAAATACTTTCTACTGCCCTAACTGCAATGATGAAATAATAGGAGGACCTGACTCATTATTTTATTATTGTAATAAAGGTAGTAGAAAATTATTTTATTTTATAAAAGAAATGGATCAAAAATAGTTTATATTTCGATTAAGGCACAATTTGGATTATTGTCTGATGATGGTAACAATGTTGTTAGTGAAACGTCACGCACTATTTTATTTGGATTTGGTCTTCTTTCTTATCTCCACTCAATCGTATCAGGGTATCAAGTCTGTAGCTTGTTGATGGTGTCTGCTGGGGATGTGTCTTCTTTCTTATCTCCACTCAATCATATCAGGGTATTAAGCTTGTTGATGGTGTCTGCTGGGGATGTATCTTCTTCTTTCTTATCTCCACTCAATCATATCAGGGTATCAAGTCTGTAGCTTCTTGATGGTGTCTGCTGGGGATGTGTCTTCTTCTTTCTTATCTCCACTCAATCATATCAGGGTATCAAGCTTGTAGAGCTTGTTGATGGTGTCTGCTGGGGATGTGTCTTCTTCTTTCTTATCTCCACTCAATCATATCAGGGTATCAAGCTTGTAGAGCTTGTTGATGGTGTCTGCTGGGGATGTGTCTTCTTCTTTCTTATCTCCACTCAATCATATCAGGGTATCAAGCTTGTAGAGCTTGTTGATGGTGTCTGCTGGGGATGTGTCTTCTTCTTTCTTATCTCCACTCAATCATATCAGGGTATCAAGTCTGTAGCTTGTTGATGGTGTCTGCTGGGGATGAGTAGAGCTCATCAATGGATGAGCCAATACAATCAAGGTAATACTAGACCAAATCCTGCATTTCTCAACCTACAACCCCAAAATACATCATTGATTGTATTGGATCATCCATTGATGAGCTCTACTCATCCCCAGCAGACACCATCAACAAGCTACAGACTTGAAACCCTGATATCATTGAGTGGAGATAAGAAAGAAAAAGACCAAATAAAATAGTGTGTGATGTTTCGCTAACAACATTGATAAAGCACAATTTAGATAATAGATACAAGAAAATAAGACCTAATCCAAATAATTTAAGTGTGTGACGTTTCAGTAACAGCATCACCATCATCAGACAAAAGATAAAAGTTTTATATACAATAAACTTATACAGTAGAACTTCCATGAGAGGACACTCGCGCTAGAGGACACCTCTCTATAAAGGACAGTTTCCATTTGCAAAATTACCATTTTTACTATTTAGCAACTCTCTGGTAAGAGGACACCTCTCCCTAAAGGACACTTTGACTTTGCAATTAGGTGTTGTCCTTTACTGGGAGGTTCTATTTCCTTCCCAAACAAGGAAAACCTTCTAATCCTTATTGCGATGACAAAATAACTTTCCAATAATTGAAAGGTGAAAAAATTCATTTAATAATTTTATTTTTCAACCTTACTTTCTTTGACACCTCATTGCAGCTGCTACTAGGTTAATATTTGGGTTATTTCTTAATCAATAAGTTTTAAAATTGCTTTTATATACACTCATAGGCAAAACTTAAGGAAGTTGTATTTTTTAACATGTATATCGGTATTCAGACAATAACTCTGAAAGATACACTCATGGACAAAACTTAAGGAAGTTGTACCTTTTAGCATGTATATCAGGATTCAGACAATAACTCTGAAAGATATTACAGTGACCTTTATTGAAGACACACTAGATAACCAAGTGTGAACAAAATTGCCTTTATCTCCTTTTAAAAATAGATGACCAGTGAAATCAGAGACTTTCCACTTCCTTAAGTTTTATTCATAAGTGTATTTTATTTACGTTAAAGCTACAAGGTAATAAGACCAAATAAATTAAGAGTGTGCGACGTTTCTGTAACTGTGTTGTTATCATCATTTATTCTTTTGTCTGATGATGGTAACAATGCTGTTACCGAAACGTCACACACTAGTAATATTTTTGGTCTTATTACCTTGTAGCTATAATAAGGCACAATTTAGATTATAGATTATATACACAAGGTAACATGACCAAATCCAAATAAATAAATAGTGTGTCACGTTTCGGTAACAGCATTGTTACCATGAAAAACAATAAAAAGAATGGTAACGCTGTTACCGAAATGTCACACACTATGTATTTGAATTTAGGTCTTATTTTCTTTTGTAGCTATAATCTATAATTCAAATTGTGCTTTATAATTATATAGGTTATGTTAGAGTCAGGGTTCAGTTTAGATTAAGTTCAGGTAAGATTCAAAAACTGCAGTAATGGATTTTAGCAAAAAACAAAGAGGTAACCTAGGAGATCTTACAATCAACCAAACACTAGAGAACATGGTTGTTTTGCTTATTCCTAGTACACGTGGTACAGGCCATTATGATCATGGTGGGTAGTAATTAGCGATTTCTTTTACTGTAAGTGCACCACATGTGAAAAGCAGTTCGACCTTTCACTTACAAATGTGTCAGAGCCCCGTTTGGTTACTTGTACTCGCTGGTGGGGTTGGACTTTTGCTGTCCTCAAACCTTATGTGCATATTTCATTTAAAATACACTTTCCGAGAGATCAATTTCAGTATTGGTATACAATATTACAGCGGTAGATTAAACTGCCAAAACCACTGGGAGGGTTCACCAATGATGAGCCATATTAATTGTTTAATTTTAAAAAGACTCATAGGGGGTCGTGGAAGGATGGTCTAAACCATTGGTTTTCGACCGCTACGACCCGGGTTCGATTCCCGCATTGGGCACTTTTTTCTGATTTAAAAAAATGTTCCAATGGCCCCTGATTCTTGCAAAAGTCCAACCCCACCAGTGAGTGCAAGTAACCAAAACGGGGCTCTGGCACATTTGTAAGTGCAAAGTCGAACTGCTTTTCACATGTGTAGACGTGTGGTGTACTTACTGTTAGAGCAGTCGCCTACTTCTAACCACCATGATTATCATGTCCTCTACCACGTGTACTAGGGATAAGCAAAAAAAGAAAGACTCATATACACCTATTCCCCGATTTACACGGTACTTGTTTTACACGTTTTCGCTTTTACACGGTTTTCCAAATAAGTTTTTTTTTTTTTATTGCACTATACTAAATGCTACTGTGATTGAACACATGCGCTGTGTACACATCTCACGAGGAATCCCGAGCTTTTGTGCTTACTACATATTTTAGCCTGTCAATGCATTTTATTTTTATTTCTGTGTACACCTATCCCCCAATTTACACGTTTTTCTCAGGAACGTATTTACCGTGTGTCGTGTTCTCTACCTAACAAAATAGCAGTTGACGAACACCACACGGTATAAAATATTTATTTCTATAAAATGGGATCCTTTCACTCTCCTCTTACATTCTATATATATCCAATCATTTTTACATAATTAATTTTCTATCAGAAAATTAATACATATTTACATATATGCTGCACTTTTTTCTCCAAGAATAAAATCTGCATATAGAATCATTACACCGTGTAAATCGGGGGATAGGTGTAGTTTAAATTTTCAACTAATCATTGAATTTTTTAATTATTCCGGAATTTGGTAAATACCATTTCTTGATTAATCAAAGAAAAACTAATCATGTACGCATTTTGGGATATTGGCACTCATCAGTGTGGTTAGACGCTGTATCTCAACAACCATATAAGCTGGTCTTTAGAGCATGTCAATAAAATGTGACAAATTCTCTCACAGATCAAACACTCAAAGGCTAAGGCTATTCTCTTCAAAAATGTATATCACTGCCGCAAAAAGATCTAAGTTGAATTCTATACAATATCAAATTCTTATTAGATGCATTCATGCTTATAGGACTTCATCTTCTTACATCACACATATACTAACGAAAACTCCTTTACTGTCCGATTATCTTGAATTATCACAAACAAAGTATATATAATATGACAAATTCTCTCACAGATAAAACACTCAAAAAAACCCTTCAAAAAGAATTAAATAAACTATATCTGGATCTGAAATTTAAGTTTTATCTTTCTCAATCTAATGAACTGTTCAAGAAATTCTTTCCAATTGCTGTCCCAAATTTAATTTCTTCTGATAAATTCACTACTTTATTCTTAACAGGCAAAGGACCCTTCTTAAGTTTCCTATTCAAACTGAATGCTATCAATGATCCAACATGTGAAAGCTGCTTAGATGTTGAATCACCAGAGCATCTTCTTTTAACTTGCCCTCTGACTAATCAAATTGTATGTAGATACTTTGAAACATTACCAAATTCTCTTTGTGTATATACTCTATCTTATGAGAACTTTGTTAAGTTTAGAACTATTTGTACAATAATTTACAAAACACTATTAATCCATCGTGTAAATAATTAATCATATATATGTAAATAATACTAGCACAGCACAATAGTCCTTTGGACTTCGTGCTTTTGTAACAATAAATAAATAAATAAAATGTTATTTAAACATGTTTTCATAATGATAAGGCACAATTTCGATTATAGATTATAAACACAAGGTTTTTTTTTGCTTATCCCTAGTACACGTGGTGGTACAGGCCATGATAATCATGGTGGGTAGTAGGCGACTGCTTTTACTGTAAGCGCACCACATGTTTACACATGTGAAAAGCAGTTCGACTTTGCACTTACAAATGTGCCAGAGCCCCGTTTGGTTACTTGCACTTGCTGGTGGGGTTGGACTTTTACAAGAATCGGGGGTCATTGGAGCATTTTTTTTTTTTTTAACATAAAAAGTGCCCAATGCGGAAATCGAACCCGGGTTGTGGCAGTCGAAAACCAACAGTTTAGAACATCCTTCCACCCCCCAAATAAACAAAGTAATAAGACCAAATCCAAAAAAAAAATAGTGTAAAGCAGATATCGTCTGTGACCTTTGGAATATGAAATTTACCATTTAATTCCAATGCTCAACTGTTCTGCAATGAGTGTTAACCCATCACAGATTCTAACAGTCAAGAACCTATTTTCTACCAGAATGGTACATTTCTGGTAAAATAAAATGGATTTTGTTTTATTACCTTGTGTTTATGTTTTCATAATGAATAAAGAAGAAAAAAATTCACTTACTAAATGTTTTTATTTATTTAAACTCTACGTTGTTTTCTGGGTCGAGCTCCCATTTCAGGATCTGCAGTTTCATCAGTGATTGATACAAATTTCAAACCACCTTCTACAAGGCCTTTAACAGAAGTCATTCTTCCTGGTCCAAGCCCATTGACTTTCATCCGAAATGTACTGTATCCAAGAGTAAGGACTTTTTGAGCAAATTTTAAACCAGTAACTTGCCCAGCCAAATTTGTTTTCTTTTTAGCATTTTTAAATCCTGCAGACCTACAGCTTTCTTTATATAAAACATCATCTGTACCCTTAATTAAGGATATAATTGTATTGTTTTTCGTTACTCTGATATTAACTGTTGGCAAATCCTTAAATTTTATACCATTAAAAATAAGATTTGGTGTTTTTTCATCTGGAAAGGTAACATGTTGATAAAATTCTGGTAAACCTTCGTCGATACTTTTTTCAACGTTTGCACCTTCTTCTCGTTTTATTTGAGTTTTTTGGCGAATATATCTTTCATCTTTGTAGGTAATTCGAGATGAATGAAACGAAGTAGATTGAATTAACGTACGTCCACATATTTGGTGCATTAAACTCTTATTAGCTAAACATTTTAAAGAGTTTGCCAAAGCCATCGCCATTAATTCGATAGAAGTATCTCAGCTATAATATGGTTTTACACATTAAAAACAATTAGGTTCATATTTATTGATTTTTTAAAAACAAAAATATATAAGATTATTATTGATAAATAAAAATTTATTTTAAAAATAAAGATTTTTCAAAAATTATTGTATTTTAGAAATTTATAAATAAAAAATATACATTAAAACTATAATATCACTTTTATTAGAAATTTTACTTTTTTGACACGTATATATTTTTTTAAATAAAGCAATTTTCTACTGCCCTTACTCTTCAAACCATATTAAAGTGAAGCGCAAAATATTTATTATTTTATGAACATATTATTAATTATTGATTTTAATTTATCCCTATATATATAAAAGTCAGTGTATGTATGTATGTATGTATGTATGCATCTGTGTTTGTTTTTATGTCAGCTATACACGTCCACAATAGTAACTAATCTGACTGAAATGTTAACAGTATATAAAGTAGAATCTGGAAAAACTTATAGTGGAAATTTCAGGTCTCTATCCCGAATATTCTTTGAGTTATTTGCAAATTGCGTTGCAAATTTGCCCTTTCGCTCGCAAGCAGCGCCTCTAGTGGTGAAGATGGGAGGTAATATCAGCTGACCTAATGTGCATGTAAAACGTGTTTTAACAGGACACAGAGAAAAATCTGGAAGAGATATTTAACGGATTTTTAGCCAAGAAAAATTGAAATTGTATCTTCTGGGCAAAAATAGTTGTTTTTTAGTCAGAAAATTATGACGACAATATTACTGTATCATGTTTGATTATCAGATGTAAAATTATATCGAGAAAAATTCCAAAAAGCAGAGCCAGTTCATTTTTAGTATGCAGGAACAATATTCTAACAGAAAAACATTCATTTGTGTTGTATTTTGAATTTTAATTTAGCATAACTGCAGCTTATTAATTTAAACAAATTTATTATTCAATACAAGACGGGGGCGATATATATACCGTCCCGAGAAAAGGGAGGATCGTATTACAGCCCATGTGGAGGAGGCCTGGGGTCTGATGAAATTTTACACTATTGCCGTGGCTGTTTCTCTCTTTAGATTTTTTTTTGTTTTGGTAATACTATATGTTCTATTTTGATGGGAGAGGCCTGGGGCGTCTGTGAAATCGTATACTGGAGCCGTTGGCCATTTTGATTGGTGTTTCTTTCGGCGAATGAAAATGCCAGCCAATAGAAACTTTGGCGCGGCCAGCGAATGAAAACGGAGAGAGACAAGAATAAAAGAGGGTTTCTTTGCCAAAAGGCGGATTGAATCTGAGTCGCTCAGTGAGAGGACAGTCTTCAGTCGGGAGACCAGACCTTTGCTGGCACTTTCGAGAAAAGGTAAGCCATTTGTCATTATGACTTAGCGCCCCCCCCTTTTTGTGTAGTAACCAACCTAGATTTCGCATGGGCCCTAAAGGGCTATAAAGTAACTTCAGGTCACCTCTATCTAAATTTTACTATGTAAATAGCATATCTCGTCAGTATAGACATGTTCCCAAATTTTAATTTATTTAAATAAATATCTAGAGAAATTTTCTTGTTTCCTCTCATACATATTTCATTCCTTTTGCTTTATGGTACTACCCCCCACACCTTAATTTCACAAATTGTACTAAATATAGAACTACCGACTCTGTTGGAATAGAGTTGTGTACTATATCTTTGCTGTGATATATTGACACAGCGACAGTTGCAAATTACGACTTTATTAGGGCTACTTTGAGGGTATCTATCTGTCAGGTTTTAGTAATGTTTGTACTTTTATGTGTTTCAGTGCGTTATTCCATCATATTTACCATTATACCATATTTTCTGATTCCTCGGGCTATTGTTACGCTGTTAGGAGGGTATGGCATGATGCAAACAGATTTGTATGTTTGACTATTGTTTGTGTTATTTGGGCTATAAAAATGCCTTAATATGAATCTATTTACAGTTGATCTGTAGAAATTATAGAGATCTGTTGCTATAATTTTCCTCTATGAAATAGCTCCCAGCGTCTTCAGTGGGTTGCTAAACCTCCAGAAGGAGTCTTTTATAGATTGCCCAATTTAATAACGATTTCATGGGTTGTCTGATGAAATTGTATACTAGTGTCGTGGCTGTTTCCATCTTTAGACCTTTGTTCTGACAATATTATATGCTCGATCCCTGCTTTAACTCAACTCTTAATCAATTACAGAGTTTCCCCCCCCCCTTTTTTTTAACTTTATTTATCCTGTTTGCACAAATTGCATTACATGTGATGATGTAAAGACATATGTCGATAGTGCATCATTGACAGCTGTGCTTCTATTATACAACATTAAGGTCTTGCTGCGGGTTATATACATGGGGTTGTTGGCCTAAATTGCTATATATATATATACTTAAGTTAGGAAACTTTAATAAGTCACATCGTGTATCCTCCCTTTTCATCTATCCAAACCGGGAACGCAACAATGTCGCCCGCCGCGGGGCTCGAATTTAGTATATGTTTCATCCCCTATACTTTAGAAATATATACCTAATGAAAAGCCATACTATTTTTAAGTATTGGTGAAGTAGTCCACGCATCCTGAGATTAACAGTCTATTATAAATCGTGAATTTTAATTTATGCTTTCCGTTTCACTGGCATTTTATCAGGCAATGAAAGTTATGTTGAGGCGGTGTATACCGCATCTCTCGCCGCTGTCTTTTACGATTCACATTGTTTGTGGCAAAACCTTAATATTATCATTGATTTCTGATATCAAAGTAAAACGTTTATGGGGATGAGTATCTTTTATTCTGGTCTTCTCAAGCTTTCGAGCTTGTCCGCCCTTCTACAGGAGAAACATATACAATATATCAAGAAAATATAACGTCGCTTGATGCTAAAACTATTATGATTCTATGTACATATATATATATATATACATTAGGAAGTTTTGCATATTATTTGTTTTCTTTGTTAGAAAGGTTTTAGGGTTTTATATTATTTTATAAATTAATACATACGATTTTAGTAATTGAAAATAGTTTATTTATGCAAAACTATATCTTACCATTATTTACAAGTAATAATATATAAGAATAGTGAGGAGTGATAACTATGGAAATATTAATGATGATATACCACAGAATATTTAAAATAATTATTCAGTGACAATATTATATAAAATATTAAAGTCTAAAATTGAATTCATATATTCAACACTCCTTCTTGAATTCATGTTTTAGAGTTTTAATTACTCTATCAAAACATCTGTAGCAGTGAAGATCTGTGTTTTTCAAAAGTTTCCTTCGGCAGAGGCTTGGTTAGGATATCAGCAACTTGGTCTTGGGTTGGGCAAAACTGAACATCAACATTTTCTCTTATCTGATCTTTCAAAAAATGATATCGAACATCTATATGTTTTGTCTTTCTGTTCATTTGTCCTGTCTTCATTAAAGTCATTGCACTTTGGTTGTCAATATTTAGTTTAGCAAGTATGGTTTCATTTGTAAGTTCTTCAATTAGTGCTTTCATATAAATGAGTTCTTTCACACATTCAGCTTTTACAAAATCCCAAGTTTCATTTTTCTTCAATGAATCTTTTTCTTCCTGTATTGCTTTTATCCAGTTTTCTTTGTCTACTCCGGTTACAGCTTCATTGTATGTTAACAATCCTATTTCTTCAGAAACAGAATTCAACACTATATAATCTTTTAGTCTTTCAGGTCTATTGATATTTTCTCTATTCCTTAACATATATTTTGAATTGGTTGAGTTCTGTGGTTTATCATGGGTATCCAATTCCATTTTAGTGTCTTGACTTTCCTCTATTTCCGAATCCAGATCTTCTCTGTATCTTGGCTGAATGACACTGGTCATTTCATTTGTTAGTTTTCCTGTAAACACCACATATCTTGCAATTATAATCCTTCTTTTCTGCATGTCCCACAATCTGTATCCATTTCCACTGTATCCGATAAGTGAATATTTTTCACTTTTACTATCCAATTTTTTTAGGTTTCCCAATTTTTTGACATACACTTCACTCCCGAATAATTTTACATTAGAAAGATTAGGCTTTCTTCCAAACCACATCTGTGCTGGTGTTGTTTGTACTGTATTTGAAGGGCTTCTGTTGATTAAATAGGCAGCGACTCTTGTGGCCTCTCCCCACATTTCCTTATTTAATTTGGAATCCAGCAAAAGTGCTCTGGTTTTTTCAATCAGAGTTCGATTCAACCTTTCTGCTTTTCCATTCAATTGTGGAGTATATGGAACTGTAAAATCAAGTATTATTCCTTTCATTTTGCACCATTCTTTAACTTGCGTATTGGCATATTCACCGCCATTATCACACCTTAATTTTGACACTTTCGCATTTAAAAATCTTTCTACTTCATTTACATATTCTTTAATATATTCTTTTGCTTCATATTTATTGCTGAGCAAATACACATAACAGAAATGTGTATAATCATCCAAAAATGTCATTATATATTTCTTATTATCATGTGTTAAGGGTTCTATTGGGCCGCACAAATCAGTATGAACAATTTCCAAAGGTCGGGTAGCTCTAGATCTTTCATTTCCAAATGACTTCCTAGTTTGCTTTGCCATGATGCAAATTTCGCACACATCATTTTCCTGTTTTTCCAATTTGTTAAGCTCCATACCATCAACCAAACTTTCAAGTTTTCTTAGATTCTGCATCCCAATGTGTCCCAATTTTCT
This sequence comes from Cordylochernes scorpioides, assembly GCA_030710605.1. Lineage (NCBI taxonomy): Eukaryota > Metazoa > Arthropoda > Arachnida > Pseudoscorpiones > Chernetidae > Cordylochernes > Cordylochernes scorpioides. The sequence goes on along the minus strand of CP092863.1, from coordinate 80,271,657 downwards.
GTGCCATTCTTGGGTTTTGTTTTCACTTGGTAAGGTAAGGTTTGAGTCATTTTTCTTTGAAAAATGTTGTTCAATATTTACAGCATAAAGTCCATTTTCAAGTTGATCTCCTTCTAGAACTTTTTTTCCATCTTTCAAAATTGTCACTTTATCACCTTTAAAATTTACTTCTCCTCCGTTGTTAACAATTGAGGTCACTGACAAAAGGTTTTTTGATAATTCAGGCACAAATATTACTTCATTTAGGTTACATTGTCTCCCCTTAAATTGTCCTGAAGTTTTTGCTCTCATACCTTCTTCTTTTTTTGCAACATTGATGTTCACATCACACTTTTTTTGATGATCAAGCAACTTTTCTTCATTAATCATGTGACAGGTGGATCCGCTATCAACAATGAAAGTGACTGATGATCTTTTATCATATTCTTCTCTTTGTTCAGCAATGAAAGCAATGGGAGGTTGCTTTTCTTTGTTCCTGAAATAGCAGTCTTTTTCTTTATGATTAAACTTTTTACATATTCTGCATTGTTCTTTGTTTACTTTAGCAGCAGGTTTACTGTTGTTCTTAAAGAAACAGTCCTTTTCTTCATGGTTAGTTTTTTTACAAAATTTGCAGAATTTTCTCTGGGTGCAATTTTTAGATATATGTCCTGGTTTATTACAAGTAAAACATACCTTTTGTCTTGTTGCATTCATAGCCACTCGGTCTTCTGGTTGGCTCTGTCTATTTCTTCTTATTTCTTCAGTGGTCAATCTTGATATTAGATTTTCAATAGTTTTTTCATCTTTTCCAGTTGACTCCCAAGCAGTACAAAAATAATTATATTTTTCTGGCAAAATTGTTAAAATCTTTGAAATAACAATATTGTCATCAAAGTTCTGTTTTAGATTATTGAGTTTAAAAGCCAAATTTCTTAAATTACTTATGTTGGCTACAAGGTCTACATTTTTATCAAATTTATAAGTGTGAAATTCTTGTAGCAGCTTACATTTTAATTGTTCATCATCTCTTTCAAATATTCTGCATATGGTGTCATACATTGATTTGGCATTTTCACAATGTATTATGTGTGTTAATATCGTTTTATCGATGCTCGAAATAATATATTTTTGGGCTTTAGCATCTTTTATTATCCATACGTTTTTTTCTTTTTCATCCTTTTGATCTTTAAAACACAATTTGCCATTTATTGTTTCAATTAAATTATTAGCTTTAAAAATAATGTTAATTTGAAATTTCCAAATATCAAAATTTTCAGAGTCTTTTAATTTATCTATAATCGAAATATCTTCCATAACAGCAGCCATTTTTATTTTTACGATTTTAAGTTTCAACCACGCTTTATGCTGCCACTGTTAGAAAGGTTTTAGGGTTTTATATTATTTTATAAATTAATACATACGATTTTAGTAATTGAAAATAGTTTATTTATGCAAAACTATATCTTACCATTATTTACAAGTAATAATATATAAGAATAGTGAGGAGTGATAACTATGGAAATATTAATGATGATATACCACAGAATATTTAAAATAATTATTCAGTGACAATATTATATAAAATATTAAAGTCTAAAATTGAATTCATATATTCAACATTCTTAAGACATTTTTTTTTGGGTTAAGGTATTTACACATATTCTATTATTGTTTGCTATATTCTATGAATTATCTTATAGGTTAGAAATTCTATTATTTAAGTAGTTTTATAATAGTTATTGGCTATTACATATAAGTTACTTATATTATTGTTGATATTATTAGCTGGTACTAGGATATGTTGTGTTATATGTTTCGGGCAAATCTATTTTCTATTAATGCTATTGTGTTTTCTGAATAATAGAGAATCAATTATAAGCCTTTGATATTTGCTGTTTATGTTATTGTAATGTATTCTAGGTTCTCCTAATGCGAAAGTGTGACCTGTTCCTTTGCAGTATTGGAAAATTAGAGACCTATTGTCTTGATTAATAACGTTGCGTCTATGTTCATATATTCTATTGCTGACTCTCCTTCCTGTCTCCCCTGCGTATTTGGCTTGACAGCTGTTACACTCTACGGAATATATTGCCTTTTATTCTCTGTTTTGGTTAGTGGGTTTTATGATAGTAGGATTATTTTTAGATAGTGGACTTTTATGGTGGAGCCTATGTTAGGGGAATTACAGTAATATGTTTGGATGCCAGAGTTTCTTAAGTAGTTGGCTATTGTTATAGATGTTTGTGAGTATGGAATGTAACATATCGCCCTATAGATATTTTGTGGTTTTGTTTATTGGGTTATTGATAGTTATACTTTTGTGGAAATGTTGTAATATAAAGGTGGTTTGGTATCCTGCTTGCTGGACATTATTTATAATGTTCTGTGTCTCAATCATTTTGAATTCTGTTGCGAGCACCATTGATTACAATTTCTTTATTTTACTTTCTCAAATTATTATATACAGTATGAGAAATGAGGTTGGATTCCCATGGTTCAAATTTAGAACGGTGATCAGTGTTTTACAGTAGTCTACTGAAATGACTTAGCATTTTTTTTCATCATAGCTCTGATATAATTTTCTCACAGCAGAGGTGAGTTCTGATAATTATTGCTGGATACAAATATCTTAACTTCATTTTAATAGCGCTTTCTATCAAATCATACTAGCCTGTGCATCCAGATTAGGGCTAACATGCTGAATGATAGTTAATCGATTTTATTTTTTTTAACGCATAGTGGATTGGGAGAGTGGCAAATATATGAGCCTTAAGGTGAAAATAGAATTGAAGATCCAGTTAGCGTACCCGTGAAGAGAGAAGTTTGATCACCATAGAAAGACGCGCTTTTTTTTTTTCTCTTCGTAAAACCTTTTTTATTTGAAATCAATAATGGATAGAAATCTGGTTTTAACATTCCAATGGCAGAATCTCAAGGAGTAGATCTGGTGACCAATTTGCGCGAGTACCTTTTAAATCACTGTGGAACTATTTATTAACTTATGACAACTACCTGGGATAATCTTTTAAAATATTCAAAGGAAAGGAGATGACTGGAGCTTGTGTCTACAAGACAGCTGAGATATCCCGAGGTGTGCTTGGACAGCTTTAAGCTAATGACAAGGCAGCAAAAGCCACCTGTGTTAGAGACAGGATCTATCTAATAATGGGGGTATAGGAGACAGGAGAGTTTATCGAGGCTCGATTTAACACTTGTATATAATGAGGAAGTTAGCGGAATACGAGCCTCCAGTGCGGAGTAAAATCACCTAAAGGCTGTGAATAAAGATTGATAAAGTCGGGACACCCGAGCAAAGATATTAAATTGAATATAATTCGGAACCTATAGGCGTGAGGCGGTATCGTGATTGGATTAGATGGCTAGACACGCAAGGAGGGAGGCCCCCTTTGACGACGTTTTCTGCCAAGTATGATCACTGGATACCGATAGACCGCCAAAAGGGTGTGTTCCCCACATTGGAAATGTCATTGAAGATGTGCCAGCATGCAGAAAAGAAAGGTCTAGGACGAGATGACGTTTCCTAAAATTGACATTTAAGGTGATATGCCTGGACTATAGATGAGGCAGTGAAGTCCATCTAGAATATGACGCTAATTCCAGAACAAAATGTGGATGGATCGAGCTGAGGTGACGACTCCATATTAATTATACCTCTATAAATTCTTAAATGTCCACATATATTTCCACAGTGAATTATACAAGTTGCACACCTATCTCATGAGCCAGGAATGTAATTATCAGACTGACAGTAAGGAATAATATAAAATTTCCAACCCAGGAACAAACAAGACCCCTGATATGCAACAAAGTCTACAAAATAATTTCCCTATCAAATTCTCAGTATATCATCATAACTCAACAGAAAACCCGGTTACAATTGGTATCATAAAGGGCAAAATAACTTTGTCCTTTCCCAATCCAATGTGCACTTGTTACCACATAGACAGTGATCTTATAACCACATCTGATTTCGTTCCAGCATGTTGTGAGAGAATTGAACTCATGGAAATGCAGCCTTTTAACTACTATGCCTCATACTGTATAAATACAAAAAGGAAATTTCTAATAACAGCCGCTAAGTGACAACCAGAGCGAACTCAGAAGTAATGAGACGAGGGGAAGTTGACAGAGTTAGTGTGAACAGTTTAACTTTACGCAGGTCTACAAGGGTGAAAAGGCCCACACAGTGTAAATTCTGCTTAGACTGTCGCCACTAACTAGGATTTTGGAGTGTGTACGGAGAATCAGCTCGATAGAATGAGAAGTTTAGAGATTTCAACCTTTTTTTTTTTTATTTAAAAACCTTTTTTTTTTTTTAAAGTAGAACTTCATTAGGATTCCTTTTTTTTTCTATACAAACTATTTCTTGTTAAAACCCGAGTTTCAAAGACCAATGAGAATAATGTATACCATTGTGAATTAACTATTTAGTGTAAATCTGAAATTTTAGTTATTATCAGGAGTAATAGG
>CP092863.1:80217655-80267084 GCA_030710605.1 Cordylochernes scorpioides | reverse complement strand
CAAAGCCTTTATTAGGGACTTGCCCCATATAGATTCTCCCAATTGGGTAAGGTAAAAATCATCTTGAGTTATTTACATAGAAATTGAACTGGCTTTACTCTTCGTCTCAAAGTCATTCACTTGTTGACTGGTCCTTACATAATGATGATCTAAAAAATTTATAGTAAGCTATTGCCTTAGATTTGTTTGCTGATATTTTTTAAAGTAATACGTAGAGTGAAATGTTTGGTACATTTAATTTGTTGATATAGGGCCTTCTTATCTGCATTAAGGGCTGTACAATTAAGCAGGTAATAGGGGAGTTGTTCTTCAGTAATTTCCTTGTCATACAGTGTACATATTAAGTTTTTGGCCAGAATAGACTTACCTCCATGTCTCTGTTCACAGCTCCCTTCATCTCTGGGTGGCTCTCCAGCAGATTGTGGTAGGCCTGGAAATCTTCTGCTACCTTCACCTCATTCTTCTTGGCCAGCTTGTACTTGCAGTGGAGGATCCGCAGGATTCCGTTGGCCTTCACCTGGCCTGGAACATATGTACACACCCCACTTATACCTGTCACATGGCTATCAAAAATGAACCCAGGAGGAGCTCTGAACATCAGAAATAGACAAGATTTAGAACAGGCCATCTCAAGCCATTGAAGAAAGAAAATAATAACAAAATCTACCCCACTTGCCCAAAATGTAGCTTGTCACCCGCAGCTCCAGAACACATTTTGGCTTGCATTAGATGCACTAAACAGGACCTTTGGGAGAGGCCGCTGCTTATCATAAAACAGCTCGAGGAGCAAAAAGTCATGGAATTGGTGTAATCTTTACACAAAGGGATAAGAAACAACAACAACAACATGGCTATCAAGCTGGTACATCACACTATTTTTTTCAAACTGAATTCCTACACAGTTCCATCCAAATTTTATAGTCACTCAATTTGTCACATCACACGGCCAGAAATACTTGATTTATTTATTAATCAAGAAGATCTAACCATACATGTGTTTCAGGCCCTCATCAGTGTGGTGCAAACTGTACCTCAACGACCAAAAAGTTGGTCTTTGAGATTTCTTGAAAAAAAAATAACAGGTATTTAGGTCAGAAGGACATGAGAACACCAAATTTTCACAAAGCAAATAAAATAGTAACTTGATAAGGCACAATTTAGATTATATATTACAAACACAAGGTAACATGACACCAAATCTAAATAAATAAATAGTGTATGACGTTTCAGTAACAGCATTGTTACCAAGAAGAACGGTAAAAAGAATTTATAATCTATAATCCAAACAGCATACCTTATCAAAGTGGTATCCTATAGTAATGATAAGGCACAATTTGGATTATAGATTATAAACACAAGGTAATAAGACCAAATCCAAATAAATAAATGGTGTGGGACGTTTCGGTAATAGCATTGTTACCAAGAAGAACAGTAAAAAGAATTGCAACAATGCTGTTACAGAAACATCACACACTATTTATTTATTTGGATTTGGTGTCTTATTACCTTGTGTTTGTATCCTATATTTCACCTAGGCACAGTTGGTACAGTGGAGTGGACCCAGGTCTTCCAAAGATCCTGTTTAGTACATCTAATGCAAGCCCAAAAAGTGCTTTAGAGTTACAAGCCCCAAGCTACATTTTGGGCAAATGGGGGTAGATTTTATTGTTATTTTCTATCTCCAATTATTCTATCTTACCATTAAGACTGCCACAGAAGGGACAGATCGACGTCTTCTTGCATTTAGTGATGATCTCCTTGAAGTAGATACGTTTTGATTGGACAGAGAGGTTGGGGGTGCAGATCCTCATGCTGAGCAGCTTGCGTTGATCTTCGGAGAGTAGGACCCTGCTACAAGTCTACAGACAACATTGTAGCTGCAAGGAGACTTTACTGAAGAGATATAGCCTACCTTTTATAATGACAAAATATATTTCTCACAATGTGTTTCTTTTTATTAAAAAACGCTAGCTTTCAAGTGATAATTGCTCTTCAACGGGCTTAATAAAATATCGACTATATCCTACAAGAAATATTTACAAAAACATACAGAGTGGATATTTACAAGTGAAATTTTAAAATTGATATGTAATTTAAACAATGGTATTGAAATAAGTGTACTTACATTTTTAGGGCAACCAGAACCTATAAAATTGTGATCTATTGATTTCTTCTGAGATATCTAAGGTATTGTGATGGTATCTTCCTGTTTATGCTGTTATATTCATTGCCGGTTTCCAAGTACCTTAGTAAGGTCCTTACAGTACCCTATGAGGGCTCAGTGGCCTGCCACTGAGTAGTGCTCCCAGTTTTAATGACAAAGGCAGACGCATTCTACTTCACCCAGTGTGGAAATAAGAAAGAAAAAGAGAGATTCTAAGAGTAACCGTTGATATTTGTTCTTAATATTTTAGTAGTGGCATTACGTTTCTGTTATTTTGAATTGGTGACCTGTCTGTGCAATATATTGTAAGATAAAGTCGATGTTTTATTAATCCTGTTGAAGAGTGATTAACGCTTGAAAGTTATGGTTTTGTAGATGAGGCACAATTTGGATTATAGATTATAAACACAAGGTAATAAGACCAAATCCAAATAAATAAATAGTGTGTGACATTTGTTGAATTTGAAGATGGTAACAACGTTGTTACAGAAACGTCAAACACTATTTATTTATTTGGATTTGGTCTCATTACCTTGTGTCTAGCGTTTTGTAATAAAAAGAAACTCATTGTGAGAAAATATTTTGTTAATTTTAAAATGTTTTTCACAATTTCATCATGAATAACCTACCTTGCAGATACATTGAAGCATCTGGACGATGAGCTTGAGGAAACCAATGTTGTAGAGAGGGAGCTCCAAGTTGATATGTCCAAAATGGCCGATACAATTGAAGTGATCCTTGCTGCAGGTGGCGCACTTGTTAGGTCGCTGGGAAGTCCCCTGCACAGAAGAAAAAGATTTCAGCAAGAGACATCCATTAATAGAAGAAAATAATTGCTGGTACAGGGCAGGAGGGACAAGCACCAGTTCTGTCCTCCCAAGAGAACAACAGTCTTTGATTTCCAGACTTAAGTCTGGTCATCTACAGACAATGACAGAATGGTTGCAAGGTTTTCCCACTATGTACTAAGTGCAATTCTCAGCCTGCGACCCCAAAACACATTATTGACTGTATTGACTCATCCATTGATGAGCTCTACTCTTCCCCGGCAGACACCATCAAAAGTCTCAAGCTTTACAGGCTTGATACCTTAGTGTGATTGAGTGGAGATAAGAAAGAAGAAGAAGAATACCTAATCCAAATAATTTAATAGTGTGTTAGGATTAGGTCTTATTTTCTTGTATTATAATCTATAATCCAAATTGTGCTTTATCAAGACATCCATTAAATACACTCATGGAGACAAAACTTAAGAAAGTGGAAAAAATCTTTGATGTCAACAGTCATCTATTTTTTATTTTTGTTAGCAATGTCAGTAATGTCTCTCCTGCTGATTTGTGTATCACATGTGCAGAAAACATCATTTTTCATTGTTTTATGAACTTGAGGGGATAGGTTGAATAATGGTCTAAACTGTTGGTTTTCGACCACTACAACCCGGGTTCGATTCCCTCATTAGGCTCTTTTTTTCTGATTTAAGAAAAAATGTTCCAATGGCCCCCGATTCTTGCAAAAGTCCAACTCTATCAGTGAGTGCAAGTAACCAAACGGGGCTCTGGCCCCATTTGTAAGTGTAAAGTCTAACTGCTTTTCACATGTGTAGACATGTGGTGTACTTACAGTAAAAGCAGCCGCCTACTTCTACCCACCATGATTATCATGGCCTGTACCATGTGTACTGGGGATAAGCAAAAAAAAAAAGAACTTGATCAGCTGGTATTCTGCACCCATTCGATCGAGGACTTGATTGTCACCATATACAGTAGAACCTCCCTTTAGTGGACATCTCTACAAAGGACAGTTTTCATTTGCAAAATTATCATTTTTACTATTAAGTAACTCTCCGGTAAGAGGATATCTCTCCCTAAAGGACACTGACTCTGTAATTAGGTGTTGTCCTTTACAGGGAGGTAGTTCTACTGTATTTATTAACTCTCTGGTAAGAGGACACCTCTCCCTAAAGGACACTTTGGCTCTGTAATTAGGCGTTTTCCTTTACAGGAAGGTAGTTCTACTGTATTTAGTAACTCTCCAGTAAGAGAACACCTCTCCCTAAAGGACACTTTGGCTCTGTAATTAGGTGTTTTCCTTTACAAGGAGGTAGTTCTACTGTATAGTGAAGACTGTGTATTTTTGCATGTATTGACAAGATGTCAATAAAATAATCATAATTGTCTAAGAGATAGCTAAAAACATATTTTACTAAAAATAGGGAAAGCATATTCTAACCAAAAGCACATGTGCTTTTTAGATGGTAGAGTGGGTGGTCGGTGGAAGGCTGGTTAAACCGTTTGGTTTTCGAACACTACGACCCGGGTTTGATTCCCGCATTGGACACTTTTTTCTGTTTTTAAAAAAAAAATATTTTTTTTAATGCTCCAATGGCCCCCCGATTTTTGCAAAGGTCCAACCCCACCAGCGAGTGTAAGTAACCAAATGGGGCTCTGGCACATTTGTAAGGCAAAGTCGAACTGCTTTCACATGTGTAGACATGTGATGCGCTTACAGTAAAAAAGCAGTCGCTTAACTACCCACCATGATTATCATGGCCTGTACCACATGTACTAGGCATAAGCAAAAAAAAAAAAAAAAAAAGATGGTAGAGTGCCATCTAGTGGAACAGAAATCAACTATATATTGATTTAGCTTGTTCCCTGATATTTGGCCAACCCATTTTCTTGATAAATCAAGAAAAGCCATCCACGAATGCGTTTCGGGCTGTTGGCGCTCATCAGCGTTGAGCAGGCTGTACCACTGCGACCAAAAATATTTTTGGTCCTAGAGGCTTCTTGAGAACCAAGAATATTTTACTGTAATTATTGAGTTGGTGCAAGAATTGAAATGAAGGGGAGCTGTGTAAGAAATGCTACGGGTTTGGTGAGATACCTAGAGTATTTATGATCTGCTTTGTGTGACACATAGCTCTTAACATGGGTTATTTGTTCCATATTTCCTATAATCCCAACACTTAATAGAAAATTGATCCATGAGGAACTTCCAAGCCAACAATTTATTACCCCAGATTCCAAATATGACCAAAAAATAAATAAATATTTGACTTCACACCAGGACAGAGGCTTGTTGTCAACTATTATATGGCGACAATCAAACCTTACCATTTTAAACAGAACAAAAACTTTATTTCACATGTAATTCTTTTTTTTTTTATTTGACACCTAATCTCATGGACAAAACTTAAGAAAGTTGTACCTTTCAGCATGTATATCGAACAATAACTCTGAAAGATATATTGTCTGAATCCCGATATATATGTTAAAAGGTACAACTTCCTTAAGTTTTGTCCATGAGTGTATCTTTCAGAGTTTATTGTCTGAATCCCGATATACATGCTAAAAGATACAACTTCCTTAAATTTTGTCCAATAGTGTGTATTAACTGGTAGGCATTATAATCTATAATCCAAATTGTGCCTTATCATTAACTGGTAGGGTTGAACCTGTGCAAGATGTGTCATTGAAGCAATTTTTAGAAGAAAAAAAGTACCAAGAGAGTTTTATCCCAGGTTGTCTTCTTTCTTATCTCCACTCAATCATATTAAGGTATCAAGTTGTGACCCTTGATGGTGTCTGTTTGACAACCATCATGACTGGGTGAAGTGAAATGCGTCTACCTTTGTCATTAAGACTAGGAGCATTACTCAGTGGCAGGCCGACTTAGCTCCAAAAGAAATGGCCGCCTCTGACATGAGGAACAGATGTCATGTACAGCTGCTCCTAACTTGGAGTACAAACGCTGCTCATCCTGTATTCCTGGATCAGGAGCCCTTACAGGGTACTATCAGCATGGCCAGCTGAGCCCAGGTATTTTAGCGAGCTTGTTACTGTTCCCCCTCCTCCTTTTTCATCCGGGCTTGGGACCGGCAAAGTGGGAGTTATCCCAGGTTGTGGTTATCACAAATGGACAATGTCTACCATTACAGCTTCCCTTAAATAAGTTTAAATAGATAAGAGAGATTTGTTAGATTCTTATAAGAGATGGAAGGGAGGGTTGAGAGATTTGAGTTGGTCTGCAGAGATATTGTCACGTACATCCTAACATGTTGCATGCCTTGTTGGAATGTAAGGAATAATTCACAAGTTTTCTTGGAGAACAGCCTTAGGAAATGGCTGTTTTGTTGTTGTTTCTTATCCCCTTGTGTAAAGATTACACAAATTCCACATCCCCTTGTGTATTGTTTCTTATCCCCTATTTCATGAGTTCATGCTCCTCGAGCTGTTTGATATGCAGCAGCCTCTCCCAAAGGTCTTGTTTAGTACATCTAATGCAAGCCAAAATGTGTTCTGGAGCTGCAGGTGCCAAGCTACATTTTGGGCAAGTGGGGTAGATTTTGTTATTATTGTCTATCTCCAATGGCTTGATATGGTCTGTTCTAAAAATTGCTAGTGTTGTTTGATGCTGTCTGAGGTTCAGAGCTCCTCCTTGGTCCACTCTACTGTACCAGCTGTGCTTATGTGGTTTTGTGTAACAAATGTTGTTTCTTAACCCCTTGTGTAAAGATTACACCAATTCCATGAGTCCATGCTCCTCAAGCTGTTTATAGACTGTTGTTGTTGTTTCTTATCCCCTTGTACAAAGATTACACAAATTCCATGAGTCCATGCTCCTCAAGCTGTTTATAGACAGTGTTGTTGTTGTTTCTTATCCCCTTGTACAAAGATTACACAAATTCCATGAGTCCATGCTCCTCAAGCTGTTTATAGACAGTGTTGTTGTTTCTTATCCCTTTGAACAAAGATTACACAAATTCCATGAAACCATGTTTCTCAAGTTGTTTATAGACAGTGTTGTTGTTGTTTCTTATCCCTTTGAACAAAGATTACACAAATTCCATGAAACCATGTTTCTCAAGTTGTTTATAGACAGTGTTGTTGTTGTTTCTTATCCCTTTGAACAAAGATTACACAAATTCCATGAAACCATGTTTCTCAAGTTGTTTATAGACAGTATTGTTGTTGTTTCTTATCCCTTTGAACAAAGATTACACAAATTCCATGAAACCATGTTTCTCAAGTTGTTTATAGACAGTGTTGTTGTTTCTTATCCCTTTGAACAAAGATTACACAAATTCCATGAAACCATGTTTCTCAAGTTGTTTATAGACAGTGTTGTTGTTGTTTCTTATCCCTTTGAACAAAGATTACACAAATTCCATGAAACCATGTTTCTCAAGTTGTTTATAGACAGTGTTGTTGTTGTTTCTTATCCCTTTGAACAAAGATTACACAAATTCCATGAGTCCATGCTCCTCAAGCTGTTTATAGACAGTATTGTTGTTGTTTCTTATCCCTTTGAACAAAGATTACACAAATTCCATGAAACCATGTTTCTCAAGTTGTTTATAGACAGTGTTGTTGTTGTTTCTTATCCCTTTGAACAAAGATTACACAAATTCCATGAGTCCATGCTCCTCAAGCTGTTTATAGACAGTATTGTTGTTGTTTCTTATCCCTTTGAACAAAGATTACACAAATTCCATGAAACCATGTTTCTCAAGTTGTTTATAGACAGTGTTGTTGTTGTTTCTTATCCCTTTGAACAAAGATTACACAAATTCCATGAGTCCATGCTCCTCAAGCTGTTTATAGACAGTATTGTTGTTGTTTCTTATCCCTTTGAACAAAGATTACACAAATTCCATGAAACCATGTTTCTCAAGTTGTTTATAGACAGTGTTGTTGTTGTTTCTTATCCCTTTGAACAAAGATTACACAAATTCCATGAAACCATGTTTCTCAAGTTGTTTATAGACAGTGTTGTTGTTGTTTCTTATCCCTTTGAACAAAGATTACACAAATTCCATGAGTCCATGCTCCTCAAGCTGTTTATAGACAGTATTGTTGTTGTTTCTTATCCCTTTGAACAAAGATTACACAAATTCCATGAAACCATGTTTCTCAAGTTGTTTATAGACAGTGTTGTTGTTGTTTCTTATCCCTTTGAACAAAGATTACACAAATTCCATGAAACCATGTTTCTCAAGTTGTTTATAGACAGTGGTTGTTGTTGTTTCTTATCCCTTTGAACAAAGATTACACAAATTCCATGAAACCATGTTTCTCAAGTTGTTTATAGACAGTGTTGTTGTTGTTTCTTATCCCTTGAACAAAGATTACACAAATTCCATGAAACCATGTTTCTCAAGTTGTTTATAGACAGTGTTGTTGTTGTTTCTTATCCCTTTGAACAAAGATTACACAAATTCCATGAAACCATGTTTCTCAAGTTGTTTATAGACAGTGTTGTTGTTGTTTCTTATCCCTTGTACAAAGATTACACAAATTCCATGAGTCCATGCTCCTCAAGCTGTTTATAGACAGTATTGTTGTTGTTTCTTATCCCTTTGAACAAAGATTACACAAATTCCATGAAACCATGTTTCTCAAGTTGTTTATAGACAGTGTTGTTGTTGTTTCTTATCCCTTTGAACAAAGATTACACAAATTCCATGAGTCCATGCTCCTCAAGCTGTTTATAGACAGTGTTGTTGTTGTTTCTTATCCCTTTGAACAAAGATTACACAAATTCCATGAAACCATGTTTCTCAAGTTGTTTATAGACAGTGTTGTTGTTGTTTCTTATCCCCTTGTACAAAGATTACACAAATTTCTCAAGTCCATGTTTCTCAAGTTGTTTATAGACAGTATTGTTGTTGTTTCTTATCCCTTTGAACAAAGATTACACAAATTCCATGAAACCATGTTTCTCAAGTTGTTTATAGACAGTGTTGTTGTTGTTTCTTATCCCTTTGAACAAAGATTACACAAATTCCATGAGTCCATGCTCCTCAAGCTGTTTATAGACAGTATTGTTGTTGTTTCTTATCCCTTTGAACAAAGATTACACAAATTCCATGAAACCATGTTTCTCAAGTTGTTTATAGACAGTGTTGTTGTTGTTTCTTATCCCTTTGAACAAAGATTACACAAATTCCATGAGTCCATGCTCCTCAAGCTGTTTATAGACAGTATTGTTGTTGTTTCTTATCCCTTTGAACAAAGATTACACAAATTCCATGAAACCATGTTTCTCAAGTTGTTTATAGACAGTGTTGTTGTTGTTTCTTATCCCCTTGTACAAAGATTACACAAATTTCTCAAGTCCATGTTTCTCAAGCTGTTTGATGATAAGCAGCAGCCTCTCACAAAAGAATAAGAAATGGTTATTCCCCACCTAACTGTACTTCTAAGTGTCTTTCAGAATGTTACTCACCATCCTGGGGTCCAGGACACCAAAGGGCACAGGTTGCCGCTCCGTATTGGGGCAATAGAGCATCTTGTTCACACATTGTACTTGTGATTGCTTCTGGATTTCTGGAGCGGACTGCACCTTGAAGGTGATGCTGGAGCTGCAACAACCACAATTGTAATATGTTGCATCAGCGCGCTATCTGTTATGAATATTCGAAACTAGACGCGTATGGTAAACAATTTCTACTGCCATTATTTTTCCATTGCAGTAAGGGCAGTAGAAATTATTTAATTTTCAAAAGAATCATACGATAATAGTTTCGAATATTCATCTACAATTGTATAACATGCCATATATAGTAGAACCTCCTTGTAAAGGACAACACTTAATTGTAGAGCCAAAGTGTCCTTTAGGTTCCTTAGTTCTGGAAAGTTGCCAAAAGGGTTTCTGATGCCAATAACTCAGCACTGTTAGCAACTTTGTTCGATGGAACCAGTGTTCCAAATACCCTGCTGTGGGTCATCCTATAAAGTGAATGGATATCTGTTTACATTTACAGTAGAACCTCTCAGTATAGGACAACACCTAGTTGTAGAGCCAAATTGTCCTTTAGGGAGAGGTGTCCTCTTACCAGAGAGTTAATAAATACAGTAGAACTACCTCCCTGTAAAGGACACTTAGTTGCAGAGCCAAAGTGGGGGGTGGGTGGAAGGCTGGTTAAACCGTTTGGTTTTCGACCACTACGACCCGGGTTCGATTCCCACATTGGACACTTTTTTCTGTTTAAAAAAAAATGCTCCAATGGCCCCGCGATTCTTGCAAAAGTCCAACCCCACCAGCGAGCGCAAGTAACCAAACGGGGCTCTGGCACATTTGTAAGTGCAAAGTCGAACTGCTTTCACATGTGTAGACATGTGGTGCACTTACAGTAAAAAGCAGTCGCTAACTACCCACCATGATTATCATGGCCTGTACCATGTGTACTAGGGATAAGCAAAAAAAAAAAAAAGGAGAGGTGTCCTCTTACCAGAGAGTTAATAAATACAGTAGAACTACCTCCCTGTAAAGGACAACACCTAGTTGCAGAGCCAAAGTGTCCTTTAAGGAGAGGTGTCCTCTTACCAGAGAGTTAATAAATACAGTAGAACTACCTCCCTGTAAAGGACACCTAGATGCAGAGCCAAAGTGTCCTTTAAGGAGAGGTGTCCTCTTACCAGAGAGTTAATAAATACAGTAGAACTACCTCCCTGTAAAGGACACTTAGTTGCAGAGCCAAAGTGTCCTTTAAGGAGAGGTGTCCTCTTACCAGAGAGTTAATAAATACAGTAGAACTACCTCCCTGTAAAGGACACCTAGTTGCAGAGCCAAAGTGTCCTTTAAGGAGAGGTGTCCTCTTACAGGAGAGTTAATAAATACAGTAGAACTACCTCCCTGTAAAGGACACCTAGTTGCAGAGCCAAAGTGTCCTTTAAGGAGAGGTGTCCTCTTACAGGAGAGTTAATAAATACAGTAGAACTACCTCCCTGTAAAGGACACCTAGTTGCAGAGCCAAAGTGTCCTTTAAGGAGAGGTGACCTCTTACCGGAGAGTTAATAAATACAGTAGAACTACCTCCCTGTAAAGGACACCTAGTTGCAGAGCCAAAGTGTCCTTTAAGGAGAGGTGTCCTCTTACCAGAGAGTTAATAAATACAGTAGAACCTCCCTGTAAAGGACACCTAGTTGCAGAGCCAAAGTGTCCTTTAAGGAGAGGTGTCCTCTTACCAGAGAGTTAATAAATACAGTAGAACCTCCCTGTAAAGGACAACACCTAATTACAGAGTCAAAGTGTCCTTTAGGGAGAGGTGTCCTCTTACCAGAGAGTTAATAAATACAGTAGAACCTCCCTGTAAAGGACAACACCTAATTGCAGAGTCAAAGTGTCCTTTAAGGAGAGATGTCCTCTTACCAGAGAGTTAATAAATACAGTAGAACCTCCCTGTAAAGGACACCTAGTTGCAGAGCCAAAGTGTCCTTTAAGGAGAGGTGTCCTCTTACCAGAGAGTTAATAAATACAGTAGAACCTCCCTGTAAAGGACAACACCTAATTGCAGAGTCAAAGTGTCCTTTAAGGAGAGATGTCCTCTTACCAGAGAGTTAATAAATACAGTAGAACCTCCCTGTAAAGGACACCTAGTTGCAGAGCCAAAGTGTCCTTTAAGGAGAGGTGTCCTCTTACCAGAGAGTTAATAAATACAGTAGAACCTCCCTGTAAAGGACAACACCTAATTGCAGAGTCAAAGTGTCCTTTAAGGAGAGATGTCCTCTTACCAGAGAGTTAATAAATACAGTAGAACCTCTCTGTAAAGGACAACACCTAATTGCAGAGTCAAAGTGTCCTTTAAGGAGAGATGTCCTCTTACCAGAGAGTTAATAAATACAGTAGAACCTCTCTGTAAAGGACAACACCTAATTGCAGAGTCAAAGTGTCCTTTAAGGAGAGATGTCCTCTTACCAGAGAGTTAATAAATACAGTAGAACCTCCCTGTAAAGGACAACACCTAATTGCAGAGTCAAAGTGTCCTTTAAGGAGAGATGTCCTCTTACCAGAGAGTTAATAAATACAGTAGAACCTCTCTGTAAAGGACAACACCTAATTGCAGAGTCAAAGTGTCCTTTAAGGAGAGATGTCCTCTTACCAGAGAGTTAATAAATACAGTAGAACCTCTCTGTAAAGGACAACACCTAATTGCAGAGTCAAAGTGTCCTTTAAGGAGAGATGTCCTCTTACCAGAGAGTTAATAAATACAGTAGAACCTCCCTGTAAAGGACACCTAGTTGCAGAGCCAAAGTGTCCTTTAAGGAGAGGTGTCCTCTTACCAGAGAGTTTATAAATACAGTAGAACCTCTCTGTAAAGGACAACACCTAATTACAGAGCCAAAGTGTCCTTTAAGGAGAGGTGTCCTCTTACAGGAGAGTTGCTAAATAGTAAAAATGGCAATTTTGAAAATGTAAACTGTCCTTTATAGAGAGGTGTTCACTAGTAGGGTGTCTGCTAAAGGGAGGTTTTACTGTACTAGAATATATTACTTAATGTGTGTGTGTGAAAAAAATAGAAAAAAGATCAGGTCTTGATTTTAAAAAGGCATATCTTGACGACTCATATGATCATTTTAGATAACAGAGAGCATCATATAGTGGAACAAAAATCAACTATCCTTAGGGATGAAGTATGAAAGCATGAATTGTGAAGAGTAATGATAAACGTAAAAAAATAAAGTTTTTCACCAAAAAATTTACTTGCAATGTGTTTTCTTTTTAATATGATCAAATATTATCTCTACAGACCTTACTGCAATGTTAGGAGTTATTGAATGAGAGGGCTTGGCTCATCAGTAGTGAACCCTCTCAGCGGTTTCGTCAAACCAATCCAATACAATAGTAAAGCGGTCTAGAGATTAATTTGGTGAAACCGCTGAGAAGGTTCACCACTGATGAGCCAAGCCCTCTCATTCAATAACTCATATCATTGCAGTAAGGTCTGTAGAGATAATATTTGATGATAGTAAAAATAAAGTGTCCCAGGATGGATTTATCATTACTCTTCACAATTCATCGTTTCATACTTCATCCCTAAGGATAGAAATAGTCGTTATTTCTCCTTAAAATAGATTACGATTTTTCATTCAAAAGAAACATTTGTGGTAAAATTATCAAACGTCATTCTACATCATAAGCCACATTATATTGTGATGCACTAGCGCGCCATCTGTTATCAAAATTCAAAACTATTTTAAAGGCGTAAGATTCTTTTTGATATTAAAAGAATCTTACGCCTTTAAAATAATTTCAAATTTTCACATTATATTGTATTAAAAATCAACTAAATGTTATTAAGTTTGTTACATCATATTTAGCTAACCAATTTTCTTGATAAATCAAGAAATGTTAATTACATACATGTTTAGAACTGTTGGTTCTCAAGCCTAACAACATCAAAACTGGTTAGCCCTTCTCAAGATCTCCCATATATGTTCTAATAGGGGGGTCAGTGGAAGACTGGTTAAACCGTTTGATTTTCGACCACTACGACCCGGGTTCGATTCCCGCATTGGACACTTTTTTCTGTTTAAAAAAAAATTCCAATGGCCCCGATTCTTGCTAAAGTCCAACCCCACTAGCGAGTGCAAGTAACCAAACGGGGCTCTGGCACATTTGTAAGTGCAAAGCCGAACTGCTTTTCACATGTGTAGACATGTGATTCGCTTACAGTAAAAGCAGTCGCTAACTACCCACCATGATTATCATGGCCTGTACCACGTGTACTAGGGATAAGCAAAAAAAATATATATATTGTATATTTTAAACTGCATAATAATGACACTTTCTATTTGCTACCACCCCCATATTTTGTATATTTGCTATATCTTTATTAATATAACCTGTACACCCTTTTTGTATATAAACTAAAATTGGTGACGTCAAAATAAAGATCCAAAGAGAGAGCGGTCAGCTGGTGGCAGCAGGGACAGAGGGGTGGAAAAAGGCAATGCCCAGCCCATGTGGGGTCCCGAGGGACATTCTTATAGAGAGCTCCCAAAACAGGACAAGTTTTGGCAGGGGGTCAGCAGATGTTCTAGAGGTGTTGCTCGGGAGTTCGCTTCTGGCTGTCTCTCTCACGCAGTCTGTCTCTCCAAGTCTCGGTGATAAGCATCGAAGTTGGTGTCATGGCCTCTACCTCTGTCCCGTGGGCTGTCCCCGATCCCTCTTTGTGCTAACATCTAGCCCTGCCTCTGCTTCTTGTTGTCCGCGTGTGGGAAGATCATCAACACTCGCCTCACGTTCACGACTGCCAGTTCATCCATACGTCGGCACATTGCAACAATATTACATATATATATTGTTCTAATAGAGTAGATGAGATTCTCATTTCTATAGGCCACTGGTGGCAATGTACAGCAAATATATAAATATGTTTGGTTAAGTTCAGATAGATTAAAGTATGTTTGGTTAGGCTATAGTTTAGGTATTATTATTTTTAAAATATAACGATTTCTGTTCACTGCAAGTTGGCCAAGCGCGAAATAGTACAATTTCCGACAGTCCTCAGAAATCAGAAACTTCCCAAGCGTTGAAATCGTGGGTTTAAATGAGATGGAAAGGGGGGGTACTAATAATTTAAAGGTTGGCCAGGATGTGTTAAATGTCGGAACGAATGTTTTGGTTTCTAGATAATACAGTCTAGCTGCCTATAGAAAATGAATAAAAATTTACCAAAAAATCGCATTTTATCGTTTCTATTTATTAATTAAAAAGGTAATATGATGAAAAGAAACAAGCTATGAAATAATATATTACACTTACACTTTCAAAGATGTATTAATTTCTTTATACTGTTGTTTTGCCATTATTGATATATTATGAATTTATTTATAAATAGAATCACTACATCGATGAAAAAAAATATAAACCTACACAAATACTCGAGAAACCAAAAACACATGAAAATAGAACTTTCAAAATGAAAACATGGTATTAGATGATGATCAGTATTTCCCCCAGTTCTGTTATTTTTATATCAAATTTTATTTTAAAAACTATATGGAAACAAATTGATCGAAAAAATTAATAAAAAGTTGTGATTTTATTTTTAAAAAGCACATTCATTCTCGAAAAATAATAAATACATTTTCTTTACTCACTTGGCTATTTTGACAAAACTGATATCGTAGCTTATTGAATGATCTGTGTGTGTGAATCTTTGATCAGATGAATGCATGGTTTATATGTATTTAGAAGGTAAAGGATATTTTATGCAGTTGTAATAATGTGTATTATTTAAGTAATGAGAAATAGTTTTAAAATAGTATATGCAGCAATACGCACATGTTAAAATCCTTTAATTACCACCCTTCGATTTCTATCACTTGCAGAAAAAATTAATTTATCATTAATTATTAATTCTAAATTATTTATATATTAAATATTTTGCAAAATATTCAAATGGGGGTGGGGAATGCAAATATATAAATAATTTAGAATTAATAAAATATCCATTAACTAGCCATTTTTTATACATGAATCTAGAACTAAATCCAGTCCAAAGCCTTTTAAAATTCTACCTTAATAATATATATATTTTTAATCAATAGCTATGTTATTTTCCTTACTATCATTATTTTATTCATCATCATTATATTTTCATTTTATATAAAGTCTGAAAGGCGTCAATAAACCATAGTTTACTATAATATTGTCTTCTGAAATCTTCGATAATGGAAGCCAAATGCAGGTGAAAGAGATAAGGTCCGCAATATGGTCTTCACTTGGGAGTGGGAGAGAATTGGGTTCTCTTTCTCTCTCTCTCTCTTTCAATAACTTTGTGTATTTTGCCTAGGCTATTAATCACCAAGCATTTTTATCGGGTGAAGTGAATTTATGCTTGATGATTAGTAACATGGACAGTAAAAGTCTCAGAGTGACAGAAAATTCCCAGAAATTACTGAAGGAGTGCGCCTAAGGCCTAGAAAAAGAGTGCGAGGGAAATATAACAACAGAGTAAATTAATATATTCACAATGATCGTTCTTTTTTTCACAGATATATTTCAATTTTTAAATTAGAAATGTATTCCCAAAATATGAAAATATTTTTAGAATACTTTTTGAAATACTATCTTTTAATTACATAAATATTCACATTTTTGCTGAGTTTATAATGTTGATTCCCTTTCTAAATATATTTTATGATTATTAAGACTATTAAATATTTTTTTTTTTAACTTGCAATGCGTAAAAAAAAAATGAAAATACAATTTTACTCTAATTTAGACTTGGAAATGAAAAATGTTTGCTTTAATTAACAAAATAGGCTCATAACTAAAAAGGGATAAGAAAATAAATAGTAACTGACTTTGGTTTTGAAATATCGGGGTGTTCGACATTTCGTTTAAAATATGCCGAATTATACACGAAAAATTCTCTTAGTTGGAGGAGGACTTACTTCTGCCTTTACAGCATGTTTACTTAGAAACTCCTCAATAAACGCATCAATATACGTTTTCGAAAAGTCGTCTGACGTTGGTATGGTATTTGTTAGAAATCTTTTGAAAGAATGTAACTGCATTTTGTTAATTCATTTTCTGCACAGGTGGACGGATGAAGACATTTAGAAGGCAGGACGATACATTGTCAAGAGTTGACTTGGGTGCCCAATTTATTAAAGCTAGCCCAGAATATATAAGAGAACATGCACAGTAAGTTGTTTTCAAGTATATTCCACCACCTTTTCTTAATATTGGGGGTCAGTGGAAGGATGGTCTAAACCATTGGTTTTCAACCGCTACGACCAGGGTTCAATTCCCGCATCAGGCACTTTTTTTCTGATAAAAAAAGATTATTGCAAAATCCCAACCCCACCAGTGAGTGCAAGTAACCAAAAGGGGGCTCTGACACATTTGTAAGTGCAAAGTCAAACTGTTTTTCACATGTGTAGACATGTGGTGCACTTACAGTAAAAACAGTCGCCTACTTCTACCCACCATAATTATCATGGCCTGTACCACATGTACTAGGGATAAGCAAAAAAAAACTTTTCCTAAAATAACCCATATTTTTATTAGAGAGTAACCATATAAATGTGATACAGGTTCTACCAAATGTTATTAGAAGCCAATCTTTTAAAGCCACTTTCAAGAGAAATAAAAGGTCTCCATAAAGGAGAGCCAGGAACTCTCCATTTCCTTGCTCCACAAGGAACAGGAGCCATTGTCCGACATTTATGGAACCTCTCAGGTTAGTCTCTCTATGCAGACTATATTTCTGCCATAGATAAGTAGCCAATACATATCACATGTTATATCCTTGCTGAGAATACTCACTTGTACTCTTACATTGAACAGAAACTAATGTCAATTTTTTAAGATTATTTTTCCTAAGTCTTCTTCTTTCTTATCTTCACACTGGGTGAAGTAGAATGTGTCTGCCTTTGTCATTAAGACTGGGAGCACTACTCAGTGGCAGGCCGACTTAGCTCCAAAAGAAATGGCCGCCTCTAACATGAGGAACAGACGCCATGTGCAACCGCTCCTAACATGGAGTACAAACGTTGCTCATCCTTTATCCCTGGATCAGGAGCCCTTACAGGGAACTATCAGCCGGGCCAGCTGAGCCCAGGGTTTTTAGCGAGCTTGTTACTGCTCCCCCTCCTCCTTTTTCATCCGGACTTGGAACCGGCAAAGGCGGAGTTTTTTTCCTAAGTAATACAGCAGAACCTTCATTAGAGGACACTCTCGCTAGAGGACACCTTAGGGTGATTATGATGATAACTTTTATTTTTTGAAAACTTTCAGAAAATTTTTTTTACTAAATTACCAAACTTTTTGATCATACCTTGTACTTAAGAGAAATGGCGATTACTGAAAAAGGAAGCCTTATGATGAAGCTTCAAAATAATGGTGTTGCCAGATGAAAGAGTGGAATGATAAACTATTAGCGCCATCTTTATCAAAACCGCACAAACTTATTTATACTCCCAATATATGCTGTAGGTTCTACTGTATTTAATTTTTTGTATCTTTGGTCATATTATCTTGTGTTTACTCGGCCCTTGCTGGTCCCAAGCCCGGATGAAAAAGGAGGAGGGGGCAGTAACAAGCTCACTAAAAACCTGGGCTCAGCTGGCCCGGCTGATAGTACCTTGTAAGGGCTCCTAATTCAGGGATACTGGATGAGCAGCATTTGTACTCCATGTTAGGAGCAGCTGTACATGGCGTCTGTTCCTCATGTCAGAGGCGGCCATTTCTTTTGGAGCTAAGTCGGCCTGCCACTGAGTAGTGCTCCCAGTCTTAATGACAAAGGCAGACACATTCTACTTAACCCAGTCATGGTGGTTGTCAAACTGACACCATCAAGGGTCACAACTTAATACCCTAATATGATTGAGTGGAGATAAGAAAGAAAGAAGAAGACTCTTACATTGAACAGAAACTAAAGTCAAGTTGTACATTAATAGTTATTTAAATAAAATCCTTTTTGAAATATTATAGGACAATGAACCCACATAATCTAAACATCCACTTATTGTCTCTGTGACAGTTTTCTTTATTCTAATCTATTTTGGAATGATTGCAGCCACTACTTCAATGGAATGATCCATTGTTTAAAGAATATTTTTCTAAAGTAATAATAAGACACAATTTGGATTATAGATTATAAAAACACAAGGTAATAAGACCAAATCCAAATAAATAAATAGTGTGTGACATTTTGGTAACAGCGTTGTTACCATCTTCAGACAAAAGTATTGAATGAGAAATTTTACCACAGCATGTTTTAAATAGTTATTGTTATCAAGTGTGTAAACAAGATAACAGATAAGAAGAAGACAGTTATCTGAGAAACACTATATTAGAATATATATAATTATTTAATAGAATTATATAATTAATTAATTTCTAATAATAATATTCTGAATCAAATGGACAAGGTAAATCTCCACTAAAGATACACATGGAATTTCACAGGGTCCATCATCTTCCTGGGCACAGAGGTGACAGAAGTATCGCAGTCCTCTGGCCAGTGGGTGGTGGTGGATTCCAGCCGATGCCGCGAGGTATTCGACAGTGTGGTGCTTACAATGCCTGTACCAGAGATGCTACAACTCCAGGGTACCGTGCAGAACCTACTCCGTAAGTCCCACTCTACTGTCCTTACTGCAATGATCACATCAATGAGATAGCCTGGCTCATCAGGTGTGAACCCTCCCAGCAGTTTCACCAGTTTAATCTACCATACTGCTGTATTATTGCATTGGACTGTTTTACTTTTATACTTATACAAGGTAATAAGACCAAATAAATAAATAGTGTGTGACGTTTCTGTTACAGCGTTGTTACCATCTTCAGACAAAAGTACTGAATGAGAAATTTTACCACAGCATGTTTTAAATAGTTACTGTTATCAAGTGTATAAATAAGATAACAGATAAGAAGAAGACAGTTATCTGAGAAACACAGAATATGGTCTTATTACCTTGTTTTATAACAGTAACTATTTAAAAACATGCTGTGGTTTAATTTCTCATTCAGTACTTTGTGTGATGATGGTAACAACTGCTACCGAAATGTCACACAATATTTATTAATTTGAATTTGGTCAAATTATCCCAAACCCGGATAAAAAAAGATGAGGGGAGCAGGAGCAAGTTCGCTAAAAAAAACCTGGACTCAGCTGGCCCGGCTGATAGTACCCTGTAAGGGCTCCAGGGATACAAGATAAGTCTGTACTCCACTTTAGGAGCAGCTGTAAATGGTGTCTGTTCCTCATGTCACAGGCGGCCTTTTCTCATGGAGCTAAGTTGGCCTGCCCAGTCTTAATGAAAAAGGAAGATACATTCTACTTCACCCAGTTATGATGGTTGTAGATAAAAAATAAGAAGATTGTGGATTCTTTATTGACAGCTCAGCAAATTCTACAAGGCTGCAGTCACCGTTCAGAGGAGATTAATAGAATCGCAGAATGTCGTGGTCCATTTAGATGAGGAAAGCGAAGACTAAAACGCGACTGATTCCACACTAGCCTGTTCAGTGATATGTTAACCTTGATGTATGCACGATAGAACGTGTGGCCATTGGATATGTGTCAGACCTGTAGGCTGTTGTTGGGTTCTGTGCTGCCTGGAGTATAGGAGCTCTATCTATGCTTCCTGTGGTGAATCTGTATAAGACTGGTGGTCTTAATAAAGCTGTGTTGTTATCTCCCACTTAGAGGACTGTATTTTGCTCCTATAAGGCTCCACTCTACTGCCGCCTACCTCGTGAATTCTTTTCCTGCCAACATCACTATGGAAGCACACTGATACTCTGAGACACTTTATTTTTACAATCATACAATTTATACATTTGCATGACACGTGGTCAATGGTCAAACAGAATAAAAAATAGATTATAAACACAAGGTAATAATTAATAAAAGACAATTCGCTGAGGGAAAAGTTTCTTTTATGTATTTTCCCTCAGCAAATTGTCTTTTATTAATAATTATACCGAAGGGATTATATTAACAACAAGGTAATAAGGCCAAATCCAAATAAATAAATTGTGTGTGACGTTTCAGTAACAGCGTTGTTACCATTTTCAAACAAAAGTACTTAAATGGTTCAGTACTTTTGTCTGAAGATGGTAACAATGCTGTTACTGAAACGTCACACACTATTTATTTATTTGGATTTGGTCTTATTACCTTGTGTTTATAATCTTTAATCCAAATTGTGCCAAAAACAGATTAATAATAAACAATAAATATTTAGATATATACATCTTAATTATCAACATGTGTTGTTGTTGTTGACATCTCAGCATTGTACAAGTGTTTTGTGATCTCTAGGAGGACAGGAGAAGGAGCTGGAGGAAGTGAGATACTCGAGCCGCTATGCCCTGGGTCTGTTCTTCCCTCCAGAGACAGCCTCCAACCTCTCTCTGCCCTACAAGGCCTACTTTATGAATAACGAACCCATCCGTTACGTGAGCTTTGACCCAGGTCAGTGATATATGTGATCTTACAGTCCATGGCTACAGTCCGTTCTGTCTGCTTCAGGCACCGCAGTGGTCCACAGCTCATCCTCCTACAAGCCCTGGAGCCTTGCTAAAGCGGAGATAGAGCTAAAGTCACAATTTGCTCGCCATTTCCCCAGCTTGCCCCCTCCTCATACTACCTTGGTTCACTACTGGAAATGGTCCCAGGTATTCTACTCTCTCTGTGTTCTGATGAAAGCAGGTCCCGAAAACAGTTCAATAGAATTGCCCTAGCCACTTTTACCGGTATAAACTTCTCTTTTATTAATACAAGAAAAGAAGACCTAATCCAAGTAATTTAATGTCACACTCAATTAAATTACAGTTAAACCTGTCTATAGCGCCCCCTCTTGGGACTTACCAAAATAGGGTGCTATAGACAGGTCACTTTTAATGTAAATCGCATCGTACTACGTATTTAAAATCAGGCGCTATAGAGAGGAAGGCGCTATTTAGAGGGGGCACTATAGACAGGTTTAACTGTATTTGGACTAGGTCTTATTTTCTAGTATCCATAATTCAAATTGTGCTTTATCATTATCTTTTATTAGAAAAGTATTATCACAGAGTGAGAGTAGTAGTAAAATAGAAACATCCGTGTTGAATGATAAAGCACAATTTGGATTATAGATAACAAGAAAATAAAGACCTAATCCAAATAATTTAATAGTGTGTGATGTTACGGTAACAACATTTGTTATATTCTTGATGGCATGTAGGATCTAGGAGAGACAAGCAGGTGATAGTTCTTTATTTGGTCTCGCTGCTTATATACACATGTATGATGATGATAAATAACTACATAACAATTCAATGACAACAATATTCTGTTGTCAATACACAATAGCATTTTTACCATCATCACACAATAGAATAAATCATTTATTCTTTTGTCTGATGATGGTGACAATGCTGTTGCTGAAATCATCACACACTATTAAATTATTTGGATTAGGTCTTTATTTTCTTGTATCCGTGTTGAAATATTTTACTTTTCTAATAAAAGATGGCACGTTGATGTATCATGCTTCAATTCCAAAATTTTGGTAATTTCAGGAATCTTTCTTGTAGATGTCTATCCACTCATAACTACTGTATGTGTGCCAGGTGGTGAAACCAGGATTGTACTGTTGTCATCCATTCTGCCAATTTGCTATGGACCAATGTGTTACCAGGTGGTAAATCCCCACCCATGGGCCAAGGGCTGCCTGGTGCTACACCCCGACCCCCTGTTGATCTGTGGAGGTGATGCCTTCAGCCATTCCTCCTTTGATGGCTGCCTGGATTCAGCCATCCGGGTGGCTGAGCATCTACTGACCAGCTTCTCCGCTGCTCCTCGTCCTCCCCACAGACATGAAAGCTGCTACTAGAACCTAGCTGTCACGCCATTAAATACTTTGGAACAGTCTGTTGTTTGTTTCTTATCCCCCTTGTTTTATACACAAATTCCATGAGTTCATGCCACTCATAAGCAGTGGACTCTCCCAAAGTTAGAACAACCTAATGACAGATGGGATACAAAGATTACATATAATTTTCCCCTCCCAAAATGCTATCCTACAGACTCAAAGTGGAGGGAGGGTTTAAACAGGTAACACAGGATGTCGGGAGTTTAACTCCTGGTAGGGCCACCCTGTACCCAGCTAATGTAGGAAGGTATCAATTGTCTGTTCTACATAGGAGCAGCTACACTCCATGTCAGGAGACCAAAAGAAACAAAGTCACACTGAGTGGTACTTCCAGGACTTCAAACCAACAGTCTTTCCTTCTCCATGATGTCTACGAAGCTAAGACAATGGAACCTAATGGAGATTATATAAAAGGGCGTACCTGGATCTGTAAAGAAAAAAAAAATTTTTTTTTTTCTCAAAATATTTCGAGAGATTGCTCCCTTTTTATCAATTTATTGCACATGAATTTAATTTACAAGTTTTTTTTTTTCTTTACAGATCCAGGTACGCCCTTTTATATAATCTTAATTAATGGATCGCCTTTTGACTCAAACTAATGGAGATTGTTTAAACGATTGAGGAATAAGCAACAACAACATACAATCCTGTAGAAGGATGCCTGAAAGCTTGAGAATGCAATAATAAAATCTCCAGAAACCTGTTGCATTATTTATTTACTATTGTTTTGTGTCAACAAGTAGCTGACCATTGGTACACGTGACCAGTAAAAATTATTTTATTTTTCAATTGATTATTCTTATCAGACACAAGGTAATAAGACCAAATCCAAATAAATAAATAGTGTGTGACATTTCGGTAACAGCGTTGTTACCATCTTCAGACATAAGTATTGAATGAGAAATTTTACCTTAAATAGTGTGTGACATTTCGGTAACAGCGTTGTTACCATCTTCAGACAAAAGTATTGAATGAGAAATTTTACCTTAAATAGTGCGTGACATTTCGGTAACAGCGTTGTTACCATCTTCAGACAAAATTATTGAATGAGAAATTTTACCTTAAATAGTGTGTGACATTTTGGTAACAGCGTTGTTACCATCTTCAGACAAAAGTATTGAATGAGAAATTTTACCTTAAATAGTGTGACGTTTCGGTAACAGTGTTGTTACCATCTTCAGACAAAAGTACTGAATGAGAAATTATACCATAAAATTTACCATGAAGGTGGTAACAACGCTGTTACTGAAACGTCACACACTATTTATTTATTTATTTGGATTTGATCTTATTATCTTGTTTTATAATCTATAATCCAAATTGTGCCTTATTTATTCTTATCAGAGAAACAGTATCACAGAGATGATGGGTATAAATTGTATTTGACCATTGACCACTGTTTCGCAGCAATGTGTTAAGTTAAATACAACAACAACAAAACAACAAAAAAGCCTTTATTTAGGGTCACTGACCCTATACAGGATTCACCAGAGGTATGCATAAGAACAAAGCAGTGAGACAACGGAAATAGCGATATATACAGAGTAAAAAGAGAAAGAAAAAAAAAAAAAAAAAAAAAAAATAAGAAAAGGAAAAAAAAAAAAAATAATAATAAGAAAGAGGGAAGCAAGAAATCAACACAAAAAGAGTAGCAGTGTTAAGTTAAATACAACGTGCCAGTAATAAATTAATCTTCATCCTATTTGGATTTTGACCCGGTGATTTAGAAATGTTACAGCTCCAACTCTTCCTACAACAGGCCCGGCGAGACCCCGAACATCATGACCTTCCTGGATTGGACCAGGAGTCCAGCACTGCACCAAATAAACCTTCTGAGTAGTACATCCCTGTCTCATTAATATATTAATACTTCCCCCTGACATCCTTCCAAGCTGGACATTGTTGGAAGGTACAGTAAACTCTCTACACGATCGTATCAAGTCTTTTTCTGGTAGACTTGATGCTGGCCCCCTCATTAAAAATTCTGAGTTCAACTGACCCAATTGATGGACCTCAGCAAGGGTCCCCCTCCAGGGATACGGAGGAGCTGTGTCTGTACTTATGTTAGAGTTAACAGTAAAGGCTTCCATGTTAGGAACGATCTCAAACTACAGGTAAAGTCAGACTTTCACCAAAGTGGATCATGGTGCCATGATAAACGAAAGCTACACCCCTATACCCCATTCCATGAGATCATGAACTCATGGAATTCGTGTAATCTTTACACAAGGGGATAAGAAACAACAACAACATATCTATTAACCCCCCCCCAACCCAAGGCCTGATATTTATATTTTACTATTCTGTAAACTTTCCTCATTACTTATCTTGTATTTTATAATTTGTACTTGTCTTAAATAAATTGCTGTGTTATTCTGAAGTTTGTCTTTCCTAATTTTCTACGTTACAATATTTTCTGTTCACTTTGGAAGGAAATAACAGGCAAAAAATAAAATTTTAAAAAACTTCTTATATATTTTCTTAT
This sequence comes from Cordylochernes scorpioides, assembly GCA_030710605.1. NCBI lineage: Eukaryota > Metazoa > Arthropoda > Arachnida > Pseudoscorpiones > Chernetidae > Cordylochernes > Cordylochernes scorpioides. The sequence goes on along the minus strand of CP092863.1, from coordinate 80,242,267 downwards.
TATATTTTTGTCTAATTTAAGCATAGGCATCTTAATTTTTTTATTATTAAAAATTCATTTTTCAAATATCCCAATCCAACTAATAAACAATATATATTTTTACACAAATCACAGATAAAGACTCTGCGGGGCGGGAGAAGCAGCACAAGTAAGGGACTGTCCTGTAGGGTGAAGTACAGTGTTGTGAGCCCCGAGCTGCTATGGTAACAGTGAACAGGGAACTCTGTGGCTGACTAACGGGGCAATGGCACCCCCCCCTTTCCATGGAGCAACAAGGACAAGACACCATCACCAATGCCTACACTAAATAGCCCAATAACAAATAATTTGCATACTACTCTGATCAAAAAGTTTCAACACTTTGCTCATAAAATCCTGAAAACTCAATATATTTTCTCCCGGTTTGTGGCAAACGCAAGCGTCGCCCTTGGATTGGAGACCTGCCAATTTTCAAAAATCACGTGCCACAATAGCGTGAGCAGCGGCTGTTCAAAGTGAAGCCATTTTGCCTGTGCTTTGATTTCGTTAGTCACCGAAATGGAGGATCAACGAAGTTCAAGTCAATCAAGTTCTGTGTGAAAAATGGATTCAAGGATGCCAAAATTTTTTGGATGTTGCAAACAGCCTATGGGGATGCCGTCATGAGCCGTAGACGAGTTTTTGAGTGGTACAAGCGCTTCAAGGAGGGTCGGGAAGAGACCGCCGACAACGAGCGTTCCAGGAGACGCCTGAAAAAGTGGACAAGGTGTTGGAACTGGTGCGTGAAGACCGACGAATTACTGTCAGGGAGGTCGCCGAAGAAGCAGGTATATCATTTGGGTCGACTCATCGATAATGAAGGACATTTTGAGAGTGAGAAGCCTCAACGCCGTTCTCGTTCCCAAAGATTTGACTTTTGATTAAAAGAAGGCCCGGAAAGAAACGGCCAGTCTCAATCTCGAAGCGACAACCCTGAATTGCTGAAGAGGGTCATTACTGGATACGAAACATGGATATACAGCTTCGATTCGGAAACACCCAACAGGAATCGGAGTGGCACTTCAAAAATGTGCCGAGACCAAAGAAAGCGAGGAAGGCTCCCAGCAAAGTCAAGGTCATGTTGACGGTGTTCTTCGACTACCAGGGCATCGTTCATCATGAATTTCAACAACAAGGGTCTACAATAACTGCTGACTCCTACCTGGGAGTTTTGAGGCGATTGAGGGAAGCGATCAGGCAGAAACGGCCGGAGCTGTGGAGGAGCAGTCGTGGATCCTCGACCACGATAACGCGCCGGCGCACACAGCACTCAAAATCTCAAAGTTCCTGCAGAACCACTCAACCTCTGTGTTCCCCCAACCACCCTACAGTCCCGATTTGGACCCTGCGACTTCTTCCTTTTTGGAAAGCTCAAAAAAAAAAAGTTAAAGGGTCGGAAATTTCAGAGCATAGAAAAGATCAAAGTGGAATCGAAGAAGGCCATGAAGGCGATCCCGAAAACAGACTACCAGAAGTGTTTTGCCGACTGGAAAAAAGGTGGCTGAAGTGCATCGCAGCCAACGGGGACTACTTTGAATTTGGTAGAATAATAAAGTTTTTTTTTAACTTATGAGCAAAGTGTCGAAACTTTTTGATCAGAGTAGTAAATCCCCAAACTACATCATTAACTGTATTAACTCATCCATTGATGAGCTCTATTCAGCATTCCCAGCAGACACCATCAACAAGCTCTACAGGCATGATACCCTGATATGATTGAGTGGAGATAAGAAAGAAGAAGTGTTTTATATAATTTTAAAAACTTGGCAATAAGAAACCTTCTCATTAGACCCTAATCCTAAGACAAAATGATGCTGTAGTGAGATACACATTTCAGCGGACTAGTAGCGATTGTATTATTTATTTAGGCCTACTTGCACAACAGGATAAACAAAATACTTTTCTACTGCCCTTACTGCAATGATGAAATAATAGGAGGACCTGACTCATTATTTTATTATTGTAATAAAGGTAGTAGAAAATTATTTTATTTTATAAAAGAAATGGATCAAAAATAGTTTATATTTCAATTAAGGCACAATTTGGATTATTGTCTGATAATGGTAACAATGTTGTTAGTGAAACGTCACACACTATTTTATTTGGATTTGGTCTTCTTTCTTATCTACACTCAATCGTATCAGGGTATCAAGTCTGTAGCTTGTTGATGGTGTCTGATGGGGATGTGTCTTCTTTCTTATCTCCACTCAATCATATCAGGGTATCAAGCTTGTTGATGGTGTCTGCTGGGGATGTATCTTCTTCTTTCTTATCTCCACTCAATCATATCAGGGTATCAAGTCTGTAGCTTGTTGATGGTGTCTGCTGGGGATGTGTCTTCTTCTTTCTTATCTCCACTCAATCATATCAGGGTATCAAGCTTGTAGAGCTTGTTGATGGTGTCTGCTGGGGATGTGTCTTCTTCTTTCTTATCTCCACTCAATCATATCAGGGTATCAAGCTTGTAGAGCTTGTTGATGGTGTCTGCTGGGGATGTGTCTTCTTCTTTCTTATCTCCACTCAATCATATCAGGGTATCAAGCTTGTAGAGCTTGTTGATGGTGTCTGCTGGGGATGTGTCTTCTTCTTTCTTATCTCCACTCAATCATATCAGGGTATCAAGTCTGTAGCTTGTTGATGGTGTCTGCTGAGGATGAGTAGAGCTCATCAATGGATGAGCCAATACAATCAAGGTAATACTAGACCAAATCCTGCAATTCTCAACCTACAACCCCAAAACACATCATTGATTGTATTGGATCATCCATTGATGAGCTCTACTCATCCCCAGCAGACACCATCAACAAGCTACAGACTTGATACCCTGATATGATTGAGTGGAGATAAGAAAGAAGAAGACACATCCCAAGCAGACACCATCAACAAGCTACAAGCTTGATACCCTGATATCATTGAGTGGAGATAAGAAAGAAAAAGACCAAATAAAATAGTGTGTGATGTTTCGCTAACAACATTGATAAAGCACAATTTAGATTATAGATACAAGAAAATAAGACCTAATCCAAATAATTTAATAGTGTGTGACGTTTCAGTAACAGCATCACCATCATCAGACAAAAGAATAAAAGTTTTATATACAATAAACTTATACAGTAGAACTTCCATGAGAGGACACTCGCGCTAGAGGACACCTCTCTATAAAGGACAGTTTCCATTTGCAAAATTACCATTTTTACTATTTAGCAACTCTCTGGTAAGAGGACACCTCTCCCTAAAGGACACTTTGACTTTGCAATTAGGTGTTGTCCTTTACTGGGAGGTTCTATTTCCTTCCCAAACAAGGAAAACCTTCTAATCCTTATTGCGATGACAAAATAACTTTCCAATAATTGAAAGGTGAAAAAATTCATTTAATAATTTTATTTTTCAACCTTACTTTCTTTGACACCTCATTGCAGCTGCTACTAGGTTAATATTTGGGTTATTTCTTAATCAATAAGTTTTAAAATTGCTTTTATATACACTGATAGGCAAAACTTATGGAAGTTGTATTTTTTAACATGTATATCGGTATTCAGACAATAACTCTGAAAGATACACTCATGGACAAAACTTAAGGAAGTTGTACCTTTTAGCATGTATATTGGTATTCAGACAATAACTCTGAAAGATACACTCATGGACAAAACTTAAGGAAGTTGTACCTTTTAGCATGTATATCAGGATTCAGACAATAACTCTGAAAGATATTACAGTGACCTTTATTGAAGACACACTAGATAACCAAGTGTGAACAAAATTGCCTTTATCTCCTTTTAAAAATAGATGACCAGTGAAAGCTACAAGGTAATAAGACCAAATAAATTAAGAGTGTGCGACGTTTCTGTAACTGTGTTGTTACCATCATTTATTCTTTTGTCTGATGATGGTAACAATGCTGTTACTGAAACGTCACACACTAGTAATATTTTTGGTTTTATTACCTTGTAGCTATAATAAGGCACAATTTAGATTATAGATTATATACACAAGGTAACATAACCAAATCCAAATAAATAAATAGTGTGTCACGTTTCGGTAACAGCATTGTTACCATGAAAACAATAAAAAGAATGGTAACGCTGTTACCGAAATGTCACACACTATGTATTTGAATTTAGGTCTTATTTTCTTGTAGCTATAATCTATAATCCAAATTGTGCTTTATAATTATATAGGTTATGTTAGAGTCAGGGTTCAGTTTAGATTAAGTTCAGGTAAGATTCAAATACTGCAGTAATGGATTTTAGCAAAAAACAAAGAGGTAACCTAGGAGATCTTACAATCAACCAAACACTAGAGAACATGGTTGTTTTTTTTTGGCTTATTCCTAGTACACGTGGTACAGGCCATTATGATCATGGCGGGTAGTAATTAGCGATTTCTTTTACTGTAAGTGCACCACATGTGAAAAACAGTTCGACTTTTCACTTATAAATGTGTCAGAGCCCCGTTTGGTTACTTGTACTTGCTGGTGGGGTTGGACTTTTGCTGTCCTCAAACCTTATGTGCATATTTCATTTAAAATACACTTTCCGAGAGATCAATTTCAGTATTGGTATACAATATTACAGCAGTATGGTAGATTAAACTGCCAAAACCACTGGGAGGGTTCACCAATGATGAGCTAGACCCTCTTATTAATTGTTTAATTTTAAAAAGACTCATAGGGGGTCGTGGAAGGATGGTCTAAACCATTGGTTTTCGACCGCTACGACCCGGGTTCGATTCCCGCATTGGGCACTTTTTTCTGATTTAAAAAAATGTTCCAATGGCCCCTGATTCTTGCAAAAGTCCAACCCCACCAGTGAGTGCAAGTAACCAAAACGGGGCTCTGGCACATTTGTAAGTGCAAAGTCGAACTGCTTTTCACATGTGTAGACGTGTGGTGTTCTTACTGTTAGAGCAGTCGCCTACTTCTAACCACCATGATTATCATGTCCTCTACCACGTGTACTAGGGATAAGCAAAAAAAGAAAGACTCATATACACCTATTCCCCGATTTACACGGTACTTGTTTTACACGTTTTCGCTTTTACACGGTTTTCCAAATAAGTTTTTTTTTTTATTGCACTATACTAAATGCTACTGTGATTGAACACATGCGCTGTGTACACATCTCACGAGGAATCCCGAGCTTTTGTGCTTACTACATATTTTAGCCTGTCAATGCATTTTATTTTTATTTCTGTGTACACCTATCCCCCAATTTACACGTTTTTCTCAGGAACGTATTTACCATGTGTCGTGTTCTCTACCTAACAAAATAGCAGTTGACGAACACCACACGGTATAAAATATTTATTTCTATAAAATGGGATCCTTTCACTCTCCTCTTACATTCTATATATATACAATCATTTTTACATAATTAATTTTCTATCAGAAAATTAATACATATTTACATATATGCTGCACTTTTTTCTCCAAGAATAAAATCTGCATATAGAATCATTACACCGTGTAAATCGGGGGATAGGTGTAGTTTAAATTTTCAACTAATCATTGAATTTTTTAATTATTCCGGAATTTGGTAAATACCATTTCTTGATTAATCAAAGAAAAACTAATCATGTACGCATTTTGGGATATTGGCACTCATCAGTGTGGTTAGACGCTGTATCTCAACAACCATATAAGCTGGTCTTTAGAGCATGTCAATAAAATGTGACAAATTCTCTCACAGATCAAACACTCAAAGGCTAAGGCTATTCTCTTCAAAAATGTATATCACTGCCGCAAAAAGATCTAAGTTGAATTCTATACAATATCAAATTCTTATTAGATGCATTCATGCTTATAGGACTTCATCTTCTTACATCACACATATACTAACGAAAACTCCTTTACTGTCCGATTATCTTGAATTATCACAAACAAAGTATAAATAATATGACAAATTCTCTCACAGATAAAACACTCAAAAAAACCCTTCAAAAAGAATTAAATAAACTATATCTGGATCTGAAATTTAAGTTTTTATCTTTCTCAATCTAATGAACTGTTCAAGAAATTCTTTCCAATTGCTGTCCCAAATTTAATTTCTTCTGATAAATTCACTACTTTATTCTTAACAGGCAAAGGACCCTTCTTAAGTTTCCTATTCAAACTGAATGCTATCAATGATCCAACATGTGAAAGCTGCTTAGATGTTGAATCACCAGAGCATCTTCTTTTAACTTGCCCTCTGACTAATCAAATTGTATGTAGATACTTTGAAACATTACCAAATTCTCTTTGTGTATATACTCTATCTTATGAGAACTTTGTTAAGTTTAGAACTATTTGTACAATAATTTACAAAACACTATTAATCCATCGTGTAAATAATTAATCATATATATGTAAATAATACTAGCACAACACAATAGTCCTTTGGACTTCGTGCTTTTGTAACAATAAATAAATAAATAAAATGTTATTTAAACATGTTTTCATAATGATAAGGCACAATTTCGATTATAGATTATAAACACAAGGTTTTTTTTGCTTATCCCTAGTACACGTGGTGGTACAGGCCATGATAATCATGGTGGGTAGTAGGCGACTGCTTTTACTGTAAGCGCACCACATGTTTACACATGTGAAAAGCAGTTTGACTTTGCACTTACAAATGTGCCAGAGCCCCGTTTGGTTACTTGCACTTGCTGGTGGGGTTGGACTTTTGCAAGAATCGGGGGCCATTGGAGCATTTTTTTTTTTAACATAAAAAGTGCCCAATGCGGAAATCGAACCCGGTCGTGGCAGTCGAAAACCAACAGTTTAGATCATCCTTCCACCGAACCCCCCAAATAAACAAAGTAATAAGACCAAATCCAAAAAAAAAATAGTGTAAAGCAGATATCGTCTGTGACCTTTGGAATATGAAATTTACCATTTAATTCCAATGCTCAACTGTTCTGCAATGAGTGTTAACCCATCACAGATTCTAACAGTCAAGAACCTATTTTCTACCAGAATGGTACATTTCTGGTAAAATAAAATGGATTTTGTTTTATTACCTTGTGTTTATGTTTTCATAATGAATAAGAAAGAAAAAAATTCACTTACTAAATGTTTTTATTTATTTAAACTCTACGTTGTTTTCTGGGTCGAGCTCCCATTTCAGGATCTGCAGTTTCATCAGTGATTGATACAAATTTCAAACCACCTTCTACAAGGCCTTTAACAGAAGTCATTCTTCCTGGTCCAAGCCCATTGACTTTCATCCGAAATGTACTGTATCCAAGAGTAAGGACTTTTTGAGCAAATTTTAAACCAGTAACTTGCCCAGCCAAATTTGTTTTCTTTTTAGCATTTTTAAATCCTGCAGACCTACAGCTTTCTTTATATAAAACATCATCTGTACCCTTGATTAAGGATATAATTGTATTGTTTTTCGTTACTCTGATATTAACTGTTGGCAAATCCTTAAATTTTATACCATTAAAAATAAGATTTGGTGTTTTTTCATCTGGAAAGGTAACATGTTGATAAAATTCTGGTAAACCTTCGTCGATACTTTTTTCAACGTTTGCACCTTCTTCTCGTTTTATTTGAGTTTTTTGGCGAATATATCTTTCATCTTTGTAGGTAATTCGAGATGAATGAAACGAAGTAGATTGAATTAACGTACGTCCACATATTTGGTGCATTAAACTCTTATTAGCTAAACATTTTAAAGAGTTTGCCAAAGCCATCGCCATTAATTCGATAGAAGTATCTCAGCTATAATATGGTTTTACACATTAAAAACAATTAGGTTCATATTTATTGATTTTTTAAAAACAAAAATATATAAGATTATTATTGATAAATAAAAATTTATTTTAAAAATAAAGATTTTTCAAAAATTATTGTATTTTAGAAATTTATAAATAAAAAATATACATTAAAACTATAATATCACTTTTATTAGAAATGTTACTTTTTTGACACGTATATTTTTTTTTAAATAAAGCAATTTTCTACTGCCCTTACTGTTCAAACCATATTATATTGAAGCGCAAAATATTTATTATTTTATGAACATATTATTAATTATTGATTTTAATCTATCCCTATATATATAAAAGTCAGTGTATGTATGTATGTATGTATGTATGTATCTGTGTTTGTTTTTATGTCAGCTATACACGTCCACAATAGTAACTAATCTGACTGAAATGTTAACAGTATATAAAGTAGAATCTGGAAAAACTTATAGTGGAAATTTCAGGTCTCTATCCCGAATATTTTTTGAGTTATTTGCAAATTGCGTTGCAAATTTGCCCTTTCGCTCGCAAGCAGCGCCTCTAGTGGTGAAGATGGGAGGTAATATCAGCTTGTTGGGGCACGTTTTTTGTAACCATACCCCAACAGAAGGCGTATGTATAATCAAATCAAATGGATACATGGCTTCCCTCCCACATAGACTTACAGACCACCTTTTGCCCAGAAACCTAGACAATTGATGACACCGGACTTCCATGCGAAAGCTGATGCCTGGTGAAGAAGACACCAGTGACATCCAGGGACATCCGCGCTGGAAGCTGTTGTTCCATATGTACATATATTCCCCTCACCAAAAATTTAGGTAAAGGTGACCAGAAAAAAAAATGGAGAAGGAAGATTTCTAAAAAACTAAGCCTTATAAATATCCTTCCCGAAAAAAGGAAGCATCACATTACAGTCCAGGTAAAAGGGGCCTGGGTCGATTTTTAGCCAAGACGGGGGGCGATATATATACCGTCCCGAGAAAAGGGAGGATAGTATTTCAATCCATGTGGAGGGGGGGCCTGGGGTCTGAAATTTTACACTAGTGCCGTGGCTGTTTCTCTCTTTAGATTTTTTTTTGTTTTGGTAATACTATATGTTCTATTTTGATGGGAGAGGCCTGGGGCGTCTATGAAATTGTATACTGGAGCCGTTGGCCATTTTGATTGGTGTTTCTTTTGGCGAATGAAAATGCCAGCCAATAGAAACTTTGGCGCGGCAGCGAATGAAAACGGAGAGAGACATGAATAAAAGAGGGTTTCTTTGCCAAAAGGCAGATTCAATCGGAGTCGTTCAGTGAGAGGACAGTCTTCAGACGGGAGATCAGACCTTTGCCGGCACTTTCGAGAAAAGGTAAGCCATTTGTCATTATGACTTAGCGCCCCCCCCCCTTTTTTGTGTAGTAACCAACCTAGATTTCGCATGGGCCCTAAAGGGCTATAAAGTAACTTCAGGTCACCTCTATCTAAATTTTTACTATGTAAATAGCATATCTCGTCAGTATAGACAAGTTCCCAAATTTTAATTTATTTAAATAAATATCTAGAGAAATTTTCTTGTTTCCTCTCATACATATTTCATTCCTTTTGCTTTATGGTACTACCCCCCCCCCCCACACCTTGATTTCACAAAGTGTACAAATTATAGAACAACCGACTCTGTTGAAATAGAGTTGTGTACTATATCTTTGCTGTGATATATTGACACAGCAACAGTTGCAAAATTACGACTTTATTAGGGCTACTTTGAGGGTATCTATCTGTCAGGTTTTAGTAATGTTTGTACTTTTATGTGTTTCAGTGCGTTATTCCATCATATTTACCATTATACCATATTTTCTGATTCCTCGGGCTATTTTTACGCTGTTAGGAGGGTACGGCATGATGCAAACAGATTTGTATGTTTGACTATTGTTTTTGTTATTTGGGCTATAAAAATGCCTTAATGTGAATCTATTTACAGTTGATCTGTAGAAATTATAGAGATCTGTTGCTATAATTTTCCTCTATGAAATAGCTCCCAGCGTCTTCAGTGGGTTGCTAAACCTCCAGAAGGAGTCTTTTATAGATTGCCCAATTTAATAACGATTTCATGGGTTGTCTGATGAAATTGTATACTAGTGTCGTGGTTGTTTCCATCTTTAGACCTTTGTCCTGACAATATTATATGCTCGATCCCTGCTTTAACTCAAACTCTTAATCAATTACAGAGTTTCCCCCGTTTTTTTTTCTTTATTTATCCTGTTTGCACAAATTGCATTACATGTGATGATGTAAAGACATATGTCGATAGTGCATCATTGACAGCTGTGCTTCTATTATACAACATTAAGGTCTTGCTGCGGGTTATATACATGGGGTTGTTGGCCTAAATTGCTATATATATATATACTTAAGGAAGGAAACTTTAATAAGTCACATCGTGTATCCTCCCTTTTCATCTATCCAAACCGGGAACGCAACAATGGCGCCCAACGTGGGGCCAGTTTATCACTGGATGCCGATAGACCGCCAAAAAGGGTGTGTTCACCACATGGAAATTGTCATTGAAGATGTGCCAGCATGAAGAAAAGGAAGATCTAGGACGAGATGACGTTTCCTAAATTTTGACACACATAAGATGCTACGCCTGGACAGTAGATGGGGCAGTGAAGTCCATCTAAAATATGGCGCTAATTCCAGAACAAAATGTGTTTAGATTGAGCTGAGGTGACCTCTCCATATCATATATACTCCTGTAAATCCTTAAATGTCCACATACATTTCCACAGTGAATTATACCTGCTGCACACCTATATCTCATGAGCCAGGAATGTAATTATCAGACTGACAGTAATAAGTAATAATATGAGTTTTCTAACCCAGGAACAAACAAAACCCATGGTATGCAACAAAGTCCTACAAAGTAATTCCCCTACAAGATTCACAGTATATTATCATAACCCAACAGAAAACTCAGTTAAAATCGGTGTCCTAAAGGGCGAAATAACATTGTCATTTCCCAATCCCATGTGCACCTGTTATCCCGTAGACAATGATCTTATAACCACATTTGATTTCGTTTCAGCATGTTGTAGGAGAGAATTGAACTCATGGAAATGCAGCCTTTTAACTACTATGCCTCATACTGTATAAATACATGAAGGAAATTTCTAATAACAGCCGCTAAGTGACAACCAGAGCGAACTCAGAAGTAATGAGACGAGGGGAAGTTGACAGAGTTAGTGTGAACAGTTTAACTTTACGCAGGTCTACAAGGATGAAAAGGCCCACACAGTGTAAATTCTGCTTAGACTGTCGCCATAACTAGGATTTTGGAGTGTGTACGGAGAATCAGCTCGATAGAATGAGAAGTTTAGAGATTTCAACCTTTTTTTTTTTTTATTTAAAAACCTTTTTTTTTTTTTTTAAGTAGAACTTCATTAGGATTTTTTTTCTATACAAACTATTTCTTGTTAAACCCCGAGTTTCAAAGACCAGTGAGAATAATGTATACCATTGTGAATTAATTATTTAGTATAAATCTGAATTTTTGGTTATTATCGGGAGTAATAGATGAAGGAAGGTGTAGGAAATCACAACTTAGAGGGGGGCTATGTCTAAAATAACAAACCTAATAGGCATCCTATGGCTTGTGTTGGGTAATTCAGAAACCCTATAATCCCTGGCCTTCAGGTAGTAGCTTTGAAATAGGTTTCTAATGAGGACATGAAAGGTCAATCTTTCAGAGTAAAGTTGTGAAGTATAGGGACCCTAAGCCAGGGGTAGAAGTTAAGTAGGCCCAGACTGTAGTCGATCCTTGGAAAGCACTTGAGAATGTTAGTGTTGGGTAGAGTGAATCGTAAACCCTATAAATCCATCTTTCAATAGAGTGTTGAGGTAGGACTACTGCAAAGGGGGCAGACGCACGAGGAAGTAAGAAGAAAGTGACTTCACCCACGGTGGCTAGGGGAGTGACTCAATCCGCTTTTATGAGGTGTCACGTTTAATGGTCCTTTATTCGCCATTATAATTTGTGTATGTCTTTATAGAATTGTCGTGAAAAATCGCTTAGTGTCAAGGCAAGGGCAGTTTTTGAAGTTACACTGATTTTTTTTAGGTAGGTTAGCTTCCAGATTATTTAGAATTGTTAACAATTATTGTTAACAATCATTTATCGAGTATAAAATATTAGTAAAAAGATTATAAAAACGAAGAGATACCCCATGTATAGTAAAAATAAATAATTTTCTCTTCGTTTTTATAATCTTTTTACAGTTCTATGAGAGAAATTTTCATGATTCAAGTTATAAAATATTAGTATATATAGAGCTTGTACAGAGGCATTTCTTTTGAGTAACATAGGGCTTTAGTTCCCAATTTGTTTTAGTTTTATTATTTTATTTGATTTCACATTGTGTCCTGAAATATGTTATTATTTGTTAGGATCTATTGATATTGATAAACGAGTATTTTGGCCTTTGTAGCAGCTTTTAACTTTAGTTTGAGTGCATTCCGCGAATGATAGGGGGGAGGGTGTATGAAAGAATTGGAATAATGAATGTGTAGAAGGTTAAAAAACTATTATACTGTGAGCCCAAAATACATTAGATTAGGATTAAGGACTTTAATAGGATCGATTTTTATTTTATTTTATTTTTTATTTCGAATTTTGTTAGGACCGAGAAGCCTCAAACAGGACAACTACAACTCTATCTAGTTAGAAAATATTCGCTCCCTTTTGTTAGGTCCCTCGTTAGGGGGTATAATTTTCCTTTGATTTTCTTTTATCTTAGTTTAGCTTGAATTCTAAGGATTGTGGATAAATGATCCCTATCCCGACCCTCAGACTTGGAGATAGTGGAAGGCAAGGATCAAGCCGAATTTCCCACTCAACTCCTCCTCGCAAGAGGAAACGAAGAGGTATAGATTGAATTTTATGCAGGATGGGGGATTTGTTTTAGCCATGCCGTATAGCCTGGGGTATAACGGCGCGACCTTGGGTGACCGATCTGACACCGTAGTTTCGACGCTTTTAGCGTGGCTGGAGCGAGGGTGTTGCAGACGGGAGGTCCTGTAAGATTGGCAAGTAGGCAGAGATTGCCCAGTTATTCTAGACGAAGTGTTTCCGTCTATTGAATTTTTTTTGGTACCAGTTTGATCCCCCATAGCTAGCGGAAGTTTCTTCTAATAAAGGATTCGCCCTGCCATACGTTTTGTTGGAATGAATTCGAGCATAAGACCGATTCGAGAGGCAGAATAAGTAATTATTAGGACCTTCAACGAGTTTAGACTCGTTCCATGTTAGGATAAGATTTTAAAGTATTAGTTAACTATAATGACCGCGAACGAGACGCCAGAACAAGCCAGTGAGTCAAAGTTTTAGAAGTGTTGTATTGAGGACAGTAGAATTAAGAGCAGTTATACAGGGAGTAGAATTCTGAAGGAATTTGTAAAAGAACCAAAATTTCAGATTGATAAAAATTCAAATTTATAAGACGTAGATTTATAGGGTTCAGGTCAATGAATAGAGAGTATATTGGTAGATGAAAGTAATATGAATTTCTTGGAAGGGGGAGGTAGCTGAACTGTACACACCCCAGAGGCAAGGTAAACGGAGCCACAAACAAAATAGTAGAAATTGATTAGTCACTCTGCCAAAACAGAAAATTTCTCTTCATACGGTTGTCACCCTAGATTTAAATGGACTGTGTAGTTTAATAGAGGTCTGGGCTATGTTCCATTTGACCAAGATTCTAAATGACGTACCCATCTGGGTTGAGAGTATTGTAACAGAGGAATCTAACACATAAGAGAAAACACACCCTCCAGTAGGATCGGGATAGACGAATATTACCCAGTGACCAACTCGTGATTCCAGACTGAATAAGATTGAAAACTTAACTGAGATACTAAACCTTGAACCTTCAGCGCACAAATATATATAATGTGTTTTCATTTTCTTATTGAATATGTTATTATTTTATATCATATATATTATATTATAATCATATGCTATTCATTTCAACAATTTTATTTCCTTTGATATTCATGATATTAGTAATATTTACCTGCCATGTTGCGATTTTTTTTTAACATGTTGTCATGGCTTATTCTTCCCTCAAGGCATGATCTATTTTATCCTTATTGTCTTTTATCCGCCTTACTTGTATATGTATATATATTTTGTCATCATATATAATTTTGTAGTAGTTTTCTTTATCATCTATCATGGGATGATTTTTATCATATTTAATCACTATCTGCATGATACGTGTTTTCTTCAATATATATATTATACCCATCATATAACATGGAAGGATTCATTTTATCATTACATATTTCGTGCCTTATTTAATAATTACTTTCACAATTTGTTTTCTGTAATTTTTTTTATTTAGCAAAAGTCATCATGTCATAGGCTAATTATTATATACCAAGATATTTCTTTCAGCTAACTATAATTATCCTTTCCTTTGATTGTATATGTATAACTATACCTCACGAATGTCTTGATTGGTACTTAAATAAAGATGCTGGCATGTTTTAGGAGTTGGACTAGTCAGTTATTTCTAAACGACTTCTTGGCGCCCATTTTTTTTATATATAATATGTAATAGGGAAATGTTCTAACTGTATTGTTAGCAGAAAGAAGGTAGCAATGAAACCAGCACACCAGAGGCAAGGATGGGGTTGAGAGGACCTACCACAAGAAAGGCCTACTCCTCAAGACCAAAGAAGAAAGTGGAAGGGTGGTATATATACCCATGAATGGTAAGACAGATGACCTTGCTTACTTCCATACATATGATATGACTGTCCCCCATAACCTATGTTGATAACAGTGTGCTGACAGAATAATAACACATAAAAACCCCTTTGCCAGGATGCACAATGCCCACTAATGTTCGGAATAATAAACATCTAGAATAGCATACCATCATTTGATTAGCCTTATCTTCCCTATAGGTTTCGGTACACCTGGCTTCACCTAGTAATGGAAAATGCATTTTGCTAGAAATGGGCCTGCTTTCATAGTAACTGATGAAAGGCAGATGAATAATGAATAGCACAAACGCATTTGTCCATTACTTGGCAGGGGGAGGATTGTTGGGGCACGTTTTTTGTAACCATACCCCAACAGAAGGCGTATGTATAATCAAATCAAATGGATACATGGCTTCCCTCCCACATAGACTTACAGACCACCTTTTGCCCAGAAACCTAGACAATTGATGACACCGGACTTCCATGCCGAAAGCTGATGCCTGGTGAAGAAGACACCAGTGACATCCAGGGACATCCGCGCTGGAAGCTGTTGTTCCATATGTACATATATTCCCCTCACCAAAAATTTAGGTAAAGGTGACCAGAAAAAAAAAATGGAGAAGGAAGATTTCTAAAAAACTAAGCCTTATAAATATCCTTCCCGAAAAAAGGAAGCATCACATTACAGTCCAGGTAAAAGGGGCCTGGGTCGATTTTTAGCCAAGACGGGGGGCGATATATATACCGTCCCGAGAAAAGGGAGGATAGTATTTCAATCCATGTGGAGGGGGGGCCTGGGGGTCTGAAATTTTACACTAGTGCCGTGGCTGTTTCTCTCTTTAGATTTTTTTTTGTTTTGGTAATACTATATGTTCTATTTTGATGGGAGAGGCCTGGGGCGTCTATGAAATTGTATACTGGAGCCGTTGGCCATTTTGATTGGTGTTTCTTTTGGCGAATGAAAATGCCAGCCAATAGAAACTTTGGCGCGGCAGCGAATGAAAACGGAGAGAGACATGAATAAAAGAGGGTTTCTTTGCCAAAAGGCAGATTCAATCGGAGTCGTTCAGTGAGAGGACAGTCTTCAGACGGGAGATCAGACCTTTGCCGGCACTTTCGAGAAAAGGTAAGCCATTTGTCATTATGACTTAGCGCCCCCCCCCTTTTTTGTGTAGTAACCAACCTAGATTTCGCATGGGCCCTAAAGGGCTATAAAGTAACTTCAGGTCACCTCTATCTAAATTTTTACTATGTAAATAGCATATCTCGTCAGTATAGACAAGTTCCCAAATTTTAATTTATTTAAATAAATATCTAGAGAAATTTTCTTGTTTCCTCTCATACATATTTCATTCCTTTTGCTTTATGGTACTACCCCCCCCCCCCCCACACCTTGATTTCACAAAGTGTACAAATTATAGAACAACCGACTCTGTTGAAATAGAGTTGTGTACTATATCTTTGCTGTGATATATTGACACAGCAACAGTTGCAAAATTACGACTTTATTAGGGCTACTTTGAGGGTATCTATCTGTCAGGTTTTAGTAATGTTTGTACTTTTATGTGTTTCAGTGCGTTATTCCATCATATTTACCATTATACCATATTTTCTGATTCCTCGGGCTATTTTTACGCTGTTAGGAGGGTACGGCATGATGCAAACAGATTTGTATGTTTGACTATTGTTTTTGTTATTTGGGCTATAAAAATGCCTTAATGTGAATCTATTTACAGTTGATCTGTAGAAATTATAGAGATCTGTTGCTATAATTTTCCTCTATGAAATAGCTCCCAGCGTCTTCAGTGGGTTGCTAAACCTCCAGAAGGAGTCTTTTATAGATTGCCCAATTTAATAACGATTTCATGGGTTGTCTGATGAAATTGTATACTAGTGTCGTGGTTGTTTCCATCTTTAGACCTTTGTCCTGACAATATTATATGCTCGATCCCTGCTTTAACTCAAACTCTTAATCAATTACAGAGTTTCCCCCCGTTTTTTTTTTCTTTATTTATCCTGTTTGCACAAATTGCATTACATGTGATGATGTAAAGACATATGTCGATAGTGCATCATTGACAGCTGTGCTTCTATTATACAACATTAAGGTCTTGCTGCGGGTTATATACATGGGGTTGTTGGCCTAAATTGCTATATATATATATACTTAAGGAAGGAAACTTTAATAAGTCACATCGTGTATCCTCCCTTTTCATCTATCCAAACCGAAAACGCAACAAGCTGACCTAATGTGCATGTAAAACGTGTTTTAACAGGACATAGAGAAAAATCTGGAAGAGATATTTAACGGATTTTTAGCCAAGAAAAATTGAAATTGTATCTTCTGGGCAAAAATAGTTGTTTTTTAGTCAGAAAATTATGACGACAATATTACTGTATCATGTTTGATTATCAGATGTAAAATTATATCGAGAAAAATTCCAAAAAGCAGAGCCAGTTCATTTTTAGTATGCAGGAACAATATTCTAACAGAAAAACATTCATTTGTGTTGTATTTTGAATTTTAATTTAGCATAACTGCAGCTTATTAATTTAAACAAATTTATTATTCAAATACAAGGAGAGGTTAAACAAACTAATTAACTTAAAAAATGAAGAAAAAGTTGAGCTTTTATATTCTAAGCTCAAGTCAAAAAGGAACATATTTGACATCACAGATTATTTTTTATATTTTATTTGTTTACCAATTTCAACAACTCCCCCCTTTGGTGAGCAAATCAAAATTAGGTCCAAAAAGAAGTCCCATATTTACAAGCAGTCTCTGAATTCTGTCTCCCAGCAGCCTCTTGGTGAGAAGATCCGCTTCTTGAGCTTCTGAGTTCATGAAGGAGATCCTCAAATTTCCCTTTGAGACTTCATCTTTCACGAAGAAATATTTTCTGTCAATGTGCTTGGTTCTACAGTGATGAGATGTTCCTTTAATCCAGTCTATTGCTGATTTACTGTCTGTCTTCAGAACAAGTGGTATTTCAACACATGATTGATGACCTATTTCATAAAGAAAGTTCATAAACCATTTTAACTCTTTAGTGCCCTCACAGATAGCCATTAATTCCGCTTCGCATGTTGACAGGGCTACCAGTGGTTGTTTTTGAGATTTCCAACTAAGTAGTGAAGATCCTAATTTAGTTAAATATCCTGAAAAAGATTTTCAGTCTTTAGTTGAGGACCAACTAGCATCTGTAAAGACTTCAATTTTCCCTCTTATTCTGTTAAAGAATAACTTGTATCTTTTTGTTCCCTTCAAGTATCTATATATTCTTTTGAGTGCAGTAAGGTGAATGACTTTGGGATCCTTGCTGTATTGGGAGAGTTGACTAGCATAAAATGTTATATTGGGCCTTGTTCCCACTGATAAATACATCAAGGAACCTATCATTTCTTGGTAAAGTTTAGGGTCCACAGGAGAAGAATCTGGGTGATTATCCAGATCTTTATTAAGATCACCAGGGGTTTTTACTGGATTACATTCTTCAAGGTTAAATTTCTTCAAAATCTTTTCTACATAGGCTTCTTGTGAAAGTTCGAAACAATTTTCTTTTTCCTCAATTTTGATTCCAAGAAAAAATATAGGCTTTTCTTTTCGAACAATGACAATTTGCTTATCCAATTGCTTAACTATTCTTTAATTATGGTACTATCCGATCCAATAATGAGAAAATCATCTACATAAATCCCTATTATTAGAGCTTTCTCCTCTTCTTGAAGGATGTATGCACATGGTTCACTTTCTAAACGTCCAAGTCAAATATCATTAAAAATTTGGCTAATTTTTTCATTCCAGCATCTTCTGGATTGTGGTAAACCATATAAACTTATGTTTAGTTTACACACTTTATTTTCCTGTCCTGCTTGAACAAATCCTTCAGGTTGTTCCAGGTACACATTGTCTTTTAGTTCCGCATTGAGATAGGCAGTTTTAACATCATATTGTTCAATTTTCATGTTTTGTTGTGATGCAATGGCAATCAATGTTCTTAAAGAGTCCAGCTTCATCACAGGAGCAATAGATTTTTCATAGTCAACGCCAGGTTTTTGATTATGCCCCATTGCAACAAATCTAGCCATTCTTTTGTCAATGCTTCCATCTGGATTCATTTTTATATTAAAAATCCATTTTCCTTTTATCAGGTTTTCATTTTCTGGTTTGGGTACAAGGGTCCAAACATTATGTGAAGTTAGGGAATGGAATTCCTCTTCCATTGCTTCTTTCCATTGGTTTGAAAATGAGGTGTTCATGGCTTCTCGATATGTTTTAGGTATGTTCATGGAAGTTGAAGATAGTTTGGTTACATTGGCTGCGTTTCTTTCTTTTATTCTTTCAGATCGTCTTACACCACTTGCTCTCAGCCTCTCTTCCTGCTCTTGTAGATTGATGAGATGCTTTGCCTGAATATCTTCATTTGTTCTTCCTGCAATACGTCCAGGGGTAATCCTGATGATTCAGGTATTGGTTCAGGGTTGTCTGGAGTATTTAGTTCTTCTGGAGTAGAGCCCATGGTATGTTTAATTTGAAATAAATCTGATTCATGTTGTTCATTTCTATAGATAATATGATCTTGGACATGTTGGTCAAAAACATTAGAAGTCAAGAGTTCAGAGCCTTTTGAATTTTCATCAAATTTGACAGTTTGAACTTCGTGTATTTTTCCATCTAGTGGATCATATATTCTATAAGCTTTTCTTTGTCTGGAGTAACTGGTGAATATTCCTTTTCTTGCTCTAGAGTCAAATTTATTTCTTTGATTTTTAGGAATGTAATAGTAGGCAAGACTTCCGAAGATTTTTAAATGTGCTACTGATGGTTTGTGTCCAGTCCATTTCTCTATGGGAGTTTTCATGTTATCATTCTTGGCTGGTGTGCAATTCTTCAAATAAGCGGCTGTTGCAATGGCTTCCGCTCAAAACTCAGTTGGTAACTTAGCATCAAATAACATAGTTCTAGCCCAATCTAGAAGGGTGCGATTGGTTCGTTCTGCAATTCCATTGCTTTGTGGTGAATATGGAACTGATCTTTGATGGTGTATTCCTTCATTTCTGAAAAACTCATGAAATATTTTATTTGCAAATTCAGTTTCGTTGTCGATCTAACATTTTTGATTTTAACATTAGTTTCATTTTCTCGATGATTTTTAAATTCTACAAAAAAAAATCAAATGCATCCTCCTTTGATTTCAAGAAGTATACAAAGATACATCTACTATTACGAATCCATAATCCACAATCAGTACAGGTATTTTGCACCACCCAGTGATTTGGTTGGCATAGGACCACAGAGATCCATGTGTATAAGTTCTAATGGCCTTTCAGAATGATTATTCTCTATAGCTTTGAAAGGGTTTTGGGTTAGTTTACCAAAGATACATAGTTCATATTTTTCGAGATGTTGACAATTAAAATTAAGTCCTTTTACCATATTATTCTTCATCATTTTATCCAAATATTCTTCGTTAAAGTGTCCTAGTCTTCTATGCCACATTGTCTTGGCTGAATACTTATCTTCTGCTTTTAAACAATTATCTTTAGTGCTTAACAAATTT
Organism: Cordylochernes scorpioides; assembly: GCA_030710605.1. Classification (NCBI taxonomy): domain Eukaryota; kingdom Metazoa; phylum Arthropoda; class Arachnida; order Pseudoscorpiones; family Chernetidae; genus Cordylochernes; species Cordylochernes scorpioides. The sequence continues at coordinate 80,222,207 of CP092863.1, read as the reverse complement.
CTAGGTAAAGTTTTAATTATAAACATTCTATCTTCTTCAATAGCCTCAGCTATCAAATTTCCTTTGCAGTTATAAATTTTAGCTATTCCTTTCTCAAAAGATACTTTATTTCCATTATATACCAGACAGTCTAGGCACATACAGGGTGTACCAGGTAAATTGGGAATTTCAACAATGGTATTTTAACTGAAATTTTTTGCAAGTAAAAATTAAAATATCCGAATGAAATTTGACACAGTAGTAGATAAAAGGATATAGTTTTTATTTATTCAATGTAGTTTCCATTATTAGCTACAACAGTCTCGAGGCGAGTGCGGAATGAAGCACAGGCCTTGGCGACGATGACCTTGTCCATTTGGGTCATCACCGTGTGAACTGCTTTCTTGACAGACTGGATGGTGGTATGAGGAGCTTTGTTGACATCTCTCTCAACAACGCCCCATACATAGTAGTCGAGGGGATTGCAATCTGGAGAATTAGGGGGCCAAATATCAGGATCCCAGTGACTAGGGACGTTAAGTGTCAGCCACGATTGTGTCTTTTTTGCCTTATGGGCTGGAGCTGAGTCCTGTTGGAAGACTTACTTCCTTCCTGCGGCCACCATGTCCATCCAAGGCTTCACAACGGTCTCCAGAACATTGATGAAGGTGTCAGCGTTCATCCTAAGGCCCTTCTCAAAGAAATGGGGAGGCATGACATCACCTTCACTGCTGATAACGCCAAGGACCATTACGGAGGCAGGAAATTCCGTGTGCATCACGACAGGTATCTCTGAGGGGTCTTTACAGATCCAGCGATCATTCCTGGGATTTACCTTTTGGTCCACGTCAAAGTTCTTTTCGTCAGAGAAGAACCTTAGCATGCCAAAAGAGTCGTGTTTCAGGTTGTTGAGGAAGGCAGCAGCCTTTCCTTTTCTGTTATTCTTCATATTCTCAGTCAGCAACTGACCTTTCCGAAGGGCATAAGACTTGAGACCAAGGTCCTCATGGATAGTTCTGACAATTGTCATAGAGCCAACGTCCATTTCCTTGGCTATGGCCCTCATGCTCTTCCCAGGGTTTCCATCAATCTTCTCCTTGACATTTTTGACAAATTCTTCGCCTCTTACCCTGTCCGATCGACGCGAGTGCTTTTTCCTTGTAGCTATCCCCTCTTTGTTACTGTCGGCCTCATCAAACTGCTTCTTGACACGATAAATAGTGGTTTTGGGCAACTTAAGAAAATCCACTATCTCTTTGGGGCTCCTTCCGGCGCGCAGAGCAACGATGATGGCAGCTCGATTTTCAAATTCTCGGTTACTCTTCATCACTACACTGCGCACACATGTACTGTTGCATTTTACACGAATATGGCTACGTAATGAAAAAAAAAAACAAGTTTTTAATCTCAAGTAGTTTTTGTTTTATGGACTGTCAAAGTTAGTCCCAATTTACCTGGTACACCCTGTAGAGTACATCCTTAACACAAATATCTTGCTTACCTTCACTTGTGTATGTAGACAATTTCACGTCACCTTGTGCTTCAGCTTTTATGAATCTTTCTTCTTCTGCAAGGTTAATTTCACTGTCAATAGGAATCTTGTTGATAAGCCAATCTTCTCTAGGAGACATGTGTGAAGTGCATCCTGAATCAAGGTTCCAAATGTGCGCATCCTCCTCAGGTAGATGTGAAGAAGAGTAGATCATTTCCGCTGAAGTAAACGCATGTTCAGTGTTAGCAGAACCATTCACTACATTAGCATGTTCCTTTGAGTTATTTTCCCAAGATGATGAAGACTTAGTTTGCATATTATTTTGTGGATATTTGCATTTTGGTTTATTGAAGTTCGCTTTATCTTGACTTATCTTTATCTTGACGATGCCGAAAGTTTCTTGACATGTGCCCAAATTTTCCGCATGTATGACATTTCCCTTCAAATTTGCATGTTCTTGTATCCCTCGGTCATTTCGAGCTTTAAAAGCTTTTTCATATTGACCTTCTTTAGGAAATCCCATTGAGTTTAGCCTCATTTCTTCCTCTTGAAGTGCCTCGAGACTCGCAGATCGTTGTGGTCGTAAAACCGCTGCTATATTTTCAAATTTTGGCAACAAACCTCTCACTACATGATACACCATTTCCCTTGGTGAAATAGGCTGTCCCAAGTTAGCACTTCTGGATGCAATATTTCTGTTGGAATAACTCGCACATCGGCTGTTACCATAGCAACGGCCATTTCCCCCCAGACATCACGTGACCTGACGCCACCAACCGCCGGCGTACCTGTATATAGGTTTCAGATTTGCCTTTGTACTCTACTACTACGCTTGCTTTTGATTGACTATCTTTATTACTTGTTATCTTAATATAATATAATTGATAATTAAACAATCTTTTCTGAGTTCCAGCCTCTGATTCTCTTACATGGCAGCAGAGCTTGGTTGGTATCAAATATTTTTGTTTATCTAAGCTGAAATTCGTTTGCTTGCTCAAGATGACAACTCATCTTCCACAAATTCAAAAATTCAACGGCGATAATTTTCATCTATGGAAATTTCAAATGAAGATTATTCTAGAAGCAAAAGATCTTCTCAGTATAACTGATGGCTCTGAAGTAAAACCTGAAATAGAGGATATTGCAAAATTCTCTGAATGGAAAAAGAAAGATGCAAAATCCAAAATGCTGATCACTACTGCTCTAGAGTTTAAATATCTTCAACAGATTGTTAATTGCCAGACTTCAGCAGAAATGTGGAAGAAATTATCAACAATATATGAACTGAAATCTGAAACAAACAAATATTTGCTGCAACAAAGATTTTTCGAGAATATAAAATGAATCCAAATGATAACATTGCTACTCACATTTCCAAAGTTGAAACTCTGGCACAACAAATGAAAGATCTAGGTGAGCCAATCTCTGATGTTGCCCTAATTACAAAGATAATTTGCAGCTTGCCTGATAAATACAAGAATTTCATAACAGCATGGGATTCAGTTTCATCAGAAGAAAAGACACTATAAAACTTGACGGCAAGATTACTGAAAGAAGAAAGCTTACAGGATCATTGGGATTCTTCAGGAAATTTTAAACCAGATAATGCCTTGATGACTTTTTCAAAGTTCAACAGAAATTCAACAGCTTCTAACAAACAACAGCAGCATCAACAATCCATTAAAGATAAAAAGAAGAACACACACTGTGGATATTGCAAGAAGAAAGGACATTGGTGGAAAGAATGCTATAAAAGAAAGGAAGAACAAAAAGGACAACAGCCAAGTTCTTCAGCCAGAGATGATAGCTGTGATTTTTCAGCTGAGACAAGTGCCTTCCTCGCTGAAACAAAGGATTCCTGGATTGCAGATTCTGGAGCAACGGATCTCATGACTTTCAGAAGAGAATGGTTCTCTACGTTCGAAGAAATACCAGAAGGTGTTCATCCTGTGTGCCTTGGAGATGGAAAGAAGATCTATGCAAAAGGTAAGGGAAATATTGATATTCTCTCTTATGTTGATAGTCAGGAAATTAATGCAACTCTTTTGGATGTTCTCTATATACCTGAATTGGAGACCAATCTTTTTTCAATAGCTACTGCAACAAAACATGGTTTGACGCTCATTTGTAAAGGAAATCAGATAAAATTGACAAAAAATTCGAAAGTGCTAGTTACTGGAATAAAGGACAATTCAAATCTTTATAGAATTTTTATTAAAGCAAAGCAATCTTCACAAACTCATGTTGCTCAGTTAAGTCTAGATATATGGCATTAAAGAATGGGTCATGTAAATCCTATAAAATTAACCCAAATGTTTGCAAATAATGTTTTTGAAGAAGACATTAAAATTAGAGAAAAGCCTGATTCTTTACTATGTGAAGCATGCATCTATGGAAAACAAAATAGAAAAGTTTTTCACGCGTCAACAAGTCCAAATTCGACCTATCCAGGAGAGCTGATCTATTCAGATGTTTGTGGACCAATGAGTAAAAGATCACCAGGTGGATCATTATATTTTGTATCATTCAAGGATGATTTTTTCAAGATTTAGAGTGGCCTACTTCATTAGGCATAAGTCAGATGTACTTGAGAAATTTAAAGAATTTGTAAAAAGAGTTAGGACTGAAACTGGAAATAAAATAAAAAGATTCAGAACAGATAATGGCACAGAATTCTTAAATAAGAATTTTTCTGATTATCTAAAATCTCTAGGAATGTCGCGTTCCCGATTTTAGACCTACGAGAACGGAGCATGTAAGGAGTGACTTAGTACAATTTCCTTATTAAAATTTACGAGTGTAACCTTTCGACAACAATGGCACCACCATCCTCGGAATGTATGTTGTGACTTAGTAAAAATATCCTTATTATAAACTGCAAGTGTAACATTTTGATAACAACGCCCCTACCATCTTCGGGATGGCGTGCGACATAGAAATAGATAAATATGTGACTCAAACAGCTAAGGTTATACTTGGGAAGATAGAATATCAGATAGTATGTATAGGGTGCAGAAAGGATTTGAGGACTTCACAACTCTAAGTGAAAACTTGCTTCCATACTAGGAGTGAGAGGGACCC
>CP092863.1:80141801-80217555 GCA_030710605.1 Cordylochernes scorpioides | reverse complement strand
GATCAAAACCAATATTTTTATTATTATTCTATCAAGAATTTAACTACGACTGCAATCACCATAGCATAATCCTCAAAACAATCACAATTCAAGCAGAAAATCAAATCTCATTTTTTTATATAACACTAGCCGAATGACCCGGGCAACGCCCGGGTTTTACCCGATTAAATGTTTTTATTCAAATACTATTCGTTACAATTATAAATTGGCGCTGTGGATGTCACTCTTGTGAAACGTCCCGCTCCAAACTTTGTGTCTGAGAAGCGATATTTTTATAGAAAGATGATCTAGCTTTTGTTTTCTGCTCGAATGAATGTTTTTCTGTTAGAATTTTGTTCCTGCGTACAAAATAATGAACTGGTTTCACCCGTGGTCTCTGCTTTTTGGAATTTTTCTCGATATAATTTTGTATCTGATAATCAAACATGATACAGCAATATCGTCATCATCATTTTCTGAATAAAAATATATAGTTTTAATAATTGATTTATATATTTTTTAAAATAGCCTATCGTCTTCCCCGTATTTTTTAACCTATGTATGGAAATTTTGGTTTGAATTAGTGAACTAGTGCGAATTTGTATACCGGACATACAGACAGACATACAAACATTCATTTTTATATATATAGAGATATATACAGTATAACCTCGTTAATTCGACACACGCAAATTTGACACTCTACCTTAATTCTATCATATTCAGATGTCCCGACCTCCGGCCTATCAAATAACAAACCGTAATTCACAGTATCGATAATATGACAGTTCCGATAGTTCGACCATTTAAAAATTCACATTTCGACAGATGAATGTTTTTTTACATACAACTTTACCGCTAAACGGTATTACGGCGGCGACAATCGGCATCGGCGAGCGCCGATAGGATCGCGTCTGTGTACTTTTTGTTTCTGTTAGTTTAAGTTTCACTTTGTAGTGCCATTGCACGCAATGTCACGAATGTTATTGTGTTTTTTTTAAAGCAGGAATTTAGGCTTTGTGCGCTAATTAATAATAATAATATATATATATTTTTTTTCAGCATTGAAATATTTTAGTTATTTTAAAATTGACAAATAATTTCTTTTTAAATAAATAAATCTACATAAAATGTAGCCACAATTATTATGATAACATTTTATTTCAATATTCCATTTCCATGTTATTATAAAAGATTTAAACACAAAATCAATAACACCTGCAGCAGCAGTGGATGCCTTTAATACAATAAAAGCTCTTTGTTATTTAAAACACATTCCAGAGGAAGAAAGACATGCATGTTTTTTTAAAATAGACCATCTGGAATACATTTTGAATAGGATTTCAGTGAAAAAGCAGACATCTATAAAGGAATTTTTAAAAAGATATTCTTGATTATTTTTAAATATTATTTTTAAATTTTCTTTTTATTATTCATATTTATTTCCTTTCAACTGCTATATTCTTCAATTAGAATAAATTTTATTTGTAACTAGTGGATGTACCCGGCTTCGCCCGGGTTTTACCCGAGTAAAGGTTTGTCTAACGAATCTCTCGATAAAGTGAACATTTTTTCCCGGTCCCTTGAAAAATACTCGATAAGTTGAATAAAATCAATATTAATTGATTCCCTCGGTAATTGGAAGTTAAAGGAATAGTATCTTGCCTTGGAATTGTATCATCATTCTTGTCTCAAATAAATTGCCGTGTCATCCTGAATTTTGTCTTTCCTAATTTTCTACATTACAAAATCATCGTATCATCATGATAATATTTAGAGCAGATTGTTGAATTATAACAGATAAATTAGAATATTTATCTTGATTATTTTTAGGCGAAAAGTTATTTCAAAAATTTTATTTGCTAGAAACCTTCCCAGTACTATACTAAATAACTTCCCAAAGTTTCATGGCGTTCCAATGAGTGGTTTGGTCAGGCATAAAGGACACACACACACACATACATTCATTTTTATATATATATATTATTTATGTTTCAAAAATATGTATTATTGCCATTTTGTCCCTGATACTAAAAGTTAATTATGAAAATAAAAGAATAAATACAAAAAAGTACACATACAATGGTTTCAATTAATAACATTAATTTATATTACAAAGCAATTTTTTTAAAATATTATATTCATGAGTTAGATGATTAGCTAATCATCTAACCTTAATTCAACACTTCCTTTAATTCAACCGAAAGCTCTGATCCCTTGGGGTGTTGAATTAAAGAGGTTCGACTGTATATATATATATATATATATATATTTTTTTTTGCTTATCCCTAGTACACGTGGTACAGGCATGATAATCATGGTGGGTAGAAGTAGGCGACTGCTTTTACTGTAAGTGCACCACATGTCTACATATGTGAAAAGCAGTTTGACTTTCAGCCAATTATACACTTCTAGTTCTCCTGTTGAGGAGTATATTGGTCCGAAATCTAGAGAAATAAAAAAATAGAAACCTTAACCCTATATTGCTTGTTGAATTTGTTAAATTTTACTTTATATCCAGGAGATTTTCACATTTATTGTGTTGACTCTTTCACATAGTGGTTTACAGAAACACACAAAACACCTTCCAGTGGATCCCATCCCACATAAGACTGAAGGACACAGCAGATGCAATTGCTAAATCAACAGCAATGCTTAAATCTTGATTTCAACTCTTTCAAATGCCTACAAAAAAGAAACATCCATGCAAAAATACAGGAGTCAATATTCAATCATTGGTATCTGAACCAAAAGTCTGAAGATATTCTGGAATGTGAGATGAACCGACAAACAGCAACCTGTATTTCCAGGCTCAAAACTGGTCATACATGACCACTCCTCTTCTTGGATGGTGAAAAGACCTTCCAACAAAGCACCATCTGCAGGAACAAAGAGGCCTCACCAGACCACCTCTTGGAATGTATGGGAGACAGGACCTGTATTACAACCTAAAGTCGGTGGACGAGTCGTTAAATCCTTCGATTCCCGACAGCCATGAACCGGGATCCCCTCATTGGACACTCTTTTTTAATATGTGAATAACCTTCATTTATTATTCATTATTGTAAATATAGGTTTTTAAATTTCAAATTAAATTTTTTTTAATTCAAATTAAAGATTTTTAATTTCAAATAGAAATTAACTGCAATAAACAATTGCAGTAATCACACAAAATAAAACTTTTTTTTTTGCAATCGCAGTAAACGCAGGATAAATACGCAGGATTGAGGATAAATAGTTCCAACAACAAGAGGAAGAAATGTTTCATTAATTTTAGCCATGAATTTAAATGGTATACATCATAAGCTAGGTTACTCTTTTTGAGTGGTACCTAATAAAATTATTTTGGAACTGGATATTCCAAACCTCTACCAAGATGGTAAATTTGATCCATGAATTCAGTCATGGAGATGACATTGTATTGAGAACGTGATGTGTGTCCAGGTTGCCCAGGCACAGGCAGTGGGGAGGCAGGCAAGGCTGCAGCATGCCAAGGCTGTCCCAATCAAAGTCTATGTGCCTCCGCTAAACCACAGGGTCCTGACCCAGGTGAGATAGGTTTCATTATATTCTATCGCATAAGGGGACTGACCACAGTCACTGTTCTGAGGAGATTAATTGAATCGCCGAATGTCGTGGTCCATTTGGACAAGGAAAACGAAGACTAGAACGTGGCTGATTCCACACTTGCCTGTTCAGTGATTCGCTAACCATGATGTATTGTTGCATCATGGCTAATGAACCTATTTTATTTTAATTTGCAATATTATTTTTCATATATTTTAAATTCAAATTTATATTTACTTATTTTATTAAACAGAATATATGTATTGTATAATTCTTCTCAATGTATAATTTTCTTAAACGATAAGGAAGAGTAAGGAGAAAAGATTTTTATTCAATTAAACTTGTGACAAGCTTTCGGGCAGTCACGCCCTTCAACAGGTAATAAAAAGAACAATTGACTATTAAAATAGAAAACAAACTGAGCTTTAAACAAAAATGATACAACTGCAGCCTGGCCGCGAGAAAACGTGAATTCGGGAAAGTAATGTGAGGTGGGGGGGGAGGGGGTTTATCCGGTTTTTAAGTTAATACATATATCATGATATTGGTTAGGTAAATCTATATGTCGATTAATACTGTCATTAGAAATGGATAAAATGGCCTCTATGATTAATCTCTGGTGTTTACTGGGAATGTTATTGTACAAGGTGGTGGGAGAATCTAAATTAAAAGAATGGCCAGTATTATGGGTGTGGTTGTATATGAAGGATCTGCCGTCTTTATTATTGATGCACCTACCATGTTCGATCATCCTGATGGCCACTGACCTACCTGTCTCACCTATGTAGGTTGCACTACAATCGTTACATGAGACTGAATAGACCGAGCCACCAGAAGATCGAACAGTGGTAGGTCTCTGTATTTTTGTATAATTTTATTACAACATAAACCTTAGATTATTAAAACATTGGATTAGTAAACATGAGGGCAACCATTTTGTTCAATTACATTACTTTATTTTTCATATAACATTTTTGTAAACAAAAAAGGTGATGATGATAAATTCAATGAATATTTACACAATCATAGAAAAATTATCATCAAAATCTACAAATTTATATAAGGGAATAATGAGATAACTTTAAGTAGCCTCCAGAATTATTTATTTATTTCTCACATCAAAGAGAGCTGTGAAGTCACACAGTGTACCTAAAAACAAATGATGATTCTATAATAACATATATTCTCTGTTTATAATACATGTTTAATTTAGTTAGAATATTTATGTTTATATAAAGATATAAACATAAATATTCTAACTAAATTAAACATGCATTATAAACAGAGAATATATGTTATTATAGAATCATCATTTGTTTTTAGGTACACTGTGTGACTTCACAGCTCTCTTTGATGTGAGAAATAAATAAATAATTCTGGAGGCTACTTAAAGTTATCTCATTATTCCCTTATATAAATTTGTAGGATGGTTGAAACACGCTCTGGTAAGATGCAAGACCCGGCACAGGAGAGAATCAAGGTTGAAGAGTCTGCCAAGCCGCAACCTGGTGCAACAGTATGCACAAAGGAACGTGTAGCCACTGGACATGCGTCGGACCTGTAGGCTGTTGTTGGGTTCTGCGTTGTCTGGTGTATAGGAGCTCCATCTATTATTTCTTCTTGTGGTGAATCTGTATAAGACCGCTGGTCTTAATAAAGCTTTTTGTGTGTGTGCATAAGGGGACTATGTACAAATACTAAATGTATGTATTTACAGTAGAAACCTTCCTGTAAAGGACCTAATTGCAGAGACAAATTGTCCTTTAAGAAGAGGTGTATTTTTACCAGTGAGTTGCTAAATAGTAAAAATGGTAATAGAAGTTGATATGATTGAGTGGAGATAAGAAAGAAGGAGTGTTCCAGAGGTACTATGAAGTTAAGGGGATGACATGGGTAACTATGGGGTTGACAGTTCTAATGTTGCAGACCTGGAGAAGATCAAGGCTAACTTGGAGCAGGTGAAACACATCGTCCTGGTGCTGTCGGGCAAAGGAGGTGTCGGTAAAACCACAGTAACAGCCAACCTGGCATGGGGGGTAGCAACGCAAGACCCTAACTACAATGTAAGTTCAACAATAGCAAGCCTTTTATTGGGAACCTATGCCCCACACAGGATTCCCCCAGTTACATAATTGTTTAGAAAATATGAGTTAGTTATTTACAGGTGATTGTTCATTTACATACGGGTCTCTTTTCTCAATGTTTCTTCTCTTGGGGACCTATGTCCTACACAGGATTCCCCCCAGGTACATAATTGTTTAGAAAATATGAGTTAGTTATTTACAGGTGATCATTTATTTACATACGGCTCTCTTTTCTCAATGTTTCTTCTCTTGGGGACCTATGTCCTACACAGGATTCTCCCAGGTGTATAATTGTTTAGAAAAGATGAGTTAGTTATTTACAGGTGATCATTTATTTACACACGGCTCTCTTTTCTCAATGTTTCTTCTCTTGGGGACCTATGTCCTACACAGGATTCTCCCAGGTGTATAATTGTTTAGAAAAGATGAGTTAGTTATTTACAGGTGATCATTTATTTACACACGGCTCTCTTTTCTCAATGTTTCTTCTCTTGGGGACCTATGTCCTACACAGGATTCTCCAGGTGTATAATTGTTTAGAAAAGATGAGTTAGTTATTTACAGGTGATCATTTATTTACACACGGCTCTCTTTTCTCAATGTTTCTTCTCTTGGGGACCTATGTCCTACACAGGATTCTCCCAGGTGTATAATTGTTTAGAAAAGATGAGTTAGTTATTTACAGGTGATCATTTATTTACACACGGCTCTCTTTTCTCAATGTTTCTTCTCTTGGGGACCTATGTCCTACACAGGATTCTCCCAGGTACATAATTACTTAGAAAATATTAGTTAATTATTTACAGGTGATTGTTTATTTACATACGGGTCTCTTTTCTCAATGTTTCTTCTCTTGGGGACCTATGTCCTACACAGGATTCTCCCAGGTGTATAATTACTTAGAAAATATGAGTTAGTTATTTACAGGTGATTGTTCATTTACATACGGGTCTCTTTTCTCAATGTTTCTTCTCTTGGGGACCTATGTCCTACACAGGATTCTCCCAGGTGTATAATTACTTAGAAAATATGAGTTAGTTATTTACAGCTGATTGTTTATTTACATACGGCTCTCTTTTCTCAATGTTTCTTCTCTTGCGCAGCCCTGTAAAATTTTCAAAAGGGCAATATGCATTGGATTTATTCTTTGTCATCTTATACAACAGAGCCTCCAGAGCAAGATGATTTGATTCAATTTTATGTAAAAGAAGTTCCCTTTTCATTTATTAACTTTAGACAGGAAAAGTATGTAGTGCTCCAGTTCCAAGTTGGGTTCTTTTTTTTATTATGTAATGAAAAGGCACAATTTTGATTATAGATTATAAACACAAGGTAATTTTGTCTGAAGATGGTAACAATGCTGTTACCGAAACGTCACACTCTATTTATTTATTTGGATTTGGTCTTATTACCTTGTGTTTATTATGTAATGGACATATTCAGACATATTTGAGCTGCAATACAATGTAAGTTTTTGAATCTCACTGATCCTACTTCCTATGTCTTGACATCCAGAATTTACCAGGATCCAACAGTGTTAGTTTCCTTTCTGTCGCAATACCTGGCAGTCATCGCTGTTCAGCTCAAGTAGGTCACATCTTATCAAGGGGTCAGTGGAAAGGTGGTCTATACCATTGGTTTTCTACTGCTACGACCCGGGATTGAATTCTGCATTGGGCAATTTTTCTAATAATAATAATAAAAAAAAAAAGAAATGCTCCAATGGCCCCTGATTCTTACAAAAGTCCAACCCCACCAGCGAGTGCAAGTAAGCAAATGGGGTTCTGGCACATTTGTAAGTGAAAAAGTTGAACTACTTTTCATATGTGTAGACATGTGGTGTACTTACAATAAAATGCAGTCACCAACTTCTACCCACCATGATTATCATGGCTTGTACCACGTATACTAGGAATAAGCAAAAATTAAGTTATTTATTCTCTAAATGTATTTCTATCGCTCATGTATTTCATTGTTTTTGACACTCAACTCTTTTAAACCAAAATCCAATTGTACCTCGTTATAACAACACAACTAAGTACCAAACTACAGTAAAACCCCGCTAATACGAACCCTGGATATACGAACTTTCCCTTATAACGAACCCACGCCGATTCCCAATTCCATTCCATTAAAAATACCATCGTTATAACGAACTTTGCGATTTTTAGAATAACGAACTACCCCTATAACGAACCTATTTTCGGTCCCAAAATAATAAAATCTATTTAAAATACTATGCTTATAACGAACTTGGAATTGTAATTTAAAAAAAAAAATTAAAACAACAAAATTTTAAGCATGTTTCAGCTCGCGGATCGCGATTTCAAAACAATGAATTTAGCGGCATTGTTTGTTTTTATTTTGCACTTTATTTTTGCTGTATAATGTATAAATTTTTACACATTATACTTTTTATTAAAATAGAATATCTTTGCATTCATTAAATTTGAAATATAAAAAATGCAAATGGCTTCCAAAAAAAAAAAAAGAAAACAAAGTCATTTTAAAAACAAAAACGTAATTTCTCTATATAAAAAAAGGCCATTTTCAGAACTTTTCAAAGTGAAACAACACAAGCAAAATGTTAAGAACATATTAAAATAAGAGAATATAACTTTTCTATTATAAAATATAAAATATAAAGCTATTAAAATTTGTTACAAAGAGGAATTAACTTCAACTTTTGCCGCGATCGTACGTTTTAAGGCAAAAAAAAAAAAAAAGTCCAAATATGGTCCCGTGATGAAACAAAAATTATTTTTATGCCATTAACTATGGTGATTTTAAAGTCAGCAATGTTTTACATGACAAGTTAAAAAAAAAAAAAAAACGAACTCTAGACCTAGAAGAATATGTGGAAAAATGAAATGGAAGTAAAACACTAACTTTATTTGAATGGTGCAATGCTTGAAGAGTGCTTTGAAGCAACAAGGTGTTAGAGCCATTTTTCCAAGTAAACATTGTATTATATAATGTGATAAATATGTTTTAAAATCATTTTATATCTTTGAATATATATTTAATAAAACTTTGCCTAGGATTTGTCTTGATTTTTAAATTAGACATAGAGGTACATGTATGTTAATGATACGAAAAACCTATCATCTAATGATTTCGATTGTTATTCAGTATTAATGTAAGGAAATTGATCAATTATGGGAATTAAAACAAAGTGACCACTATTAAGAGGAAGCCTCTTGCTGTGTGTATGGCTGTCCTTAAATTATACGGTCTAAAAATTTTGGAAAGTAAAAAAAATAGCCAAACCGTGGCTATAGTGAACCGTGGCTATAGTGAACCAAAAGCTCTGTCCCATTGGGGTTCACTATAGAGGGGTTTTACTGTATATGTTGTTATAACCACAGTTATGGGGGTCAGTGGAAGGATGGTGTAAACTGTTGGTTTTTGATCACTACGACCCGAGTTAGATTCCCGTATTAGGCACTTCTTTCTGATTTAAAAAAATGCTCCAATGGCCCCCCCCCCCCCGATTCTTGCAAAAGTCCAACCCCACCAGCCAGTGGAGGTAAGCAAAAGGGGTTCTGGCACATTTGTAAGTGCAAAAGTCGAACTGCTTTTCATATGTGTAGATATGTGGTGTACTTACAGTAAAAGCAGTCGCCAACTTCTACCCACCATGATTATCATGAGGGGGTCGGTGGAAGGCTGGTTAAACCGTTTGGTTTTTGACCACTAGGACCCGGGTTCGATTCCCGCATTGGACACTTTTTTCTGTTTAAAAAAAAAAATGCTCCAATGGCCCCCGATTCTTGCAAAAGTCCAACCCTACCAGCGAGTGCAAGTAACCAAACGGGGCTCTGGCATTTGTAAGTGCAAAGTCGAACTGCTTTTCACATGTGTAGACATGTGGTGCGCTTACAGTAAAAAGCAGTCGCTAACTACCCACCATGATTATCATGGCCTGTACCACGTGTACTAGGGATAAGCAAAAAAAAAAAAAATGATTATCATGACCTGTACCATGTGTAATAGAGGCAATAAAAATAAAAGTTTGGCTAGATTAAGCCAATGTATGTCTGATGTTCAGGTTGGAGTCTTGGATGTGGACATCTGTGGACCCTCCCTTCCCCGCATGCTGGGGGCAGATGGGGAGCAGGTACACATGAGTGGAGATGGCTGGACCCCCGTGGTGAGTCCAGATAATGTATTGTTGTTGTTGGGTACTCCCCTTAAATCCTTATATTGTCACTTTCCAACAACCAGGACTCAGGATCAAATCCCACTCTAAGCAGGTTAAAAAAATATATATATACAGTTAAACCTGTCTATAGCACCCCCCCTCTTGGGACTCACCAAAATAGGGTGCTATAGAGAGAGGGGGTGCTATAGACAGGTCACTTTTAATGTAAATCACATCGTACTACATACAGTTAAACCTGTCTAAGCACCCCCCTCTTGGGACTCACCAAAATAGGGTGCTATAGAGAGGGGCTGCTATAGACAGGTCACTTTAATGTAAATCACATCGTACTACATACAGTTAAACCTGTCTATAGCGTCCCCTCTTGGACTCACCAAAATAGGGTGCTATAGAGAGGGGGTGCTATAGACAGGTCACTTTTAATGTAAATCACATCATACTACATACAGTTAAACCTGTCTATAGCGCCTCCTCTTGGGACTCACCAAAATAGGATGCTATAGAGAGGGGTGCTATAGACAGGTCACTTTTAATGTAAATCACATCATACTACATACAGTTAAACCTGTCTATAGCGCCTCCTCTTGGGACTCACCAAAATAGGATGCTATAGAGAGGGGGTGCTATATACAGGTCACTTTTAATGTAAATCACATTGTACTACATACAGTTAAACCTGTCTATAGCGTCCCCTCTTGGGACTCACCAAAATAGGTGCTATAGAGAGGGGGTGCTATAGACAGGTCACTTTTAATGTAAATCACATCATACTACATACAGTTAAACCTGTCTATAGCGCCTCCTCTTGGGACTCACCAAAATAGGGTGCTATAGAGAGGGGGTGCTATAGACAGGTCACTTTTAATGTAAATCACATCGTACTACATACAGTTAAACCTGTCTAAGCACCCCCCTCTTGGGACTCACCAAAATAGGGTGCTATAGAGAGGGGCTGCTATAGACAGGTCACTTTTAATGTAAATCACATCGTACTACAAACAGTTAAACCTGTCTATAGCGTTCCCCTCTTGGGACTCCCCAAAATAGGGTGGTGCTATAGACAATTTAAACAATTGATTCTTTTAATCAAATTTTACAAAGGTGGAAAAATAAAAGAGTAAAAGGGGTATATAAAGTGTAGGGGAATATATATACAAATGTCTTCAGCAAGGAAGGTTTCCCCACCTTGAGAGAGTTCTCCTCCAGACAATGTCTTCACTCCTCAGTTCCACACCGAGGAAGTACCTATAGATGTGTGTCTTGGCAGACACCAGGATGACCCGGGCATTAACGTCTAGGGCCATGCCCGAAGACCCAGCCCTGCTATATAATAGGGTGGCTATAGATAGGGAGGGGGTGCTATAGACAGGTCACTTTTAATGTAAAATGTTTACATTTTAATGTTTAGAATCAGGTGCTATAGGTGTTATTTAAAGGAGGCACTATAGACAGGTTTAACTGTATAATATTAAGTTGCCTCAATGCTCCTCCCATCCTGTCTTATACAAGTCCTACTCCCCCAAAGAGAACAAATAGTCAAATAGGTTTCTTGCACTCCTTAAGTGTAAAAGACTATATATATGTAAAACAACATTTGAAAATTATCCCTCATGTGTTTCTTTTGAACGAAAAATCGAATTTATTCTAAGGAGAAACAACAAATTATTTACGAATGGAAAAATATGTCCAGAGTAGCCTAGTGGACATGGCATCTGCCCGGTAAGCGGAATACTGTGGGTTCGATTCCCATCCCTGGACACTTTTATTTTTCCGTTTCTCATTACTCTTCACAATTCATCCTTTCATACCTCATCCCTAAGGTTAGAAATAATCGTTATTTCTCCCCTTGGAATAAATTTAATTTTTCATTCAAAAGAAACACATGCGGGATAATTTTCAAATGTCGTTTTACAATCACAACCCGCATTATATTATATTGTACTATATATATGTAGTAATATATTTCAATATATACTAGATTTTCATATGTAACATAAATATAGTGTACCTCAAATGTAATACAATTCAACTCGCCAGTTTGGCCATCATATAATACAAAACAGGATAATAAAGTTTATTGAGAGGCCGCTGGCGTCAAGATAGGACAAAGGGTCTCCGATTACAGACCAACACAGTCAGATAACAAACAATTCATCTCTGTCTCTTATGTAGATCACACCCCTCCTGGACCTTTTCCACGTCTTCGATGCTGGCCTCTCTCTCTTTCTTCTAGATGACATCCAACCTGCCTCGTCCTTTTGTATTACCCATTGACTCCTAAAACCACTTGTCCCCATGACTGCATAAACCTGCCTACCACAACAATCAGTAGACAGGATCACCTTACCACGACATCTACCTGCATATATATAATCTGGATATGAAATTAGAAACTTATTTAGCACAAGATTTTATTTTTCCAAATAAAAAAAAAAATTCTACGTTCCTTTCTACTTTGAAAAAATATTGGGTGGACTCAGCTCACCACTGATGAATCCTACCAATATTTTTTTATTGTAGAAAGGATAAAAGAAATTCTATTTTGTAAAAAGAAAATTTTAGGCTGAATAGTTTTAAAGTTTATATCCAGATGGAATGTCCATGAGTATATACCACTGTAATTAACACCTAACAAGACTAAAAGAGTCACAAAAGGATAAGGTATTGCTGTATTGTATTATATATTTTTTTTTATTGAAAGAATTATTGAATCTTATTCAGGTATGTGGTATGGTAAGTTCTGTTGTTGCTTCTTATCCACTTGTGTAAAGATTACATGAATTCCATGAGTCCATGCTCCTCCAGCTGTTTATAGACAGTGTTGTTGTTTCTTATCCCCTTGTGCAAAGATTAAATGGATTCCATGAGTCCTATGCTCCTTGAGCTGTTTATAGACAGTGTTGTTTTGTTTCTTATCCCCTTGTGCAAAGATTACATGAATTCCATGAGTTCATGCTCCTTAAGCTGTTTATAGACAGTGTTGTTGTTGTTTCTTATCCCCTTGTGTAAAGATTACATGAATTCCATGAGTTCATGCTCCTTGAGCTGTTTATAGACAGTGTTGTTGTTTCTTATCCCCTTGTGCAAAGATTACATGGAATTCCATGAGTTCATGCTCCTTGAGCTGTTTATAGACAGTGTTGTTGTTGTTTTTTATTCCCTTGTGCAAAGATTAAACGAATTCCATGAGTTCATGCTCCTTAAGCTGCTTAAATCAACATATGATCTCATGGAATGGAGTATAGGGATGCAGCTTTTATTGATGATGGCACCATGATCCTGGCATACTTAGGTGAAACTTTGCCTGTAGTTTGAGCTGTTCCTAACATGGAAGCAGAGGCCTAGTTATTGCCCTTGGTTATTTCCACATTTAAATAATTTCTACAAGATTTATAACAGGCCATATCAAGCCATTGAAGATAAAACATAATAACAAAATCTATCCCACTTGCCCCAAAATGTAGCTTGGCACCTGCAGCTCCAGAACACATCTTGGCTTATATTAGATGCACTATCTGTCTATAAACAGCTCAAGGAGCATGAACTCATGGAATTCATGTAATCTTTGCACAAGGGGATAAGAAACAACAACACTGTCTATAAACAGCTCAAGGAGCATGAACTCATGGAATTCATGTAATCTTTACACAAGGGGATAAGAACAACAACAACACTGTCTATAAACAGCTTAAGGAGCATGAACTCATGGAATTCATGTAATCTTTGCACAAGGGGATAAGAAACAACAACTTGTCCATTACTAAACAGGACCTTTGGGAGAGGCCGCTGCTTATCATACAAGTAAAACAACTCGAGGAGCATAAACTCATGGAATTCATGTAATCTTTACACAAGGGATAAGAAACAACAACTTGTCCATTACTAAACAGGACCTTTGGGTGAGGCCACTGCTTATCATACAAGTAAAACAACTCGAGGAGCATAAACTCATGGAATTCATGTAATCTTTACACAAGGGATAAGAAACAACAACTTGTCCATTACTAAACAGGACCTTTGGGAGAGGCCGCTGCTTATCATCAAACAGCTCGAGGAGCATGAACTCATGGAATTCATGTAATCTTTACACAAGGGGATAAGAAACAAAAACTTGTCTATTACTAAACAGGACCTTTGGGAGTGGCTGCTGTTTATCATAAAACAGCTCGAGGATCATGAACTCATGGAATTCATGCTGGAGGAGCATGAATTCATGGAATTCGTGTAATCTTTACACAAAAGGGAAAGAAACAACATTTCCACCTATATTACCCTTGTATAGTACTTTTACCGCCTATTTACAGTACTGGCTTGATGTGACAGTATGTTGAGGACAACCTAGCTCTGATGTCCATTGCCTTCCTACTGGCGTCGGAGGAAGAGGCTGTGATCTGGCGCGGCCCAAAGAAGAATGGTATTGAGGGGGGTTACTCTTTCTCTTCTCAATATAGATGCTGTTTCTCTTTACCTTGAGAGACAACCTAGTGTTTAGTCCAGCTACTTGACCACTCGGTAACTCCAAGGAAGAGGCTCTAAGGACAACTATCAATTGTCCTAAACTTATCCAAAGCTCTTTTATTTTATTGAACAGCACAGTTAATTTATACATTCAAAAGAAATTTATATACTTTTTTTTCCTCTTCGTTTTTAAATTACAAAAATATTTACATCAAGTTGACTACTCAAGTAGTTGTAACAAGCAGTAACTGTACTTACCTCAACTGGCTGAGTTGTGAAGTGGAACTCAATCTATCTTGTTGGTTTATGGAATTATTATTATTATTTTTGCTTATCCCTGATACACGTGGTACAGGCCATGATAATCATAATGGGTAGAAGTAGGTGACTGCTATTACTAATAAGTGCACCACATATATACACATGTGAAAAGGAGTTTGCACTTACAAATGTGCCAGAGCCCCGTTTAGTTACTTGCACACGCTGGTGGGGTTGGACTTTTGCAAGAATCTGGGGCCATTGGAGGATTTTTTTTTAATCAGAAAAAAAGAGCCTAATGCGGGAATCGAACCCGGGTCGTAGCGGTCGAAAACCAATGGTTTAGACCATTCTTCCACCGACCCCCATTATGGAATTATTACATAGCCTGGGTGCTGTCCTAAACTGGCTTCAAAGTTGTCACTGTAATTGTCTGAGAGGACGATGTCTCTTGTTGTGTTTGATAAGGCACCATTTTTGGATTATAGATTATAAACACAAGGTACAGAAGAACCTCCATGAAAAAACGCTCACGTTAGAGGACACCTCTCTATAAAAGACAGTTTCCATCACCAATACAGTAGAAACATGCTCCATGAAAGGATACTCAACTTAGAGGACACCTCTCTATAAAAAGACAGTTTCCATCACCAATACAGTAGAACATGCTCCATGAAAGGACACTCACATTAGAGGACACCTCTCTATAAAGGACAGTTTCCATCACCAATACAGTAGAACATACTCCATGAAAGGACACTCACCTTAGAGGATACCTCTCTATAAAGGACAGTTTCCATCACCAATACAGTAGAACATACTCCATGAGAGGACACTTACATTAGAGGACACCTCTCTATAAAAGACAGTTTCCATCACTAATACAGTAGAACATACTCCATGAAAGGACACTCACATTAGAGGACACCTCTCTATAAAGGACAGTTTTTATTTGAAAAATTATCATTTTTACTATTTAGCAACTCTACGGTAAGAGGACACCTCTCCCTAAAAGACACTTTGACTCTGCAATTAGGTGTTGTCCTTTACAGGAAGGTTCTACTGTATTTGAAAATGCCACAAAGGTTTAATTGGCTCAGTGGCAGGTTCAATTTAATGGCCAGAATATGGTAGAAAATAATCATGGAAAAATAGTAATCTCTTTTGTCAAAATAGATGCATGGACACAACTCTATATACAGTAGGTAAAGGCATGATAAAAATAGACCATGATAAAGAGGTTATCCACTTCTCTAAAAATCCTGAGTTCAACTGACCCGGTTGATGGTCCTCAGCAAGTGGGAACTCCAGGAATACAAAGGTGCTGTGTCTGTACTCATGTTAGAGTCGGCAGCAAAGGATTTCATGTTAGGAACAGCCTCAAACTACAGGCAAAGTCTTCCTGGATCATGGTGCCATGATCAACGAAAACTGCACCCTACTAGGGCCTCCAATCCCGGATCCCGTTTCCCGGGATCCCGGAGCCAAATAATGATCCCGAAATCCCGGGATTCTGCTCGAAAAATCCCGGGATTACTGGTTTGTGCATGAAAACCAGCGCAAAAATATATTTTTATTATCTAGCATTTTGGTAATCAAACAGATGATGGGATAGCACAATTTTGACGTTTTGTTTATACAGCTGCATTTCAGGTCTTTTTTTTTCTGAGAGATTTGAAATTATTTCATGCACTAATAACGAAGGGTTATTCTGCAAGATCTTTCCAAAATGGCAGCCTCTAGAATGAGAGTATGCACAGTATACATGGAGGGGGCCCCAGTTTTTGTTGACATGAAAATAGTGGCTTCTTAGATAGTAGCGGCATCCCTTTATTTTTGTGGCGGATCTGCGTGTAACATGGACCCGCCACTAACCTCTTATCTGGACTGAACTACATGCAGCAAGATAATCGCATTTCCACCAGTACGTGTCTCATTCTCGACTGCAGAACGCGTTGGATAGTTTATTGAACATGTAGGAGAGACTTCTCAGTGTGAAGTCAGCGATTCAGAAGGCGCTAATAGATGTGAATGCAAATGTCCGTCTAACTGATGAAGATTTTTGATATCATGACGCAAGTAATTTCCGCACTGAAACCATTTCAGGCAGCTGTGGCGGCTATCTGTAGACGCGGACGCTACGCTTTTGACTGCAGAAGCAACAGTAAAGTTTATTCTAGAGGAGCTGCAAGCACAATCTCATTCTCTCAGCAAAGATCTGCAAAAACTTTTCAAAAGAGAATTTTAGAAGAGCGGTGCAATAAAACATCTTTATTCTTCCAATATCTGCACAATCCGCAAGCACAGTTAGAAAAAAAAGAAGATGGTCAAAGACTTTAGCGTGAAATTGCTTTTGCGTCTTAAAACCGTTACAGGCAGAAGTAAAGAATTCAGGCTGATAATTCGCAACTTCCTCGGAGTTTTACAAGAACGCCATGAGCCCATCACAATCAATGACCATCTTACAATAGAGCGCCGATTGCAAGAAGCTATTGAGGCTGCCTCTTCAACTTCAATTGCAACACCTACACCAGACTCCGCATCCTACTCAAATATGATTTGTCTTCTTTCTAAACATTAATACATAGTTGGGCAAAATGCAATAATGATTACATTTTCTATAATCACAATTGCAAATAATCATGATTACATTTGCTATAATTACAATTACAAGTAATTTTAATCACAATTGCTATCATTATATATAGAATTATGAGTAATTATGTTTACATTCTAATGCAATTAATTTTTTTGCAATGCATTGCAAAGTAATCGTAATTACAAGGTAATGTATTACTTTGAATGGATTACTGCCCAACACTGCATTAAGAGATGTGGTCTAAGAGTTCCAAGAACAGTAATTTTTTTCCAGATGTGTGTACAGTAATTGACAGATAATTTCAAACTGTAACCCAAAAGCAATGATTTAGTTTCATAAGCAGTGCGCAAAAATTTATGGCTTTCAGTTGTTTTCATCGAAGTAAGTGCCACGTCATTGGCACTATATAAAAGAAAAAATTAAAAATATAACGAACGAAACGATATACCTCTTGGCGTAGAAAAGACGAAAAGTGTTTTTCAATCCCGGGATATCCCGGGATCCCGGATTGAAAATATGCACCGGGATTGGAAGCCCTAACCCCTACACCCTATTCCATGAGATCATGGAATTTGTGTAATATATATATAATAATAATAATAAAAAAAAAGTTTCAATTTCTTATATAAAATTCTATATCTTCTTCTTTCTTATCTCCACACTGGGTGAAGTAGAATGCCTTTGTCATTAAGACTGGGAACACTACTCAGTGGCAGGCCGACTTAGTTCCAAAAGAAATGGCCGCCTCTGACATGAGAAACAGACGCCATGTGCAGCTGCTCCTAACATGGAGTACAAACGCTGCTCATCCTGTATCCCTGGATTAGGAGCCCTTACAGGGTACTATCAGCATGGCCAGCTGAGCCCAGGTTTTTTAGTGAGCTTGTTACTGCTCCCCCTCCTCCTTTTTCATCCAGGCTTGGGACCGGCAAAGGCGGAGTTAAAATTCTATAAAAAAATTAGAGTAAAATGTACCTCTCTGTACCTCCAACCACTGAAGGGGTGTCACAGGATTGATTAAGCAGTTCCTGAGGGATGTGAGCTGGGGTCCCCAGGACTTGCTGCTTGTGGACACTCCCCCTGGGACCTCGGATGAACACCTCTCCCTTGTCCAGATGTTGAGGGGCCATCCCGGACTGGCAGGGGGCCGTCCTTGTCACCACCCCTCAGGTATGTGTGCCCTCTAGAAATGTTCCATTGCGACATTTTCAATTTAATACCTCAATAAGCACCTCATTTTATAGATTGATGTCATACATCTTGTAAAATATAAGGTTGTCCAAAAGTTTGTGTTTTTTCTTAAAATGTTGTTTTTTCCTTATTACTTGGAGAATGCATAATAATGCAAAAAATGCTTCAATGGTCCCCGATTCTTGCAAAAGTCCAACCCTACCAGCGAGTGCAAGTAACCAAACGAGGCTCTGGCACATTTGTAAGTGCAAAGTCTAACTGCTTTTCACATTTGTAGACATGTGGTGCGCTTACAGTAAAAGCAGTCGCTAACTACCCACCATGATTATCATGGCCTGTACCATGTGTACTAGGGACAATTAAAAAAAGAAAGGTATGTGTACCCTCCTTTTTTATTATCCCTAGTACATGTGATGGTTACCAACCAGTCTTGAACATCTATTGAACTTTTTTAAATTAAAAAAGACATATATTGGATCAAAATATCATTTATTTTACCAATATTTCAGTTGGCTGAACACCAACCTTTAACAAGGTGTTATAACATATTTAATGTGTGTCAACAACAAACTCAGCGCCACATAACGTCCAACAGAATTAAGTTTTAAAAATATTTTGTTATATTCAAAGGGGAAAAAAAAAAATTGATATATATATATTTATTATAATGCACTGCGGCCTATGATTATAAAACGACACTTGAAGTTTCACCGCATGAGTTTCTTTTTCTGTGAAAAATCAATATTTATCTCAAGGAGGAAATATTTACTATTTCTAACCTTTTTGGATGAAGTATGAAAGGGTGAAATATGAAGAGTAATCGTGAAGATAGAGGCTGCCCAAAAAGTGCCCAATGCGGGAATAGAACCTGGGTCATTTATTTTTATTTATTTAATTTATTTAACAGTTGCAAAGACACGTCATATCCACAATTAGGATAATTGCGTGTAAATATGAAATTATATACAAATCATCGTGAAATTAACATAATTGAACATTGGGAAGCACGCAAATTACACATTTGATATCAAATTTTGCATATAGTAATTATAAATAGTAGCTTGAAATATGTACTAGTCAACACTTTCGCCTTAAATATACAGCCTGCAGAATCTATTAAACTTGATGTATTGGTCTTTATTGTGAACAACTTGTTTTGTATTTGTCAGGTAAAGTTGGGTCATAGCAGTCGAAAAACAACAGTTTAGACCATCCTTCCACCGACCCCTATCATGTGATGTTGTGGATCCTTCCTTTTTGATTTGTTGGTGTGTTGACAATGTGTCTTCTCTCCATGACCTGCTGAAGTCAGGACTATGATGCAGGAGGTCTCTCTGCAAGATGTCAGAAGACAAGCTGAGTTCTGCCGCAAGGTATCTCTGCCAATTCTCGGTGTGGTGGAGAACATGACAAGCTTCACTTGTCCCAAGTGTAAGGTGAGTCCCCCAGCCACTTTTCTTCTTCTTCTTTCTTTTCTCCACTCAATCATATCACGGTATCAAGCTTGTTGAGCTTGTTGATGGTGTCTGCTGGGGATGTGTCTTCTTCTTTCTTATCTCCACTCAATCATATTAAGGTATCAAGCTTGTTGAGCTTGTTGATGGGTGTCTGCTGGAGATGTGTCTTCTTTCTTATCTCCACTCAATCATATTAAGGTATCAAGCTTGTTGAGCTTTGTTGATGGTGTCTGCTGGAGATGTGTCTTCTTTCTTATCTCCACTCAATCATATTAAGGTATCAAGCTTGTTGAGCTTGTTGATGGTGTCTGCTGGAGAATGTGTCTTCTTTCTTATCTCCACTCAATCATATTATGGTATCAAGCTTGTTGAGCTTGTTGATGGTGTCTGCTGGAGATGTGTCTTCTTTCTTATCTCCACTCAATCATATTAAGGTATCAAGCTTGTTGAGCTTGTTGATGGTGTCTGCTGGAGATGTGTCTTCTTTCTTATCTCCACTCAATCATATTAAGGTATCAAGCTTGTTTGAGCTTGTTGATGGTGTCTGCTGGGGATGTGTCTTCTTTCTTATCTCCACTCAATCATATTAAGGTATCAAGCTTGTTGAGCTTGTTGATGGTGTCTGCTGGAGATGTGTCTTCTTCTTTCTTATCTCCACTCAATCATATTAAGATATCAAGCTTGTAAAGATTGTTGATGGTGTCTGTCGGGGAAGACCAGCCACTTATTACTGGAGTAGATTGTGTGAGGGGATTTAACAATTTCTCCATTTGACGTTGATACGCCAGTAGAAGAGCATCATTTCTCAAAAATTCACTTTTTACAATTAAAAAAGATTCCTATTGTCAATTTTTAAATAACTTGTTAATAATTTTTTCTAAAAGAGGTGATTTAACACATTGGGTTTATTAAACCCTTACGGAATCAGTTTATGAAAAATTTGACACATCCATTGATAAGCTCTACACATCCCCAGCAGACACAGTATAAGGCAATGGCAGGGTCTTATTGAGAAGAGTGAGTGTAGTACATGTGACATTGGTGAAAGGACAATTTTCTGTGTGGACAGGTGGAGTCCACTCTGTTTCCACCCACCACAGGAGGGGCTGCTGAGCTCTGCCGGGAACTGGACCTGACTCTCCTGGGAAGAGTGCCCTTGGACCAGAATATTGGTAAGTCTCTTTGATACTTCACAGCTCAACTTCTATGTAAATAAGATACATTAATACGCCATCTGTTATCACAAATTTGAACTATTTTTGACACATATAATTCTTATTCTTTTCCAAAATACAATCTTTCATATCAGTATAAAACTCCACCTTTGCCGGTCCCAAGCCCGGATGAAAAAGGAGGAGGGGGAGCAGTAACAATCTCACTAAAAAACCTGGGCTCAGCTGGCCCGGCTGATAGTACCCTGTAAGGGCTCCAGGGATACAGGATGAGCAGCGTTTGTACTCCCATGTTAGGAGCAGCTGCACATGGCGTCTGTTCCTCATGTCAGAGGCGGCCATTTCTTTTGGAGCTAAGTCAGTGGCCTGCCACTGAGTAGTGCTCCCAGTCTAAATGACAAAGGCAGATGCATTCTACTTCACCCAGTGGTTGTAAAACAGACACCATCAAGGGTCACAACTTGATATCCTAATATGATTGTGTGGAGATAAGGAAGAAGAAGATATCAGTGTAAGCAGCAATAATAGAGCAGTATGGTAGATTAAACTGACGCTGGGAGGGCTCAACACTAATGAGCCAGCCACTTCCATTATTTTTATCATTGCAATAAGGACAGTAGAATAATTATTCTATTTGAAAAGAATCAAATACGTCAAAATAATTTCAAATATCTGATTAACATTAAATTCAGGCCCATAGATTTAATATAATTCATTTATTCTTAAGAATATAAACACAAGGTAATAAGACCAAATCTAAATAAATAAATAGTGTGCTACATTCCGGTAACAACGCTGTTACTGAAATATCACACACTATTTATTTATTTAGATTTGGTCTTATTACCTTGTGTTTATAATCTATTATTCCAAATTGTGCCTTATCAATTGGTCTTATTAGCTTTTGTAACATGGTTTAATGAGTCCCATGTCCCCTCACAGCCTTCTGCGATTGTCCAACTACCATGTTGTGGGACTGTAGCTAGGAGCATGGACCAAGGACTGCCATTGGAGGACAGTAATGTCTACAGCCAGCTGGTTCAGAGTAAGTTGTTGTCATTTGTCTCTCTTTCTTATCTCTGTCTGTCTGTCTAACTGTCTATCCAGGATTGCTCTCCCTACTTCCACAGCCTCAAGACACCTGATACAATAAATAAATATACCTTTTTTATGTGTGTGTTTTATGTGTGGAAGTACAATTACATCTTATCACAAATTCTATATACAGTATTGATAAGGCACAATTTGGATTATAGATTATAAAATAAGGTAATAAGAAATTTCTTATTACCTTGTTTTATAATCTATAATCCAAATTGTGCCTTATCAATTTTATAGACTTCAATGGACCTAAGAAGTTATTCTTCCTATGAGCTGAAAAAAAAAATGAATTCCAAAGTGAATATCAATGTTTGATGCTAAGCCATCACTTGAAGATTCTATTTTAAAGAGTTCAGGATCTGAAGCTCTCGTCTACTTCAAGAAGTTGAGAAAACACAGCATTAAAAGGGTGAGTTCTTTTTCTCATATCTATTTTCTTAAATTCTGTATCTTATTACCTTGTTTTATATACAGTATTATATAAAGGGGGGTGGGTGGAAGGATGGTTTAAACCATTGGTTTTCGACCGCTACGACCCGGGTTCGATTCCCACATTGGTACTTTTTTTCTGATTTAAAAAAAAAATGCTCCAATGGCCCCTGATTCTTGCAAAAGTCCAACTCCACCAGCGAGTGCAAGTAACCAACTGGGGCTCTGGCACATTTGTAAGTACAAAGTTGAACTGCTTTTCACATGTGTAGACATGCGGTACACTTACAGTAAAAGCAGTTGCCTACTTCTACCCACCATGATTATCATGGCCTGTACCACGTGTGCTAAGGATAATTAAAAAAAAAATATATATATATATATGGTAATTTAAACCAACAACCCTATATTGTATAATTACTTATAACAAGATTGTCATGTTGTATATAGAAACACATCTATAAATAATTATATGCATGATTAATCTGTGTCATTGCATCGCCATATGTAATGTACTTTGTACAAATTGAAGACAAATAAATAAAACTATGTAATAGATTAAGAGCTGAGTTAAAGCAAGATTGAAAAGGTTCAAAAACGTCTACAATCGAGACAACTCTAAAGGAATTCGGCAGTCGTTACCATCAAGGTCAAAGGGTGCAGACGTCCAAAGTTCACATTCTCAGACATCTCCAAACCCCCTCCTCGGGAATGGTATATAAACACCTCGGTTTTAGCCGAGCGCAGTTAGTCCGTAGTTAGTCAGCAGTCACCCCTTTCACCGTCAGCGTGAGCCCTTGTCAGTCTTAGCCAGGACTACCTCATCGTCATGTAAAACAGTAAGAATCCTTCTAACTCCATCTTGCTTAGCTCAACTCCTATCTGTTCATGGAACTTTCCTACTACAGCTGTGTCTCTTCGTTTTGTGTGTGTGAACATTCCAAGCTTTCCACTCTGCCTCGACCACGACTGCCTGTACTCTGTGAAAACTGTTAAAGGTCTTCCAAAGTGCAGAGAGGTACTGGAAAACTCTCCACGCCCTGACTGTCCCTCTCGGTTACTACAGGTTTGACCCTCGGTTACCACAGCTTATAGCGAGAGTCGACAGGATCTCATCACAGATAAGTCGACAGCAACACTTTATCACATATATATATTTCTTCTAATTTTATTTTTGTTGCTGTTGAGCACATTCCATTTATGTTACACTGCAAAATACTCAATTGCTTGGAAGCTACAAAGTTTGAAGTTTGTAAAGATTGTATTATACTTATTGCACAGAACCCTTCTACCTAAGTCCTGAACACCCCCCCCCCCGTTTATTCTGCGCGGCGGGCGATGCAGCATGCAAATCGACATCTGATCTCATGGAATGGGGTGTTGGGGTGCATTTCTGAACATCAAAAATAGACAGTATCAAACAACACTAACAAGATTTAGAACAGGCCATCTCAAGCCATTGAGGATAGAAAATGATAACAAAATTTACCCCACTTTTCCAAAATGTAGCTTGGAACCTGAAGCTACAAAACACATTTTGGCTTGCATTAGATGCACTAAACAGGACCTTTGGGAGAGGCCGCTGCTTATCATAAAACAGCTGGAGGAGCATGACCTCATGGAATTTGTGTAATCTTTACACAAGGGGATAAGAAACAACAACAACAACAAATATCATATCACTAATTCTATATATAGTATTAGTCGAATGACTTGGGCAAAGCCCGGGTTTTACCTGAGTGCATATACAGTTAAACCTGCCTATAACGCCCCCCTCTTTGGACTCACCAAAATAGGATGCTATATAGAGGGGGTGCTATAGACAGGTCACTTTTAATGTAAATCACATCGTACTACATACAGTTAAACCTGTCTATAACGCCCCCTCTTGGGACTCACCAAAATAGGGTGCTATAGAGAGGGGGTGTTATAGACAGGTCACCTTTAATGTAAATCGCATCGTACTACATACAGTTAAACCTGTCTATAACACCCCCTCTTGGGACTCACCAAAATAGGGTGCTATAGAGAGGGGGTGCTATAGACAGGTCACTTTTAATGTAAATCGCATGGTACTACATACAGTTAAACCTGTCTATAACGCTCCCTCTTGGGACTCACCAAAATAGGATGCTATAGAGAGGGGGTGCTATATACAGGTCACTTTTAATGTAAATCGCATCGTACTACATACAGTTAAACCTGTCTATATCGCCCCCTCTTGGGACTCACCAAAATAGGATGCTATAGAGAGGGGGTGCTATATACAGGTCACTTTTAATGTAAATCGCATCGTACTACATACAGTTAAACCTGTCTATATCGCCCCCTCTTGGGACTCACCAAAATAGGATGCTATAGAGAGGGGGTGCTATATACAGGTCACTTTTAATGTAAATCGCATCGTACTACATACAGTTAAACCTGTCTATATCGCCCCCCTCTTGGGACTCACCAAAATAGGGTGCTATAGAGAGGGGGTTCTATAGACAGGTTACTTTTAATGTAAAATGTTTACATTTTAATGTTCAAAATTGGGCGCTATAGAAAAGAAGGTGCTATTTAAAGAGGGCACTATAGACAGGTATAACTGTATATATTTTAAAAATCTTTTTATTCAAATACTATTTGTTGCAAATATAAATTGGAGCTGTGGATGTCACTCTTATGAAACATCCCGCTCCAAACTGTACAAACGTCCAGCCTGGACTACACTGCCTTATAGGTTGCTCTGATGTCAGTCTCTCCTGGCACTGTCTTGAAGGAGTCCATCCATCCACACGCCCGAGTCAACTCACTGCAGATGTGACCAGCTGACCTTGTCTTTCCCTACACACCAATCCCTGTCGAGCTGTGGTGGAGACCCCATGTAGGCCATCCTCTCACAGGTGTATACCTTCTCCTTGACATAGTTCTCTCATAGAAGAAGCTTATTTTCTTCTGCCTATCCCTAGTACACGTGGTACAGGCCATGATAATCATGGTGGGTAGTTAGCAACTGCTTTTACTCTAAGTGTACCACATGTCTACACATGTGAAAGCAGTTTGACTTTGCACTTACAAATGTGCCAGAACCCCGTTTGGTTACTTGCACTCGCTGGTGGAGTTGAACTTTTGCAAGAATCGGGGGCCATTGAAGCATTTTAAAATTTTTTTTTTTTTAAACAGAAAAAAGTGTCCAATGCGGGAATCAAACCCGGGTTGTGGTCAAAAACCAAATGGTTTAACCAGCCTTCCACCGACCCCCCGAAGAAGCTTATAGAAGAAAGAACACAAGTTTTTTGGGAAGAAGAGCTTCTTTTATTAAGAAGATGATCATACAAGCTTTCGGGCAAGACGTCATTTTACAGAAGAACGTCTTGCCCAAAAGCTTGTACAATCATCCTCTTATAAAAGAAGCTTTTGTCCGCGACTTGTGTTCCTTCTTCTATATATAGTGAATAGGGAGATTATCATTATGTCTTAGTTTTAATTATACAGTAGAACCCCCTTTAGCAGACACCGTTCCACAAAGGACAGTTTTCATTTGCAAAATTACCATTTTTACTATTTAGCAACTCTCCGGTTAGACGACATCTCTCCCTAAAGGACACTTTATCTCTGTAATTAGGTGTTGTCTTTTACAGGGAGGTAGTTCTACTGTAGCAATTTTACGGTAAGAGGACACCTCTCCCTAAAGGACACTTTATCTCTGTAATTAGGTGTTGTCCTTTACAGGGAGGTTCTACTGTATTTAGCAACTCTCCGGTAAGAGGACACCTCTCCCTAAAGGACACTTTGGCTCTGCAATTAGGTGTTGTCGTTTACAGGGAGTAGTTCTACTGTAGCAACTCTCCGGTAAGAGGACACCTCTCCCTAAAGGACACTTTGGCTCTGCAATTAGGTGTTGTCCTTTACAGGGAGGTAGTTCTACTGTAAATATTTTCACACACAACAACAACAACAAAAATAGTATCCTCCCAAGAGAACAACAGTTTTTGATTTCCAGACTTAAGTCTGGTCATCTACGGACAATGACAGAATGGTTGCAAGGTTTTCTCATTATGCACTGAGTGCAATTCTCAACCTACAACCCCAAAACACATTATTAACTGTATTGACTCATCCATTGATGAGCTCTACTCTTCCCCGGCAGACTTCATCAAAAGTCTCAAGCTTTACAAGCTTGATACCCTAATATGATTGACAATTTGACAATTTAAATAATTTTATTGATTCTTTTAATCAAATTTTACAAAGGTGGAAAAATAAAAGAGTAAAAGGACATATAAAGTGTAGGGGAATATATATATAGTTGTGCACAAATGTCTTCAGCAAGGAAGGCTTCCCCACCTTGAGAGAGTTCTCCTCCAGACAAGGTCTTCTTGTACACTCCTCAGCTCCACACCGAGGAAGTACCTATAGATGCGTGTCTTGGTAGACGCCAGGATGGCCAAGGCGTCATCGTCTAGGCCATCCCCATGCCTAATATGATTGAGTGGAGATAAGAAAGAAGAAGACAAAAATAGCATTAAAAATATGTTTATAATTTTTATCAATAGATGGTGTTAGGGCTCCCATTTGCATGCTCCCATAAAATAATTACATTAAATAAATATTTATTAAGATCAACTTTAACATATGGATCAGAAATATGGTTCAAATTTTTAAACAAAAAATCGATACAAAAATTAAACTCAATGCAATATCAGATATTAATATGGAGCATTCAAGCATACAAGACAACTTCGTACAACTGTGTTCACAGTTTGGCTAAGACTCCATTGATTGCAGATTACATTGAAGCAAAAAATATGAAATATGACTTAAATAACTTATCGTTCGAGGATAAGCAATAATACAACATCGATATTCCCTTTATAATTAAATCCTATATAGACGAAAGAATGTTGCTCTTACTGAATAATACAAACGAGACATTTACAAGTGTTTCAACCGGGGTATTCCAAATTATTTTCGCCCTAATTTCCACAACACACAATTTGTAACCAACCATGGTAATTTCGGAAGTTTTCTGGAAAGAATCCGTGCATCGGAGGATCCGGGCTGTTTTGTGGATGTCGCATTCAAGATTCCACTCACCTTTTACTTAAGTGCCCAGCATTTCAAGACTACAGACTCAATAACGGTATTCTCTCTACCGATCCAAGAGAACTGATATCCAGCAGGGATTCATACATTGTATTCAATAGATTTTGTAAATTTATATCAAAGTTTTTAAATAATCTCATGTGTTAGGTATAATTAACTATGTGCTGTATATATGATTTTTTTTTTGTTTTCTCCTTTTTTCTTTATTTTGAGGGTGTTTAAATTAAATTACCCATGTATATAGTATGCTTGTTTGAAATCAATTTCAAGAATATGGTAAATGCCTTGAGCATATGTTAATAGATTCTTCCTCTCTCTCTCTCTCTTGTATTGCTTTCCTTTGGGCGCCAGTGTCCTTGGCGGGACATCGCGCTTTGTATTTACAGTTGAATAAAGTTGAATAAAGATGGTGTTAGGGCTGTGAAGCCTTTTGACTATTGAAAGATGGTTAAGGTTTAGTTATCATATTTCAAATATAATTTCTCAGTATCTTTTCACCATTTGCCACACACACACACTGGTGTGTTGAAGGCCAATGATAACAGCATTGTCAGCTCGGCGTGTATCAGAGCTACGTTAAGTGAAAGATAAATATTTATCACAGTCAATGAAAGCTACTCTTAAATAGGACAGATAAATCGACGTGACACAGCAAGATTGTCTAGCTAATGTAATGTCTTATCGACAGTAAAACGGCGATAAGAAGGGTAGCATCAAAACAATCTATTTAAATTGGTTTTTAAAACTAGGTTGGGCATATACATTCATAGACAAAACTTAAGTAAGTTGTACCTTTTAGCATGTATATCGGATTCAAACAATAACACTGAAAGATACACTCATAGACAAAATTTAAGGAAGCTGTATCTTTTTGCATGTATATCGGGATTCAGAAAATAACTCTGAAAGATACATTCATGGACAAAACTTAAGGAAGTTGTACCTTTTAGCATGTATATCGGGATTCAGACAATAACTCTAAAAGATACACTCATGGACAAAACTTAAGGAAGTTGTACCTTTTAGCATGTATATCGGGATTCATACAATAACTCTGAAAGATACACTCATGGACAAAACTTAAGGAAGTTGTACCTTATAGTATGTATATCGGGATTCGGACAATAACTCTGAAAGATACACTCATGGACAAAACTTAAGGAAGTAACTTTTAGCATGCATATCGGGATTCAGACAATAACTCTGAAATATACATTCATTGACAAAAATTATGGAAGTTGTACTTTAGAATGTATATCGGTATTCAAACAATAACTCTGAAAGATACACTCATAGACAAAACTTAAGGAAGTTGTACCTTTTTGCATGTATATCGGGATTCAAAAAATAACTCTGAAAGATACACTCATAGACAAAACTTAAGGAAGTTGTACCTTTTAGCATGTATATCGGATTCAAACAAAAACTCTGAAATATATACTCATAGCCAAAACTTAAGAAAGTTGTACCTTTTAGCATGTATATCGGTATTCAAACAATAACTCTGAGAGATAAACTCATGGACAAAACTTAAGGAAGTTGTACCTTTTAGCAATGTATATTGGGATTCAAATAGGGCCTCCAATCCCGAGATCCCGGAGCCAAATAATAATCTCGAAATCCCGGGATTCTGCTCGAAAAATCCCGGGATTACTGGTTTGTGCATGAAAACCAGCGCAAAAATATATTTTTCTTATCTAGCATTTTGGTAATCAAACAGATGATGAGGTAGCATACTTTGACGTTTTGTTTATACAGCTGCATTTCGGGTCTTTTTTTTTTTTCTGAGAGATTTGAAATTATTTTCATGCACTCTAATAACGAAGGGTTATTTTGCAAGATCTTTCCAAAATAGCAGCCTCTAGAATGAGAGTATGCAGCAGTATACATGGAGGGGGCCCCCAGATTTTGTTTGTCATGCAAATAGTGGCTTCTTAGATAGTAGCGGCATCCCTTTATTTTTGTGGCGGACCTGCGTGTAACATGGACACGCCACTAACCTCTTATCTGGGCTCCAAATTGTTTTTTATATATTTTTTCAAATCTATGTTTATACTCTCCATCCTGTACTCTGTATGCATGGGTCATCATGAACGCACTGCTCTGCTGTTCATTTTGTGAAACCCTCGCTAGCTTTTTTTGTCATTTAATTTAAATTAAATTTATTTAATGTCATTTCATTAAATGCTTCTTCACTATCAAGCATCAGCCAACTTATACGAACCTAAAACAAAATCTCTAAAACAATATTTTCGGACCTTGTTATTTCTCAAAAGAAAACGCGTCGGACATTTTTGGTAAGCTTATCACTTCTTGATTATGATTTTGCGAAGTTTATTCCTTTTAAATCAGAAGGAATCTGGTGCTATTACCTACGAGACGGATCTGGCCAAAATGCACAGTGTATAGCGTGCAAAAGGATTTTGAAAAGCGTCGGTGGGTCTACAAAAGGGATGCATGTACACCAGAAGGCGGTCCACGGAATCGAAACTTCGAAGAGAAAAGTTAAAGACGAAGTTGATACACAGACCCCTGCAAAAAATACCCCCAAGATATCAATTCTCGATCATTTTTCGTCTGTTTCCATCGATCGATCGACTGATGCTGTGCTAGCTAGAATGATAGCTCTCGACGGATTGCCATTCTCCGTTTTTGTCACATCTAAAGATCTACGCAAGTGCCTCAATGCTCTTGGACATGAAATTCCTCTCTCCGCAGAGACCATTAAGATTAAAGTGTGTCGTTATGCGGACACATTTCGTGAGAAGGTCGTTCGAGAGCTTCAGATGGAGAAAGAAAAGGGGCAACTTTTCAGCCTTACGCTGGATGAATGGACGTCAATCAGAAGCAAGCGTTACCTGAACATTAATATTCATAGCCGTACCAAGGTGTTGAATCTTGGCTTGACTCGAATATCTGGAGTATTTTCCTCTGAACAATGCAAATATGTCATTGGTGCTAAGCTCTTGGAGTTTGGAATCGACTTCGAAACTGATATTGTGTGTGTTACAACTGATGGGTGCTCAATGATGGTAAAATTGGGTCACATTATTGGTCCACTGCAACAGCTCTGCTACGCGCATGGTCTCCATCTGGCTGTGATGATGTACTTTATGGATTACTGCCCAACACTGCATTAAGAGATGTGGTCTAAGAGTTCCAAGAACAGTATTTTTTTCCAGATGTGTGTAAAGTAATTGACAGATAATTTCAAACTGTAACCCAAAAGCAATCATTTAGTTCATAAGCAGGCGCAAAATATAAGGCTTTCAGGTTGTTTTCATCGAAGTAAGTGCCACGTCATTGGCACTATATAAAAGAAAAAAAAAAAAGAAAAATATAACGAACGAAACGATATACCTCTTGGCGTAGAAAGACGAAAATGTTTTTCAATCCCGGGATTGAGAAAAAAGCAATCCCGAATCCCGGGATTGAAAATATGTACCGGGATTGGAAGCCCTAGATTCAAACAATAACTTTGAAAGATACACTCATGGAGAGACAAACTTAAGAAAGTTGTACCTTTTAGCATCTATATCGGGATTCAGACAATAACTCTGAAAGATACACTCATGGACAAAACTTAAGGAAGTTGTACCTTTTAGCAATGTATATCAGGATTCAAAAAATAACTCTGAAAGATACACTCATAGACAAAACATAAGGAATTTGTATCTTTTATATCGGGATTCAAAAAATAACTCTGAAAGATACACTCATAGACAAAACATAAGGAATTTGCATCTTTTAGCGTGTATATCGGGATTCAGACAATAACTCTGAAAGATACACTCAAGAACAAAACTTAAGGAAGTTGTACCTTTTAGCATGTATATCGGGATTCAGACAATAACTCTGAAAGGTTTATGATACACAGTGACCTTTATTGAAAACACACTCATTGACAAAACTTAAGGAAGTTGTACCTTTTAGCATGTATATCGGGATTCAGACAATAACTCTGAAAGGTTTATGATACACAGTGACCTTTATTGAAAACACACTCATTGACAAAACTTAAGGAAGTTGTACCTTTTAGCATGTATATTGGGATTCAAACAATAACTCTGAAAGGTATTACAGTGACACGTTCTTAATGCTTCTAAAGGCATTCGGTGAGACATGCCTAAAGAAAACCGCAGTATATGATTGGTATAGCCGCGTTAAAGGTAGACGAAGCTTAATCTAAAATGATCTAAGAATAGAATACCTATAGAAATAAAACAGAAAAAATCACCCTAAATCCAGAAATAAATGCCGAAAATTGACATACGTGAACTTTTAGGGTAAACGGGTCATTTGATGGGATTAGTTCATTCTATTATTCAGGAAAATATGAAAATGGTAAAAGAAATTCTACAAATTTATCCTTAGAGAGATATCTCACACTCGAACAGAAACAGAGACCTGCCGAGAAACGTGAGAAAAAATGCTTAAAATGGTCGCAGATTTTGATGAATGGTTCAAGAAAGTGATAACGTGGAATGGAGAGAGACGTATGTTATAATTATGACCCGTGTTAAGAATGGTTGGGGAAAGCGGCTCTAGATGGCGCGAGCCACGGGATGCGCCGCAAAATCACCACAGAGAGCGCCCACGTGACAGTTTTCAACTATATAAAAGAAGGTAGATAGGAGGCGATGGGCGCGCGCGAGGGAGAAGAAGGTATTTGAACGGTGGCGAGGAGAAAGTGTTAGATCAAAGTAAGAAGTGGCGGAAGGTGGATCAAAGTAAGAATAAAAAGGGCATAGTAAGTAAGGCGGAAGAGAAGGTATAGTTCCAAAGTGAAAGTAGATTAAGAAGAACCCTGTACAGACAGTTCCAAAGTGAAGTAGATAAAGATGAACCCTGTCCAGACAGTTCCAAAGTGAAAGTAGATAAAGAAGAACCCTGTCCAGATAGTTCCAAAGTGAAGTAGATAAAGAAGAACCCTGTCCAGACAGTTCCAAAGTGAAAGTAGATAAAGAAGAACACTGTCCAGACAGTTCCAAAGTGAAAGTAGATAAAGAAGAACCCTGTCCAGACAGTTACAAAGATAAAGTTAAAGACAAAGTCAAAGAGGATCAAGTCAAAGAATATAAAGTTAAAGAAACATTGTAAAACGAAAATTGCAAATATACCGCGAATGTTTCTTTTATAAAAATCGAAATCTATTTAAGAGAGAAATAGCGACCATTTCTAACTCTTTTGAATGAAGTATGAGAGGGTGAAAAATATGAAGAGTAATGGCGAACGGAAATTCCCGCCCCTGGACACTTTTATTTTTCCGTTCGCCATTGCTCTTCATATTTTTCACCCTCTCATACTTCATTCAAAAGAGTTAGAAATGGTCGCTATTTCTCTCTTAAATAGATTTCGATTTTTATAAAAGAAACATTCGCGGTATATTTGCAATTTTCGTTTTACAATCATCAGCCGCGTTATATTGTATTTTAAAGAAACATTGTGAATTGTACATATGTAAATAGAGCCTTTTGAGATTTTGGATTAGCATTTAAGAAAATAAAAGTTCATTATTATTAGAAAGGCTGAGAGTGATCTTTCTCTAGGATTTCAATGACTGGTAGTCATTCTTAGATACAAAACAAAGA
Source organism: Cordylochernes scorpioides (assembly GCA_030710605.1). Taxonomy (NCBI): domain Eukaryota; kingdom Metazoa; phylum Arthropoda; class Arachnida; order Pseudoscorpiones; family Chernetidae; genus Cordylochernes; species Cordylochernes scorpioides. Next base: position 80,184,413 of record CP092863.1, on the reverse strand, counting down.
CTTAACAAATTGGTGAGCCGGACGTGATCCTCGAGAAGATGGAAAAACTAAGGAAGATGAGATCTCCTCTCAGAGGATTAATGACGAAGAAGGTGGCCGAAATCAAAGGGATAATAGAGGATGATCCTTTGAATAGAAAGGAGATATTAGCTTTACACCAGCAGCTAAAAGGTTTGAAGCAGAGAGTAGAGGCTTTGAATGGAAAGATCGAGACCTTACTTTTAGAAGAAGATGCCTCGGAAGACCTACAAGGTGCGTTCATTAATTTACAGGACTGCTCTGTATCTTTGAAAAAATAAAACAAATAAAAAAACTAATTTAATATTTTTCAAAATATGCCCCTCCTGCCTCAATACACCTGTTCCATCTTTTTTTCCAATTGTCGAAGCAGGAGATAAAATCACTTTTTGAGAGGTTCCTCAAGGTTGCCTTCGATTCAGCTTGTATCATATCAACGTTGTCAAATTTCTTTCCTTTTAACTTCATTTTCAATTTAGGATAGAGGAAAAAGTCATTGAAGGCTTATTCGGGGGAATATGGTGGATGAGGGATCTGTATGGTTGAATACTTGGCCAAGAACTGCAAAACAACATGGGCTGTGTGCGACCGCGCATTATCGACGTGAAGTAACCAGTCATTGTTTTGCCATCTTTCAGGTCTTTTAAGGCGCACTGCCTCCCTTAAGCTCCTCATTATCCCCAAATAAACCTCTTGATTAATTGTACGTCCGAAAGGAATAAATTCATGGTGAACCAAACCATTAATATCAAAAAATGTAACAAGCAATGTCTTGACTTTGGATTTTGTAAATCTTGCCTTTTTGGGTTTCGGTTCCCCTCTTTCAATCCATTAGCTGGATTGACGTTTGGTTTCCGGGTCATACTGATACACACATGTCTCATCCCCAGTAATGATTTTTTGCATCCATTCTGGATCGGTCCGAGTCATTTCAACCATGTTTTTGCAGACATCCATTCTAACCTCCTTTTGTTCCTCTGTTAGAATCCGGGGAACAAATTTTGAAGACGTCCGGATCATGTCCAAATCTATTGTTACTATTTGATGACACAGTCCTACAGATAGTCCAGTCTCTGAAGATAAGTCTTTAATAGAAATTATTCTGTTAGATTTAATAAATTCCTTTATTTTGAGCTTGTTTTCCTTGCAACGTAATGATCTTGGACGCCCAGTATGCTGATCATCGTTTACCTTTTCCCGACCTTTTAGGAAGCGTGAAAACCATTCAAAAGTTCTTGAACGGGATAAAGCAGCATCGCCAAAAGCTTCTTTAATCAATTCATACGTCTCAGTAGCACTTTTTTTTCAATTTAAAACAAAACTTAATGCAGATTCTCTGCTCTTCGAAAATGGCCATTTTAAAATTAGAAATGCGAACCTTACAAGGAAGTTGTTTTGTTCTATTTTTAGATCGGCGCGTGCGCCACGAGACTCGTGCTTTCAGTCAGGTGTGGTCGAATGTCCAATATTTAACTCTGTATAAAAATTTTTTCTTCAGCTTTTTTATTTATTTTATTTTTTAACCAGTCCTGGAAATTAATGAACGCACCTTGTATTTTCGGCTGAATTGGAAGGCTGCGATACGTATGAACGTATGCTGACCACAATGGAGGTAGAGGTACAAGACGCGTTGGAATTCATCGCAACGAATCAGCGGGAAAGAGATGGCTCTACTTCTGCATTATCGGAAAAGAGGATATGCAAATTGCCCAAGTTGGAACTCTTGAAGTTCAGCGGAACCTTGAGGGAATGGTTGCCATGGTGGGGGCAGTTCGAGAGAATTCATAAGGACGACACCTTAAGCGATGTGGACAAGTTCCATTACCTCCACCAAGCAGTGACCAAGGGTTCCAGAGCCCAAAAATTTCTAGAAGGGTATACCGTCACCGAGGCCAATTATGCAAAGGCCATAGAAGCTCTACAAGAAAAATTCTGCGACAAAGTATTACTGACAGAAATGTACGTCAGACAACTACTTGAATTGATTTTAGAGAAAGCAAGTTCTCAAAGGAGAACATTGGCGGATTTGTATGACCCACTTATGGCTTCACTGAGATCGTTAGAGTCATTAGAAGTGACTACCGATCAGAATGCGGTGTTCCTATACCCAATGGTAAAATCCAGCCTGCCTGATGATGTACTGCAGATATGGCAGCGAAGACCAGAGGCAGGTTACCAGTCAGAGGATAACACCAAAGAACCTAACAGCTCACAGCGATTGAATAATCTTTTAAAATTTATAAAAGAAGAAATTAGAGGAGCTGAGCGGCTGGAATTTGTACGAGCTGGCTTCAAAAGACCAGAAAAGATGCAAGAAAAACAGGAGATCCAGAGAAGAACATCCCCGACAGAGGCACATCTCTTAAACCAGAGTAACAACGAGAGTTGTGCGTTTTGCGATATGCCTAACCATACGTCGAGGAATTGTAACAGAGCTAAACGGATGACGCTGGAGCAACGCAGACAAAAGGCTACGAAGGCAAAGGTCTGCTTCCGGTGCTTAGGGAAGAGACATATGGCAAGGGATTGCAGAAGTAAATTTAAGTGTTTTGCATGTAATGACAGACACGTAGAACTGATGTGCTCAAGAAGAAGAGAAGAAGTACACGAGAAAAAAACAGAGGTAAAAGAGGACAACCTGGAGGCTCCTTCAACATCAATGGCTGACCAAACATGCTCCAGTGAGGTGCTACTGATGATCACAGCTCTATACAACCAGGCAAATGGCAAAAATATAGGAATTGATTCCGGGCAAGGATGGAAAGGTCGGAGTGGCAAGGATAAGAACAACGCGGGGTATATTGATGAGACCTATACAAAAGATTTACCCCCTTAGAAGTGACCTCAGAAGAGGATATGGCCCTTTTAACTCTTTGTGCTCACACAAAGAGGGTGGGGGTATGTTAAGAATGGTTGGGGAAAGCGGCTTTAGATGGCGCGAGCCACGGGATGCGCCGCAAAAGCACCACAGAGAGCTCCCACGTGACAGTTTTCAACTATATAAAAGAAGGTAAATAGGAGGCGATGGGCGCGCGCGAGGGAGAAGAAGGTATTTGAACGGTGGCGAGGAGAAAGTGTTAGATCAAAGTAAGAAGTGGCGGAAGGTGGATCAAAGTAAGAATAAAAAGGGCATAGTGAGTAAGGCGGAAGAGAAGGTATAGTTCCAAACTGAAAGTAGATTAAGAAGAACCCTGTCCAGATAGTTCCAAAGTGAAGTAGATAAAGAAGAACCCTGTCCAGACAGTTCCAAAGTGAAAGTAGATAAAGAAGAACCCTGTCCAGACAGTTCCAAAGTGAAGTAGATAAAGAAGAACCCTGTCCAGACAGTTACAAAGATAAAGTTAAAGACAAAGTCAAAGAGGATCAAGTCAAAGAATATAAAGTTAAAGAAACATTGTGAATTGTACATATGTAAATAGAGCCTTTTGAGATTTTGGATTAGCATTTAAGAAAATAAAAGTTCATTATTATTAGAAAGGCTGAGAGTAATCTTTCTCTAGGATTTCAATGACTGGTAGTCATTCTTAGATACAACACAAAGACTTAACAAATTGGTGAGCCGGACGTGATCCTAGAGAAGATGGAAAAACTAAGGAAGATGAGATCTCCTCTCAGAGGATTAATGAAGAAGAAGGTGGCCGAAATCAAAGGGATAATAGAGGATGATCCTTTGAATAGAAAGGAGATATTAGCTTTACACCAGCAGCTAAAAGGTTTGAAGCAGAGAGTAGAGGCTTTGAATGGAAAGATCGAGACCTTACTTTTAGAAGAAGATGCCTCGGAAGACCTATTTTCGGCTGAATTGGAAGGCTGCGATACGTATGAACGTATGCTGACCACAATGGAGGTAGAGGTACAAGACGCGTTGGAATTCATCGCAACGAATCAGCGGGAAAGAGATGGCTCTACTTCTGCATTATCGGAAAAGAGGATATGCAAATTGCCCAAGTTGGAATTCTTGAAGTTCAGCGGAACCTTGAGGAAATGGTTGCCATGGTGGGGGCAGTTCGAGAGAATTCATAAGGACGACACCTTAAGCGATGTGGACAAGTTCCATTACCTCCACCAAGCAATGACCAAGGGTTCCAGGGCCCAAAAATTTCTAGAAGGGTATACCGTCACCGAGGCCAATTATGCAAAGGCCATAGAAGCTCTACAAGAAAAATTCGGCGACAAAGTATTACTGACAGAAATGTACGTCAGACAACTACTTGAATTGATTGTAGAGAAAGCAAGTTCTCAAAAGAGAACATTGGCGGATTTGTATGACTCACTTATGGCTTCACTGAGATCGTTAGAGTCATTAGAAGTGACTACCGATCAGAATGCGGTGTTCCTATACCCAATGGTAAAATCCAGCCTGCCTGATGATGTACTGCAGATATGGCAGCGAAGACCAGAGGCAGGTTACCAGTCAGAGGATAACACCAAAGAACCTAACAGCTCACAGCGATTGAATAATCTTTTAAAATTTATAAAAGAAGAAATTAGAGGAGCTGAGCGGCTGGAATTTGTACGAGCTGGCTTCAAAAGACCAGAAAAGATGCAAGAAAAACAGGAGATCCAGAGAAGAACATCCCCGACAGAGGCACATCTCTTAAACCAGAGTAACAACGAGAGTTGTGCGTTTTGCGATATGCCTAACCATACGTCGAGGAATTGTAACAGAGCTAAACGGATGACGCTGGAGCAACGCAGACAAAAGGCTACGAAGGCAAAGGTCTGCTTCCGGTGCTTAGGGAAGAGACATATGGCAAGGGATTGCAGAAGTAAATTTAAGTGTTTTGCATGTAATGGCAGACACGTAGAACTGAGGTGCTCAAGAAGAAGAGAAGAAGTACACGAGAAAAAAACAGAGGTAAAAGAGGACAACCTGGAGGCTCCTTCAACATCAATGGCTGACCAAACATGCTCCAGTGAGGTGCTACTGATGATCACAGCTCTATACAACCAGGCAAATGGCAAAAATATAGGAATTGATTCCGGGCAAGGATGGAAAGGTCAGAGTGGCAAGGATAAGAACAACGCGGGGTATATTGATGAGACCTATACAAAAGATTTACCCCTTAGAAGTGACCTCAGAAGAGGATATGGCCCTTTTAACTCTTTGTGCTCACACAAAGAGGGTGGGGGTATGTTAAGAATGGTTGGGGAAAGCGGCTTTAGATGGCGCGAGCCACGGGATGCGCCGCAAAAGCACCACAGAGAGCTCCCACGTGACAGTTTTCAACTATATAAAAGAAGGTAAATAGGAGGCGATGGGCGCGCGCGAGGGAGAAGAAGGTATTTGAACGGTGGCGAGGAGAAAGTGTTAGATCAAAGTAAGAAGTGGCGGAAGGTGGATCAAAGTAAGAATAAAAAGGGCATAGTGAGTAAGGCGGAAGAGAAGGTATAGTTCCAAACTGAAAGTAGATTAAGAAGAACCCTGTCCAGATAGTTCCAAAGTGAAGTAGATAAAGAAGAACCCTGTCCAGACAGTTCCAAAGTGAAAGTAGATAAAGAAGAACCCTGTCCAGACAGTTCCAAAGTGAAGTAGATAAAGAAGAACCCTGTCCAGACAGTTACAAAGATAAAGTTAAAGACAAAGTCAAAGAGGATCAAGTCAAAGAATATAAAGTTAAAGAAACATTGTGAATTGTACATATGTAAATAGAGCCTTTTGAGATTTTGGATTAGCATTTAAGAAAATAAAAGTTCATTATTATTAGAAAGGCTGAGAGTGATCTTTCTCTAGGATTTCAATGACTGGTAGTCATTCTTAGATACAACACAAAGACTTAACAAATTGGTGAGCCGGACGTGATCCTAGAGAAGATGGAAAAACTAAGGAAGATGAGATCTCCTCTCAGAGGATTAATGAAGAAGAAGGTGGCCGAAATCAAAGGGATAATAGAGGATGATCCTTTGAATAGAAAGGAGATATTAGCTTTACACCAGCAGCTAAAAGGTTTGAAGCAGAGAGTAGAGGCTTTGAATGGAAAGATCGAGACCTTACTTTTAGAAGAAGATGCCTCGGAAGACCTATTTTCGGCTGAATTGGAAGGCTGCGATACGTATGAACGTATGCTGACCACAATGGAGGTAGAGGTACAAGACGCGTTGGAATTCATCGCAACGAATCAGCGGGAAAGAGATGGCTCTACTTCTGCATTATCGGAAAAGAGGATATGCAAATTGCCCAAGTTGGAATTCTTGAAGTTCAGCGGAACCTTGAGGAAATGGTTGCCATGGTGGGGGCAGTTCGAGAGAATTCATAAGGACGACACCTTAAGCGATGTGGACAAGTTCCATTACCTCCACCAAGCAGTGACCAAGGGTTCCAGGGCCCAAAAATTTCTAGAAGGGTATACCGTCACCGAGGCCAATTATGCAAAGGCCATAGAAGCTCTACAAGAAAAATTCGGCGACAAAGTATTACTGACAGAAATGTACGTCAGACAACTACTTGAATTGATTGTAGAGAAAGCAAGTTCTCAAAAGAGAACATTGGCGGATTTGTATGACTCACTTATGGCTTCACTGAGATCGTTAGAGTCATTAGAAGTGACTACCGATCAGAATGCGGTGTTCCTATACCCAATGGTAAAATCCAGCCTGCCTGATGATGTACTGCAGATATGGCAGCGAAGACCAGAGGCAGGTTACCAGTCAGAGGATAACACCAAAGAACCTAACAGCTCACAGCGATTGAATAATCTTTTAAAATTTATAAAAGAAGAAATTAGAGGAGCTGAGCGGCTGGAATTTGTACGAGCTGGCTTCAAAAGACCAGAAAAGATGCAAGAAAAACAGGAGATCCAGAGAAGAACATCCCCGACAGAGGCACATCTCTTAAACCAGAGTAACAACGAGAGTTGTGCGTTTTGCGATATGCCTAACCATACGTCGAGGAATTGTAACAGAGCTAAACGGATGACGCTGGAGCAACGCAGACAAAAGGCTACGAAGGCAAAGGTCTGCTTCCGGTGCTTAGGGAAGAGACATATGGCAAGGGATTGCAGAAGTAAATTTAAGTGTTTTGCATGTAATGGCAGACACGTAGAACTGATGTGCTCAAGAAGAAGAGAAGAAGTACACGAGAAAAAAACAGAGGTAAAAGAGGACAACCTGGAGGCTCCTTCAACATCAATGGCTGACCAAACATGCTCCAGTGAGGTGCTACTGATGATCACAGCTCTATACAACCAGGCAAATGGCAAAAATATAGGAATTGATTCCGGGCAAGGATGGAAAGGTCAGAGTGGCAAGGATAAGAACAACGCGGGGTATATTGATGAGACCTATACAAAAGATTTACTCCTTAGAAGTGACCTCAGAAGAGGATATGGCCCTTTTAACTCTTTGTGCTCACACAAAGAGGGTGGGGGTATGTTAAGAATGGTTGGGGAAAGCGGCTTTAGATGGCGCGAGCCACGGGATGCGCCGCAAAAGCACCACAGAGAGCTCCCACGTGACAGTTTTCAACTATATAAAAGAAGGTAAATAGGAGGCGATGGGCGCGCGCGAGGGAGAAGAAGGTATTTGAACGGTGGCGAGGAGAAAGTGTTAGATCAAAGTAATAAGTGGCGGAAGGTGGATCAAAGTAAGAATAAAAAGGGCATAGTGAGTAAGGCGGAAGAGAAGGTATAGTTCCAAAGTGAAAGTAGATTAAGAAGAACCCTGTCCAGACAGTTCCAAAGTGAAAGTAGATAAAGAAGAACCCTGTCCAGATAGTTCCAAAGTGAAGTAGATAAAGAAGAACCCTGTCCAGACAGTTCCAAAGTGAAAGTAGATAAAGAAGAACCCTGTCCAGACAGTTCCAAAGTGAAGTAGATAAAGAAGAACCCTGTCCAGACAGTTACAAAGATAAAGTTAAAGACAAAGTCAAAGAGGATCAAGTCAAAGAATATAAAGTTAAAGAAACATTGTGAATTGTACATATGTAAATAGAGCCTTTTGAGATTTTGGATTAGCATTTAAGAAAATAAAAGTTCATTATTATTAGAAAGGCTGAGAGTGATCTTTCTCTAGGATTTCAATGACTGGTAGTCATTCTTAGATACAACACAAAGACTTAACAAATTGGTGAGCCGGACGTGATCCTAGAGAAGATGGAAAAACTAAGGAAGATGAGATCTCCTCTCAGAGGATTAATGAAGAAGAAGGTGGCCGAAATCAAAGGGATAATAGAGGATGATCCTTTGAATAGAAAGGAGATATTAGCTTTACACCAGCAGCTAAAAGGTTTGAAGCAGAGAGTAGAGGCTTTGAATGGAAAGATCGAGACCTTACTTTTAGAAGAAGATGCCTCGGAAGACCTATTTTCGGCTGAATTGGAAGGCTGCGATACGTATGAACGTATGCTGACCACAATGGAGGTAGAGGTACAAGACGCGTTGGAATTCATCGCAACGAATCAGCGGGAAAGAGATGGCTCTACTTCTGCATTATCGGAAAAGAGGATATGCAAATTGCCCAAGTTGGAATTCTTGAAGTTCAGCGGAACCTTGAGGAAATGGTTGCCATGGTGGGGGCAGTTCGAGAGAATTCATAAGGACGACACCTTAAGCGATGTGGACAAGTTCCATTACCTCCACCAAGCAGTGACCAAGGGTTCCAGGGCCCAAAAATTTCTAGAAGGGTATACCGTCACCGAGGCCAATTATGCAAAGGCCATAGAAGCTCTACAAGAAAAATTCGGCGACAAAGTATTACTGACAGAAATGTACGTCAGACAACTACTTGAATTGATTGTAGAGAACGCAAGTTCTCAAAAGAGAACATTGGCGGATTTGTATGACTCACTTATGGCTTCACTGAGATCGTTAGAGTCATTAGAAGTGACTACCGATCAGAATGCGGTGTTCCTATACCCAATGGTAAAATCCAGCCTGCCTGATGATGTACTGCAGATATGGCAGCGAAGACCAGAGGCAGGTTACCAGTCAGAGGATAACACCAAAGAACCTAACAGCTCACAGCGATTGAATAATCTTTTAAAATTTATAAAAGAAGAAATTAGAGGAGCTGAGCGGCTGGAATTTGTACGAGCTGGCTTCAAAAGACCAGAAAAGATGCAAGAAAAACAGGAGATCCAGAGAAGAACATCCCCGACAGAGGCACATCTCTTAAACCAGAGTAACAACGAGAGTTGTGCGTTTTGCGATATGCCTAACCATACGTCGAGGAATTGTAACAGAGCTAAACGGATGACGCTGGAGCAACGCAGACAAAAGGCTACGAAGGCAAAGGTCTGCTTCCGGTGCTTAGGGAAGAGACATATGGCAAGGGATTGCAGAAGTAAATTTAAGTGTTTTGCATGTAATGACAGACACGTAGAACTGATGTGCTCAAGAAGAAGAGAAGAAGTACACGAGAAAAAAACAGAGGTAAAAGAGGACAACCTGGAGGCTCCTTCAACATCAATGGCTGACCAAACATGCTCCAGTGAGGTGCTACTGATGATCACAGCTCTATACAACCAGGCAAATGGCAAAAATATAGGAATTGATTCCGGGCAAGGATGGAAAGGTCAGAGTGGCAAGGATAAGAACAACGCGGGGTATATTGATGAGACCTATACAAAAGATTTACCCCTTAGAAGTGACCTCAGAAGAGGATATGGCCCTTTTAACTCTTTGTGCTCACACAAAGAGGGTGGGGGTATGTTAAGAATGGTTGGGGAAAGCGGCTTTAGATGGCGCGAGCCACGGGATGCGCCGCAAAAGCACCACAGAGAGCTCCCACGTGACAGTTTTCAACTATATAAAAGAAGGTAAATAGGAGGCGATGGGCGCGCGCGAGGGAGAAGAAGGTATTTGAACGGTGGCGAGGAGAAAGTGTTAGATCAAAGTAAGAAGTGGCGGAAGGTGGATCAAAGTAAGAATAAAAAGGGCATAGTGAGTAAGGCGGAAGAGAAGGTATAGTTCCAAACTGAAAGTAGATTAAGAAGAACCCTGTCCAGACAGTTCCAAAGTGAAAGTAGATAAAGAAGAACCCTGTCCAGATAGTTCCAAAGTGAAGTAGATAAAGAAGAACCCTGTCCATACAGTTCCAAAGTGAAAGTAGATAAAGAAGAACCCTGTCCAGATAGTTCCAAAGTGAAAGTAGATAAAGAAGAACCCTGTCCATACAGTTCCAAAGTGAGAGTAGATAAAGAAGAACCCTGTCCAGACAGTTCCAAAGTGAAAGTAGATAAAGAAGAACCCTGTCCATACAGTTCCAAAGTGAAAGTAGATAAAGAAGAACCCTGTCCAGACAGTTCCAAAGTGAAAGTAGACAAAGAAGAACCCTGTCCAGACAGTTACAAAGATAAAGTTAAAGACAAAGTCAAAGAGGATCAAGTCAAAGAATATAAAGTTAAAGAAACATTGTGAATTGTACATATGTAAATAGAGCCTTTTGAGATTTCGGATTAGCATATAAGAAAATAAAAGGTCATTATTATTAGAAAGGCTGAGAGTGATCTTTCTCTAGGATTTCAATGACTGGTAGTCATTCTTAGATACAACACAAAGACTTAACAACCCGGAAACAAAGCATCAATCAAAAGAATGGCTCGATAAAGAAGAACCAAAACTAAAGAAAGCTGGATTCTCAAAATTCAAACTCAAGGTTCTGTTGGTAGCTTTTTATGACATAAATAACTAGTATACCATTCTTCAAATTAAAGATACTTCGGCCAGTAAATCTTTTTTGTTGACTCGACGTTTCGACAAAAATCTTTTGCTCTCGTCAGGAGCGAACAAAAATTAAAGCATCGGCAAAGCTCCGAGGAAAAAATATTTTTGTCTGAACGTCGAGACAATAAAAAAGATTTACTGGCCGAAGTATCTTTAATTTGAAGAACTATGAATGCCGGCCAGGCAGCCTCTATCTTTACGATAGTACGAGGTGTGTTCAAAAAGTATCGCGACTTTTGTGTTTTTTCAAAAATTATTTATTTATTCATGAATACCTATTTTGTCCCCTTCAAAGTAATCCCCATGAGATATTATACACTTGTGCCAACGGTTTTTCCAATCTTCGAAGCACTTCAAAAAATCATAAAAAAAAATCTTTTTCAGCTCCTCCTTCGATGCCCTCTTTATCTCGTCAAGCGTAGCGTAACGTCGTCCTTTCATGGGCCTCTTCAGTTTAGGGAACAAGAAAAATTCACAGGGGGCCAGATCTGGGGAATACGGTGGCTGCGGAATCATTAGTGTGTTGTTTTTGGCCAAAAAATCGCGCACAAGCAACGATGTGTGAGCAGGGGCGTTATCGTGGTGCAAAAGCCAATTTTTGTTCTTCCACAAATCCGGGCGTTTCTGGCGGATTTCTTCGCGCAAATTGCGCATAACTTGCAGGTAATATTCCTTATTGACCGTTCTACCCTGTGGCAAGAACTCATGATGCACCACGCCCCTGCAATCGAAGAAAACTGTCAGCAAAACTTTCACATTCGACCGAACTTGGCGCGCTTTTTTCGGTCTTGGTTCGTGCGGCAGCTTCCATTGAGATGATTGAGCTTTGGTTTCCACGTCATAACCATAAACCCACGCTTCGACACCAGTTATGACCCTCTGGAGCAAATTTGGGTCGTCGCGGACAGAGTCCAACATCTCATTAGCAATGTTCATGCGATGCTGTTTTTGGTCGCAATTGAGCAATTTTGGTACGAATTTCGCGGCGACCCGTCTCATGCCCAAATCATTGATAAAAATCGAATGGCACGAGCCAATCGATATGTTTAGTTCCTCAGCAACTTCTCTAACGGTGATTCGACGATTGGCCAATATCATTTTCTCCACTTCATTAATTTTTTCGTCTGTTGTTGAAGTGCTCGGGCGTCCGGCACGCTCTTCGTCGTTCACATCTTCTCGGCCTTCTGAGAACATTTTGTACCACCGATAAACGTTGTTTCGGTCCAAGGTAGCTTCTCCGTATGCCACAGTCAAAATTCGGAATGCATCCGCGCACTTAATTTCGTTTTTCACACAAAATTTGATACAGGTTCTTTGATCCATTTTTTTTAATAGGTAAAATTCGAAGACGATCCAAAACACCTGCAAGCAAAGCAGCTGTCAACAATTAAGTGAACATTCAAAATGGCCGAGCTTGTCGGCATAAGTGAGAGACATGAGTACCAACATAAAGCCACAAAAAGATCGAAATTCGAATATACGTAACCCGCGAAAATTCAAAAGTCGCGATACCTTTTGAACACACCTCGTATACCATTGTTGTTGTTGTTTTTGTCGTTTTCCTCTTCATTGGAAAATGGTTGCCGTTGTAACGAAGAATCATACGCGTTAAAAATAGTTTAAAGAATCAAAGATTTTAATATCTTAAAAAGCTTATATTAAAAAGACGTTTCAACGTCATATCACCAGTATACCATGTACTTTCATCAACAATTCTAGTCAACGAGGCGGTATAGAATGTTATGTATCTGGTATTGAAGGATCGAGATTGGATAATGCTGGGCGTCATATCCTGTTGATGAATCAATACCTGATATCGAGAATTCAACATGGAATGCGATCAGGACGTTAAGCTGCTGAGGAGGCGACTTCAGGAGACAACGCCGTGCTGAAAACATTCAATGACGGTCCTCCAATATAAATTCCTATATATGGTATTGAAGGATTGTCATTGGATGATGCTGGGCGTCATCTCCTTTTGATGAATCGATACCTGGTATTGAGGATTCAGCATGTGATGCGATGGAGACGTCAAGCCACAGAGGAGGCGACTTCAGGAGGCAACGTCGTGCTGAGAACGTTCAATGATGGTCCTATAATATCAATTCCTATATCTGGTATTGAAGGACCGTCATTGGATGATTTTGGGCGTCATCTCTCGTTGAAGAATCGATACCTGATATCGAGGATTCCACATGGGATGTGATCGGGACGTTAAGCTGCTAAGGAGGCGACTTCAGGAGACAACGTCGTGCTGGGAACATTCAATAACGGTCCTCCAATATCAATTCCTATATATTGTATTGAAGGATCGACATTGCATGATGCTGGGCGTCATCTGCTGAAGAATCGATACCTAATATCGAGGATTCAACATGGGATGCGATGGAGGCCTCAAACTGCTGAGGAGGCGACTTCAGGAGGCAACATCGTACTGAGAACATTCAATGACGATTTTATATACCAGATAGCCGAGGTATAAGGAGACAGAGAACGACAATGTAATGGTGGAAGGGAACAGTGGAAAGATTGAAAGGGGCAGTACGGAGGCCGAAGGGGTCAACGATGAAGTGGGAGGGACATCAAGACGCCAGCAAAAAAAGGAGGAGCCATCACCAAGGAGGCAGGACAACCAACAAGAGGCGACAACCAGGAACTGAAGTATGCCCTCTAAAAGTAAGACCATCAAAATTATTTTATATATATTCATTCATGATAAAATTGGGAAAAACTTATAAAATTACAAAATATTTTCTCATAATTAGTTTCTTTTATTTTAAATTGCTAGCTTTCAAGCGACAATCGCTCTTCAAGGGCTTGAAAAAATATCGACTATATCTAACAAGAAATTTTGTATTTGTAAATATTTCTTGTTAGATATAGTCGATATTTTTTTAGGCCTTGAAGAGCGATTATCACTTGAAAGCTAGCAATTTAAAATAAAAAGAAACTCGTTGTGAGGAAATATTTTGTAATTATATATATTCATATTTCCATATTTATTCTATATATCAATATTCCATGTATAACATGCTTTGTATTTATTTATGTGAAATTTTTAATTATTCTTTGATTTTTCTTCATAGTTAGGCAGACGGCAACACTCTACTTTCTTTTTGTAATTTTGCATAAGTTTTTTTTGTTTATATTGATGGGAATCTCTTATGGTTCAGACAATGAAACAACAAATAACAAGTTTACTTACAGCTGAAGTGGTTTTAAAGAATTAGGCGATTTTACCTTTTATGAAAGTATTTTAAATTTATTATTTTCAAAGAGAGATAGAAAAGAACATTTAACAATTTACATAACAATTACTAATTTTGTAAACAAAACCAACACGCCTTTGTTCTAGTTTTTATATTACAGTGTTGTCAGTCTAAAAGTATTTCAAGATCATTGATTTACTATTCTTCTTTTTTTCCAACATTCCCTCTTAAATCAGTGATCTTTTCACATTCAACAGTTTCTTCACTTGACTTATGTTTTAAATGGTTGTCATAAGAAGGGATTTGAATTTGTCAAAATTTGGTCCGGCTAGAGGGTTTGTTAGGATGTCTGCAATTTGGTGTTCTGTTGGACAATATATCAGGTTAAACATTTGAGCTTGATCTTTTACAAAATGATATTTGACATCAATATGTTTAGTATTAGTGGTGAATTGGCCTGATTTTTTATAATTTTTTATAGTACTTTGGTTATCAACATAGAGATTTATATCAAAATTATCTGGAATTAATTCTTCTAATAGGGATCTTATGTATGACACTTCTTTGCATGCATCTGCTGCAGCAATGAACTCTGCTTCAGTGCTTGAAAGGGCAATTACAGGTTGCTTCCTGGAGCACCAACTTATAGGACCTCCACATAAGTAAACTACATATCCTGTGGTACTTTTTCTAGTTTTAATATCTCCAGCAAAGTAAGAATCACAATACACATTTAATTCAAATGGCATCTCTCCATCATATGATATGCCTAAATTGGTGGTGTGATTTAAATATCTTAGGGTTCTTTTGATGTTTATAATATCTTGAGTTGTAGGATCATGCATTGACCTGCTTTCAAAATTTGTGGCAAAGGTCATGTCTGGTCTGGTTTTGTTTGTCAAATATAAAAGGCTTCCAATTGCTTGTCTGTAGGGAAATTTGATATCATTTGATATTTCTAAGTTTTTATCTAATTCTTTTACTACATCTGTAATGGGAGTGGGTACTGGTTTTGAGTTTTGCATGTTATATCTTTCAAGAACTGATTTTGCATAATTTTCTTGTGAAAGTAAAATTTTATTTTTTTCCCTCAAAACACAAATTTATTCCCAAAAAAGTTCTTGGATCATTGTTTATTTTAACTTCAAACTCTTGGGATAGTTTTTCTAAAATATTATTTAATTCTTCTTCATTATCTCCCATTAAGATACCATCATCTACATATATTGCAAGGTACATATTTCCTTTGTTGGTTTTAAAAAGACATGGCTCTGATTTTAGTTGTATGAAATCTTGGGATTTGAGAAAGGTTTTTAATCTTTCATTCCATTTTAATGGGGCTTGCTTTAAACCATACAATGCCTTTCTTAACCTGCATATGTTCCCTTTATAACCTTCTGGCAATTGAACATATATTTCTTCATCCAAAAACCCATATAGAAAAGCTGTTTTTATGTCAAATGTTTTAAAAACAAACCTTCTCTTAGCCATTAGAGCAAAGTATATCCTTAAAGAGACAGTGCTTATAACTGGACTGAATGTCTCATCATAATCAATGCCTGCTTCTTGTTCAAAGCCTCTTACAACTAGTCTTTCTTTGTAGCGGCCATCTTCTTTCACTTTAAAGAGCCATTTAGAGGTCAGAATCTTCTTGTTTGACGCTTCATTTTCTTTTACTATTTCCCAAACTTCATTTTTGGCAAGAGACTCCTTTTCTTCTTTTATTGCCTTTTTCCATTTTTCTTTATTTGGACCAGATATAGCTTCCGAATAAGTTAGAAGAGCTGATTCTGTTGTTCCGTCCCGTTCTAAATAGAAGTCTTCACATCTTGATGGTGTTTGTAAACTATTTCTTGGTCTAAGATTATATTTTGAAGTACTTGGTTTTGTAGGGATATCTTCTTTGTCTTCAGAGACTTCTGGTAGACTTGGTTCTTCATTTAATTCTATTTGATCTTCAGATTCTTCTTCTGGTTCGACAATAGGTATTTTTTCTTCTTTATTTATACATCCTTTATCTAAAAAAATTACATCTCTAGCTGTAAAGATTTGTTTGCTTTGTTCATCCCAAAGGCGATAACCATTTGGTGCATAACCTATAAAGGTACATTTTTTACTTCTGTCTTCCAATTCCTTTATGTGTTTTAGGGTTTTGACATAAGCTTCACAACCAAAAAGTTGTAAGTTTGACAAATTTGGTCTTTTGTTGAACCAAAGTTCTGCAGGGGTTTTCTCTAATTCTTGAGTAGGGCTTCGGTTCAGCAAATAGGCTGAAACCCTTACAGCTTCTCCCCACATGTATCTTTCTACACCAGAATCAATCAAAAGAGCTCTAGTTTTCTCCATCAGGGTTCTATTTAATCTTTCGGCTTTGCCGTTTAGCTGAGGTGAGTGAGGTATGGTGAGATCCATAATGATTCCTTTAGCTTTGCACCAGGATTTTATATCTTCATTTACATATTCTCCACCATTGTCACATCTTATTTTTGAAACTTTTAGATTCATTTGGTTTTCTGCTTCTGTAATAAATTCTTTTAGATATCCTTTTACTTCATATTTATTTTGTAACAAATACACATGACAAAAATGTGTGTAGTCATCAAGAAATGTTAGAAAATAGTTTTTGTTGTCATGGGTAGTGGGATCTAAAGGTCCACATACATCTGTTTGGATTATTTCTAAGGGCCTTTTTGATTTTGTTCTAGTGGAATTGAATGGCTTTCTTACCTGTTTAGTTTTAATGCATGTTTCACATATTTCATCTTGACTTATTTTTTTCTATGTTTATTCAATTAACCATAGATTTTAATTGTTTTAAGCTTGAAAAACTTATGTGACCCAATTTTCTGTGCCATTTTAGCATTTCTTCATTTTGGGTAGCTGTTAGGTGAGATTATTCAATTTCGGGGTTTTCTGTTTCTATATTTATTGTATAGAGTCCATTTTCCTGTTTTTCTCCTTCTAAAACTTTTTTTCCATTTTTTACGACAAATACCTTTTCATCTTCAAAGACGACTTTGCCTTTATTTCTGGTAATGGCACTTACTGATAGTAAATTATTTGTCAAGTTTGGTACAAACATCACCTCCTTGAGATCACATTTTTTCCCTTGAATTTTTCCGACTGATTTTGCTATTAGAGTTTCTTCCTTTTTTGCTATTGATATTTTTGAGTTGCAATCTACTTCATCTAGTAAAAACTTTTTACTATTTATCATATCGCTTGTTGAGCCACTGTCTACAATGAATTCTAGCAATTCCTCATTTTTACATTTTAAAGTCTCTCCTGCAAAAAAGGACAATTTTTCTTCATTTTTGTTTCTGAAAAAGCAATCCTTTTCTTTATGATTTGTCTTTTTACAAATTCGGCAAGGAATATTTTCCTGGAATTTATTTTGACATTTCTTAAAGAAGCATTGGTCTTGAGCATGATTTGTCTTTTTACAGATGGTACACCATTTTTTATTTACTCTACAGTATTTTGCTAAGTGCCCGCTCTTTTTGCAGTTAAAGCACTGCTTTACTTTAGTAGCACTCATGGCTATTCCCTCTTCAGGCTTTACTTTTTGTTTAGTTTCTTCAAGTGATAGTCTTGATATTAAGTTTGTTAACGTTTTCTCACTTTTTGGTGTCGAGTCCCATGCTGTGCTGAAGTAATTAAAGTAGTCTGGCAAAATGCTCAGTATTTTAGAAATTACAAAGCTTTCCTCTATTTCTTGTTTTACATTATTTAGTTTGAATACTAAATTTTGCATTCTGCTTATATTTGTTGCCATATCTGTATTTTTGTCAAATTTGAATCCATTAAATTCTTGTAGTAATTTGTATTTTAATTGCTCATCTTCTCTTTGATAAATGGCTACTAGTTTTTCATACATTTTTTTTGAAGTTTTGCAATTTAGAATATGTGTTAAAACATTCTTTTCAATGGTTAACATTATGTATTTTTGTGCTTTGGCGTCTTTTAGGCTCCATTTATCTTTTCCAGTTTCATCTTTCAAGTCTTCAAACAACGATTTTCCATTTACAATATCTAGAAGACCATTTGCTTTGAAAATAATTGTTATCTGAAAATTCCACAAATCCAAAATTTTCAGGATTTTTAAGTCTCACAATATTTGCGATATCTTCGCTGACAGCCATTTTTTTAAATTTATATTTTATCCTATATTTTATATATATTTTACCGCGATTCAAAAATGAACCACGCTCTGCTACCTTGTTGGGAATCTCTTATGGTTCAGACAATGAAACAACAAATAACAAGTTTACTTACAGCTGAAGTGGTTTTAAAGAATTAGGCGATTTTACCTTTTATGAAAGTATTTTAAATTTATTATTTTCAAAGAGAGATAGAAAAGAACATTTAACAATTTACCTTACAATTACTAATTTTGTAAACAAAACCAACACTCCTTTGTTCTCGTTTTTATATTACAGTGTTGTCAGTCTAAAAGTATTTCAAGATCATTGATTTACTATTCTTTTTATTTTCAACATATATATTATGATTAACCTTGTTGTAATTAAATTAAATATTAAAACACAGAGTATTGGGACTATCCCTTATTTTTAAATTGGAAACGTTACACCATGTTACGACCGATTTCTATATCTTTCTATTATAATTTGGTGTTCCTCTTCAAAATACTTGATTATTCTCATGCTATTTAAAAAAGTGGAATTATAGAAAGCTTTTTCTCTGAGAAAATATCACTAAACATGGCTTGACTATAAGAAGCTCTTACATAGACCATAACTTAACGTTTACTAATATTATTTTGGGGTACATGGCTTAAAAGTTTTCTATCGAATATTTTAGATTTTATATTTATGCAATTTCTAATTTTTATGTCAAATTCTGAATTGTATTACTATATTTTAGAATGCTTTAAATTATAATTTTTTGTTTGTATTATATACCATAAAGTTTTTTTTTGTTTAATTAAAAACATTATTCGTAGGGCAAACATTAACTTGGGGAGATCCCGAAGAAGCAGGTACCAATTAATCCGCCTTCTACATGCTATTCTGGAAGCATTTTAAGGCACAATTGTACACAGGGACAACACATGCGAACAGCCCGCTGCATCTGGTAACAGCGCGCCGCTTGCGAGGGAACCAAGGAAGCGCCAAACACACCTAGAGCTCCAAAGCACCCAAGGCTTCAAAAATAGGTGATCATCAGCGATCATCAGCAGGGTTATAATTTATAATTGTAATAAATAGTATCAGGATTTTTTGTATTATATTAAATTTGTATTTATTTTATATAATAAAAATATCTATTTTAATAAACTTTAAAATACCTTTATATCAAACTTCAAATATTATCTTTAAGAGGTAAAAACTGTTATATACTTGAATAACAAATATTTAAATTATGAATTAGTAAGGAATACCATTACATATATGCACAAATATTATAAAATATCCTTTAATGGAATTAAAAAAAAATATTATTTGACCTATAGAGGGTTTTTTTTTATCCTAAAGACTTATCCTATAGAGGTAAATTACCTTAAATTTTACTTCCGTGTAAAATTTCATCACTTTGAATTTTTAAGGACTCACATTTTCAAAAGTCTTTGAATAAAATTTTATTATATTTCATCATACATATATATATTTGGATATATTATTTATTTATATTCATTTAACCTTTATATTTTATAGTAGAGATTATAAAGGGGGAAAGATAAATATATAATTTGACCAATTAATGAAATATTTATTTATTGTCTTCATTTTTATATATTTTTATTGAAGGTTATAGGTGATTTATATATAAATTTCGTTTTTGATATTGTTAACATATTGTGTTACTGCAATAGAGTATATATTGAATGAGGTATTTGATATCTCTCTTTTTAAATATAATATATATTTCGTTTCAAATATTTATATACAAATAATTTTGTTAATTGATTTTAGGTTAAAATTGTATTATAGATTTAAATACTTGTTTGTTGTTTCTTTATTTTGTATCCTCTACGGAGAATCTGTATAAGACTAACATAAATTTCATATCAATTGATTTCAATCTTTTGGAAATAATACAAGTTTTTCTCGCTCTCTCTTTGGATATGAGTTTCTTTTAATTTTTATTAATGCAATCTCAATCTTTCAGGTATTTCTTCCCTTCTACAGGAGTACATAAAATGAATAAGAATTTGAAGCATTTATGCATGAATGTTTCTTTTTAAATATAAAACTAATTTCTTATATTTGAAAAGAAACATTAGGGCTTAAATTCTTCCTTTTCTTATATATATATATGTTATAAATAAAGATGAATGAGATTTCTGTTGTATTTTAGAATTGTTGAGATTATGCTATTGTAATGCAGTCGTGGTTAAAAATCTTGAAATAAAAATAATAATAGTTTTGATCAGAGGTTGCTTTAATTGAGCTAAGGAATTATAAAAGACATAATTTGGTTAAAGTACTGCCTGGCTTAAGGCGTAAGAATAAAAAAATGAAAAGGTTATTTACATAATGTACAAATGTTTTGAGCCAGCCATCGGGGAAGAGAAAATATCTTTATTTTACGGGGCTGCTAACCAAAATGAATGATTTTTGAGCCCCGATGGACGCATAAAGCGGAATATATACAAAGCACAGTTGGAGAGGCCTGGGGATGGGTGGCCAGGGTATCGTCGCCAGGTGAGGCCAGGAGAGCCAGGATTTAGAGGAAGATCAGGGGAGGGGGGGGGTGGGGGGGGGGGGCAGGGTGGTGATCCGCGGAGTTCAGGGGGTGGCAGAGACGGGTTCAATGGTGTTGAGCCCAGGGGTGACCATGGAGAGCAGACATACCGCAATGATTAAAGTATATGATTTTTAAGCCCAAAAGATGTATCAGGCAGACAAGCCGCAATGCACAATATCAAAGTACCAAGGTGCTGCACGCAACCAAGGCTGTTCAAAAAGGTTAGATTCCCCAGGCCAGGGAAAATAAAAGAAAGACAGCTGTTGTTTAAATAAGAATATTAGATAAAGCGAGACTGATTCAGCAACTGATGGGAAAAGATAGATTTTTTTTTGTAAAATGAATATATAAAAGTTTTAGATAAGATTACTGGTGAGGGTACCAGTACTAAGACAACCAACCAGAAAAGTACACCATAGATTGCATAGCGCGTTCAAATGGGTCGCTGCGTAAGTCGATTTCTCGAGCAGCCCGCGCCGTCGAATCGCCAAACCATTTGCCCTCTGTCCTTGGGTTACAGAGACAGCGTCAGGGACGATCACATACGCAGGGCAGGTCGCGAAACCGATCTTAAACAGCGGCACATGCCAGAGTTACGTCTACGAGCGGCCGCCAATGACCGGTGTTAACCATGGGGTGAGGAGTCCGAGTCACTCAGGTGATCGGAATCCTCCGCGCGGACGCGTGGCTTAAGTCTATCAGCAGCCTTTAGGAACTCCAGGCAGGCTCGCCAAGTGCTCCTGTTGAAAATAAAGTCTTTGAGTGACCGCGGAGTGTACCCTAATTCTTCTGCACAGGTGGAAAGAAGGGGGAATCTAAGGGCATCAAGGCTGCTGCACTCAAGCACGATGTAAGACAGAGTTTCTTCCCTGTCAGCGTCGCAGTAAGGGCAGGAAGGAGCGTCAATGACGTCTATCCTGTGGGCGAAACTGTCCGTCCACGTGTGTCCCGATAGCAGGCCTACCACAATGTGCTCGCTAGGGACGATGTACGCATACCTTTTGTCTAAAAGACTCATTGGAGTAAGGCCAAAGCGGGTGTGGATAGAAGGAGCTAGAGAGAGGAATCTGCTTTCCCATGCTTCACGCGCCCGGCCGTAGATTGCCGATTTTACAAACGACAAAGGAGCGAGTTTGTAACAGCTTGGGTCAGCAGACTCAGCACCCCGCTTTGCGAGTGTGTCCGCAATGTCATTATCCACGTTCCCACTGTGGCCCTTGATCCATTGTATGGTGCATCTGTTCCCATTGCGATTCAATCGCGAAATCAGTATCAGAGCTCTGTCGATAAGGTAATTACCAGTCTTAAAGTTCAGAACTGACTTCACGACTGAGAGGTTGTCCAGGAAGAAAAACAACGAGTTTTTATAGGTGAAGCATGACCTCTGGCGGTCGATTTAACAGAGTATTTGGGTCTATGAAATATAATTTTTTTAAATAGAATAATATTTTAATATAACATACTAGACGGGTGACCCGGGCTTCGCCCCGGGATTGACCCGTGTGCATATCTACCCGAGTGATATATATTTAGATAAGATTTTTAAAAATAATTGTTTGTTATTAGCATTATCTATTTGTTTGCATCAGCATAATTTAATCTAATCTTTGATAGAGGGCGCTGTTCGTGAGCTAAGTAGAATAATTTGAATATATAGTTTTAATAATTAATTTATATATATTTTTAAAATAGCCTATCGTCTTCCCCGTATTTTTTTTACCTATGTATGGAAATTTTGGTTTGAATTAGTGAACTACTGCGAATTTGTATACTGGACATACAAACAAACAAAAAAACATACAAACATTGATTTTTTATATATATATAGATATTATAACCATAGATTTGGCCCAGCCACTTTGCCAGCTAAACAACTCTTTGGCAGATTGTCAAGATTCCATTAGATCCCGTGTGGATCTCATGGAATAAAGTCCGTCCTAGGCTGACGAGGGCCATTAGCCCGAAACCATGGTCTCTAGGTGGACGCTAGACTTTTGACGTCTATTTTGACGGGAGAGGCGACCTTAGTCTCTTTACATTCTCATAAATGGAGAGAGAGAGATTGAGATTGAAAATACTTTATTTCAATGTTCATATAATATTATATAAGGTTAAACACAAAATTGAATAAATATGAATAAATAAGGATAAATATAGATAAATAGATGTAAAATATAAAATTGGTAAATATACATATATATATAATATATATAAAGAGACAAAGGTCGCCTCTCCCGTCAAAATAGACGTCAAAACTAGACGCCATATATTGACCGTCACCGCAACTAGCGGCCTCGGGTCGGTGACAAAGCCAGTTGACAAGCTAGTTGCGGCGACGGTCAATAGATGGCGTCTAGTTTTGACGTCTATTTTGACGGGAGAGGCGACCTTTGTCTCTTTATATCAATATCCTCCCGGCAAAATTTCCATCTATATAAAATATATACAAAATCTTCATTGGTGGTGTCTACTACGGGAAAGACTCCGCCACCGATGGACTGCGAGTTCTTTCCCACAGAGTAGGCAGGTCGATGTGATGGCTGGTGTTACCCACCTCAAGACCAAGATGGTACTTGTAGATGGTAGCCTTCGCTACACTGGTCAATCTCATTGCCTCGGGATGGAGGCCGACGCCGAAGAGCAAGGCTTGCAGATCGAGGGGCACTTCGCAGGAAGCAAACACCCAGAGAAAGAGAGAGCGATAAAACTTAAGGAAGTTTTATATTGTCACTGAATAATTATTTTAAATATTCTGTGGTATATCATCATTAATATTTGCATAGTCATCACCCCTTACCATTCTTGTATATTATTACTTGTAAATACATTTTTAGAAATAGTTTGCATTTTATAAATGAATTATTTTTACTTAAACTTTTGTTATACTCGTTATCACTACCGTGACAACTGGTGGAGAAGCTGGAATATTCCCTCGACGCCCAAGCCGTTAGAAGAAGCCGAAGACTACAAGGACTAGAACCTGAAGAAAACATCGCTATGGTCAAGCAAGAGACACAGACAAAAATGGGTCAGTACCACTTTCAACCTTTTAGAAATCCTTCTATTTTTACTGGAGAACGCAACCAGAATCCTGAAAAATGGTTGAAAGAATTCCATCGCGTCGCTCGCTACAACTGCTGGGATGATTCAATGTGCCTCGCAAATGTTTATTTTTTCCTCCAAGGAACAGCGCACAGATGGTACGAAAATGTTGAAGAGAAAATTAATTCATGGGATATTTTTGTGAAAATGTTTTCTCAGAATTTCGGACATCATGTCACCTAAAAAGATCAGCTCGCAGAGAACCTCAAAACTCGAGCTCAGGGGAAGGAGGAGACCAGTGATTCCTACATTCAAGATGTTCTCCATCTGTGCAGAGAAGTGAATCCGGCTATGATGGAAAATGAAATAGTCGCACACTTGACGAAAGGGATATCGGAGGAGATATATCAGTCAATAATCATTTTAGACATCGCAACTATCGATGAGTTCATCAAATGGTGCCGTAAAATCGAGGCTTCAAATAAAAAACGTGTAAATAAACGTGTAGTATTCGACAGACTACCGAATGTTGCCGCCATCGATTCAGCAGACTCTGAATCAATGGAAGACTTAATCCGACGCATCGTGCGTGAAGAAGTTCATCGCGCACTAAATCCCGAGTCAACTACCCCTGAACCATCTTCTCTAAAAGAAATTATCCGAGAAGAGATTGAAAAAAACGTAGCTTCAATTTCGAAGCCTATTCAAAGGCCTCCGCCACGACAGTCGTACCCCAACCAAACACGTACATTCAGCCAGGTTCCACGACGTTAGTACCCTACCCAAACACCCATATAAAACCAGACGCCACCACAACGAAGAACGGATGAATGGAGGACGCATGACAACATCCCAATATGTTTTAATTGCGGCCGCCCAGGCCATGTTAAGCGATATTGTAGAGAACGACGACAATGGACGCAGAGACCCGAAGGACATGCACCAAGCACCCAAGAACCTCAAATGGGTAACCACCAAGCCATAAGAAGCCAAATCTACCGCAGACAATCGCCGCATCCAAACAGAGGAAGATCCCCAAGACGCCAGTCCATTTCCCCAGGCCGCCATACAAGCCAATCCCCACGCCGCTACAATCTAGAAAAAAACTAAGCGTCGCGTCTTCTTTCGAGGGGGAAGCCGCGGGTGTGAAAAACCCTCCATCGTCGACAGCCGCTAAATTACAACAAAATTATGTCGAAATCATCATTGATGACATTGCATTTTCTGCTCTGGTCGATTCAGGTTCCTCTTTTTCAGTTATCTCTGATGGATTAAGACGACAATTAAAAAATACCATGTTCAAGGATAGCGGAATGACTCTGAAAGTTGCTGATGGCAAGAATGTTACATCGATCGGCCGATGCACAATCAGCTTGAGCATCAATGGATTGGAACAGCCGCTTGAGTTTATCGTCCTCCCTAATAGTAACCCAAGTATTATCCTCGGATGGGATTTCCTAGAGGCATCAAATGCCGTGATTGATTGTGGACACGCCGAAATCAGATTGGAAGAGGCCAAAGCTGTACTAAATTCACCAGCCTCCACGGGAAAGGTTGTGGCTAGCAGAAGCGTCGTAATCCCAGCCGAATCTACCAAACTAATAAATGTTATGAGTGAAGAGCTTAATGGGCAAAACAGGTACTTTTTGAACCTTCGAAGTTGAACCTGTGGACCAACCAACCAGGAGACGCAAAACAAGAGACCTGGTCCATGTACTGAGAATGAAACCCTACCATGATCCTGAGGACCAAGCTGATCTGTTCAAGTGATAATTACAGCGGGACGCTGTTCATCTAGGAAGGGGGCAATGTCACTGAATAATTATTTTAAATATTCTGTGGTATATCATCATTAATATTTGCATAGTCATCACCCCTTACCATTCTTGTATATTATTACTTGTAAATAAATTTTCAGGAATAGTTTGCATTTTATAAATAAATTATTTTTACTTAAACTTTTGTTATACTCGTTATCACTACCGTGACAATATTTTAAAAAACCCTATCGTATTTTTTTAAAGGTATTGTCATGTACTCTTCTACCTAATATCCAATAGGTAGTGTAGTTTCTATTAAAAGATATTGTATGCTACTGTTATATATTTGTATAATATTATTACAGAATTATCATAAGAACTAAATACACGAATATCTCACGCTGTATATTGATTACATCACACAACAACAGCCAAGTCCTTGGTCAAAACCATATATATTGTATATTACAGGAACTCTTCACTATTTTGTGTATCAGGAGAAACTAATCTTCAAATTAAACTTGTTGTATGATTTAATAAATAAGATCTTTTGATAAAAAGGATTTGTGTATGTTTGTCCAGGACGATGTTTCGAATGTTCCGCGAACAACAGCTGATGGAGCCTCCAGCAATCCACTGGTTTCATCAATCCCTGCCATTATCTGGTCTCTATCTGGATATTCGTTTTGTGATTGTGGTGTTCTTCACCAGCGTTCTACTGATGACGGCTGCAGGAGGTTTACTGGTCAGTGGATCACGACATCCTGATCATGGCGTGTTAATGCTAGCATCAGGTCTTTTGGGTGTTGGTCTGTTCCTCTTTACGCTCTCACTAACCGTCTTCTTCTCCCTGTTATGGTGTCTTCGTCCAGCCCGACCGCCACCAGAACCTCAAGAGCTTCCTCTTCGACCATCTTCATCTACCTTCGTATAGATCCATCCCCTGATATATCTTCATTGAACTCATTATTGTATCATTGGTTTAAATAAACATCTTTAGAGGTCGCGATAATCATTGTTCTTAAAGTAAGAGACACTCTTCGATCAATTTTAATGCCTTTCTATATAAAGTTTATTTTAAATTTCTTTTTTTTTGTTCCTAACGAGAACTACGAAATTATTATAGACGTTATTTTAAGAAAAATGAATCTCCTTATCGTGAAACTGAAGGTTGCTGATGGCTTGCGCCATCTATCGGAATAAATATCAATTATTCTCGTTGATTTTTTAATTATTCCAGAATTGGCCAAATACCCATTCTTGATTAATCAAGAAAAGCTAATCACAGACGCGTTTCGGGCTGTTGACCCTCATCAT
Organism: Cordylochernes scorpioides; assembly: GCA_030710605.1. Classification (NCBI taxonomy): domain Eukaryota; kingdom Metazoa; phylum Arthropoda; class Arachnida; order Pseudoscorpiones; family Chernetidae; genus Cordylochernes; species Cordylochernes scorpioides. Next base: position 80,157,698 of record CP092863.1, on the reverse strand, counting down.
CGTGGTGAACTGTACCAAGCTGTATTATACGAAGGTACACACCTCAAAGAGTATCGCGACTTTTGAATTTTCGCGGGTTACGTATATTCGAATTTCGATCTTTTTGTGGATTTATGTTGGTACTCATGTCTCTCACTTATGCCGACAAGCTCGGCCATTTTGAATGTTCACTTAATTGTTGACAGCTGCTTTGCTTGCAGGTGTTTTGGATCGTCTTCGAATTTTACCTATTAAAAAAATGGATCAAAGAACCTGTATCAAATTTTGTGTGAAAAACGAAATTAAGTGCGCGGATGCATTCCGAATTTTGACTGTGGCATACGGAGAAGCTACCTTGGACCGAAGCAACGTTTATCGGTGGTACAAAATGTTCTCAGAAGGCCGAGAAGATGTGAACGACGAAGAGCGTGCCGGACGCCCGAGCACTTCAACAACAGACGAAAAAATTAATGAAGTGGAGAAAATGATATTGGCCAATCGTCGAATCACCGTTAGAGAAGTTGCTGAGGACCTAAACATATCGATTGGCTCGTGCCATTCGATTTTTATCAATGATTGGGCATGAGATGGGTCGCCGCGAAATTCGTACCAAAATTGCTCAATTGCGACCAAAAACAGCATCGCATGAACATTGCTAATGAGATGTTGGACTCTGTCCGCGACGACCCAAATTTGCTCCAGAGGGTCATAACTGGTGTCGAAGCGTGGGTTTATGGTTATGACGTGGAAACCAAAGCTCAATCATCTCAATGGAAGCTGCCGCACGAACCAAGACCGAAAAAAGCGCGCCAAGTTCGGTCGAATGTGAAAGTTTTGCTGACAGTTTTCTTCGATTGCAGGGGCGTGGTGCATCATGAGTTCTTGCCACAGGGTAGAACGGTCAATAAGGAATATTACCTGCAAGTTATGCGCAATTTGCGCGAAGAAATCCGCCAGAAACGCCCGGATTTGTGGAAGAACAAAAATTGGCTTTTGCACCACGATAACGCCCCTGCTCACACATCGTTGCTTGTGCGCGACTTTTTGGCCAAAAACAACACACTAATGATGCCGCAGCCACCGTATTCCCCAGATCTGGCCCCCTGTGACTTTTTCTTGTTCCCTGAACTGAAGAGGCCCATGAAAGGACGCTACGCTTGCCGAGATAAAGACGGCATCGAAGGAGGAGCTGAAAAATATTTTAAAAAATGATTTTTTGAAGTGCTTCGAAGATTGGAAAAACCGTTGGCACAAGTGTATAATATCTCATGGGGATTACTTTGAAGGGGACAGAATAGGTATTCATGAATAAATAAATAATTTTTGAAAAAAACACAAAAGTCGCGATACCTTTTGAACACACCTCGTAGACGTGTATGATTCTTTTAAAATTTAAACAATTACTACTGCCCTTATTGTAATGGAAAAATTAATCGGAGGGCCTGGTTTATTAGTGGTGAACTCTCCCAGCAGTTTTGCCAGTTTAATCTACCATACTGCTGTTATTATTGTATTTTTAGATCTTCTTTTTATACTGATGCTATTTTTTTCCATTACAGTAAGGGCAGTAGAAATTATTTAATTTTTAAAAGAATCATACGCGTCTATAATAGTTTCGAATTTTCATAATAGATGGCGCGCTAATGTATCATAACAAAATATTATGTCGAAATGATCTCTCGTTATTTCTGCCCCCAAGGACATGTTTATTGTTGTTGTTGCTGTATGGAGGATTGAATGTCAAGTGTCTAGAGAGGAGACGTCACCTTTCTAATCAGATGTTTACTGTACAACTCTGGTGCGTTATCATGTCCTTGGCTCTGGAACGGGTCACTGGCGGGAACTGCGGAGAACACCCTCGTCCTTGACATGTCTGGGTGACAATGGACAGACCTATAAGAAACACAAGTAGAAAAGAAGAGATTTTTTTATATAAGAAAATGACCGTACAAGCTTTCGGGGAAGACACCCTGTTGTTGTTGTTGTGTCCAATGAAGAGCCTCAGATGTCTCCATACATCTCTATCACAGCAGTGTTCTCTATCTTGGGTGTGTAAAGCTGCTGTTCTGGGTCCATGTCAATTTTCTGTTGTTGTTGTGTCCAAGGAAGAGCCTTAGATGTCTCCATACATCTCTATCACAGCAGTTACAATGTCCTCTATCTGGGTGTGTAAAGAGACGCCCTTCTATGGGTACAGAACGACACGACTGACAATAGTGGCCAAAAAAATCGTCATTAAATATATATATAACCCATTGAAGAGAAAACTAATTGGATTTCGGTTACTTAAAATGAACCCAAACTTATATTCATTGCTGACTTGTATAACCTTTACGTATCTACCTTCTAACGACCTCCAACTAGAGAATATATATATTACGATCAAGATACACAATGGACTGGAGATAATTTTATATGATGAACTAAACATTCGCACCAACCACCTTGGAGACTTTCTTAACCTGCTGGATATCCCAACTTTATTGTCGCGTAATCTTTCCTCAAGAGATATAATAACATCTACCCATGTTAATACTCTAGTTCCCCAGCGGCCCCTTTCCTGCTACTATCCCCCTTGACACATTGTAAATAACATTGCTGATTATTGTAACTATTGTATATACCCTCTTCTACTTGGAGAAGCTGTATAAGACCAAAAGGTCATAACAGGGACCTTTGTTGTTGTTACTACTGTTATTCTTGTATGTACCTTACATTTCTGTGCTTGGAGAATCCGTATAAGACTAAAATGTCTTAATAAAGCTTTTTGTTGTTGTTGATATATATAACCCATTGCCACTCGTATCATTCTGTACCCGTAGAAGGACATCTTGCCAGAAAGCTTGTACCATCATTCTCTAACATAAAGAAGCTCTTCTTCCTGACTTGTGTCTCTTATTCTATAGTGAATAGGGAGTTTGTCGTTGTCTTAATTGACAACTCTCACAATTGGTGTCCAGTCTAAAATATAGACGCGAAGAAGGAAAATACATTCATTATAAAAACACTACTGAATTATGAGTATACCAGAGTTAAATTCGAAACTAGAGCAATCCATAAATAGATATTTAATTAAAAAAGCATATATTGTATAAAAATATAATTTATTTACCGATATTTCAGTTGTGTGTGTGGCTGAACACGCAAACCTTATACCTTGAAAAAGGTTGGCATTCAGCCAACTGAAATATTGATAAATAAATTATTTTTTTGATCCAATATATGTCTTTTTAATTAAAAATACCATCATATCTGTTGACAAATATTCGGTTATATATATACCTCCCAAATGAAGCGAATAGGTCTATACCAGGGATCGGAAAACTTTTGAGTTGGAAGAGTCAAAAATTACAATTTACAAAATTTCAAAGTTTTTAAAGAGACAAACATTTTTCTTTCCAACAAAAATAGTACTCGTAAAATAATATTTGCATATGGAACTATATAAAGAGCCGTAGCTTCACATCAAAAGAGTCGCATGTGGCTCGTGAACAGCAGTTTGCTGACCCCTGGACTAGACTGATGGTTATGCAAATACAGAATTCTACTGTGGATGCTTCACTGGTCTACATTAATGGTTATGCAAATAAAAAAATATACTGTGGATGCTTCACTGGTCTACATTGATGGTTATGCAAATACAGAATTCTACTGTGGATGCTTCACTGGTCTACATTGATGGTTATGCAAATACAGAATTCTACTGTGGATGCTTCACTGGTCTACATTGATGGTTATGCAAATCAAAAATTATACTGTGGATGCTTCACTGGTCTACATTGATGGTTATGCAAATCAAAAATTCTAGTGTGGATGCTTCACTGGTCTACATTGATGGTTATGCAAATAAAAAATTCTACTGTGGATGCTTCACTGGTCTACATTGATGGTTATGCAAATCAAAAATTCTACTGTGGATGCTTCACTGGTCTACATTGATGGTTATGCAAATAAAAAATTCTACTGTGGATGCTTCACTGGTCTACATTGATGGTTATGCAAATCAAAAAATCTACTGTGGATGCTTCACTGGTCTACATTGATGGTTATGCAAATCAAAACTTCTACTGTGGATGCTTCACTGGTCTACATTGATGGTTATGCAAATCAAAAATTATACTGTGGATGCTTCACTGGTCTACATTGATGGTTATGCAAATCAAAACTTCTACTGTGGAGGCTTCACTGGTCTACAATGATGGTTATGCAAATAAAAAATTCTACTGTGGAAGCTTCAGCTCGACTGTAATGCTATCCCTTATGGTCTTCCGTTCACCCGTACACTGTAAGAACTTCCTGACCATCAGGTAGACTGGGAGAATCCACGCAGCCACGTGCGACAAGGTTTTATCGTGGCGGACTATCAGCCAAGGACGGATCAATCCGATAGCCATTCCAGGCCGAGATGCTGCGTTTCCTCATCTCCTGGATCTGGCGAGTGTTTCTCCGTGGACCCTGCGACAGAGGTGAGTGTATAGAACGAATGCTTCAAGCTTACAGGGATAGATTTCTTTAAAAAAAATTTAATCCACAAATCTTTCGTGCATACGAGAGAGAGATATTGATATTGAAACTGATTCATTACAATGTACATATAATATTATATAGGGTTAAATACAGAATAAATATGAATATGATTAAATAAGGATAAATATAGATAAATATAGATAAGAGAGAGAAAGTCCTGCTACAAGATATAAAACGTTCTACAATTTATCACCAAAATATATATAGTTTAAAGAAACATCCCTGAAAAACTGATGTTTACAACTTAATATTGATAACAGGTTTTGAAAAAAAATATTAAATGGGGGAGACTTTTGTTAAGCTTATATATATTCATACAGCAGCCACTCATGGAGACAAAACTTAAGAGAAAGTTTCATATTTCTGTTTTCTTTTTAAGGAGACACTAGATTTGACGTCTTTTTTGACGGGAGAGGTAACCTTTATCTTTTTAGATCAATCTTTTCTCTCTCTACCGGCAAAACTTCCATCTATACTCGTATATAAATTTTATTAAAAAATATTATTGAACAAACTCTGTGAAATCGACCGTCTGATAGAGCAACTTTACCCTATATAAATCAACTGCTTTTTTTCTTTTGGCCGGCAAAAACTTTGGTAAATATGTAAATACATATTTAAGTTTTATTTTATTTTATTCTTTGCGCCTCAAGTCCGGTTTTTTATTCTCAATTAAATCAAATAATGATTTGAAGTTATTTTTTAATTATATTTCCTAATTATGCACTTTGTGTTTTCGATAAAAAAAAATTTGTTCAGCATTTCTTTTATATATAATACTAGCGGACGTACCCGGCTTCGCCCGGGTTTTACCCGAGTAAAGGTTTGTCTAACGAATCTCTCGATAAAGTGAACATTTTTTCCCGGTCCCTTTAAAAATACTCGATAAGTTGAATAAAATCAATATTAATTGGTTCCCTCGGTAATTGGAAGTTAAAGGAATAGTATCTTGCCTTGGGATTGTATAATTATCCTTGTCTGAAATAAATTGCCGTGTCATCCTGAATTTTGTCTTTCCTAATTTTCTACATTACAAAATCATCGTATCATCATGATAATATTTAGAGCAGATTGTTGAATTATAACAGATAAATTAGAATATTTATCTTGATTATTTTTAGACGAAAAGTTATTTCAAAAATTTTATTTGCTAGAAACCTTCCCAGTACTATACTAAATAACTTCCCAAAGTTTCATGGCGTTCCAAAGAGTGGTTTGGTCAGGCATAAAGGACAGACAGACACACATACATTCATTTATCTATATTAATAAAATAGAAATTTCATAAGTGGACATCACTAAAAACTTTCGTTACAATGCATCAATATCAACCAAATTTTCAACATTTATGTAAAACGAGATGGAGCAGGTTTTGCTTAACATCAAAATATATTTCCTAACATTAACATGCGTAACTTCGCTGTTATCGATTAAATACAAACAAAATCAACAGAGTTAATTTTATTTATATATAAATACAAAAATAAAATTTAACAGAGTTAATTTTTTTACATACTAGCTAATAATCTCAATCTAAAAAAATATTCAAACAAGCAATTTTAAGATAACACCATATGTAAAACAGTCGGCCAAGAAAACATCAACGATATTACATCTTTCTCACATATTCACACACAATCTTGATTAATAATTAAAACTAATCTTTAACATTGTTTATTATACTTCATAATATATAATATTCGTTAGGCAAACTTTCACTCGGATAAAACCCGGGCGAAGCCGGGTACACATCCGCTAGTCTATATTAATAAAATGCAAATTTCATAAGTGGTGTTCGCTAAAAACTTTCGTTACAATGCATCAATTTCGACCAAATTTTCAACATTTATGTAAAACGAGATGGAGCAGGTTTTGCTTAACATCAAAATATTTTTCCTAACTTTAACATGCGTAACTTCGCTGTTATCGATTAAATACAAAAAAAAAAAAATCAACAGAGGTAATTTTATTTATATATAAATACAAAAAAAAAAAATTCAGCAATTCATTCAACTCAATCTAAAAAAATATTCAAAACAAGCAATTTTAAGATAACACCATATGTAAAACAGTCGGCCAAGAAAACAACAACGATATTACATCTTTCTCACATATTCACACACAATCTTGATTAATAATTAAAACTAATCTTTAACATTGTTTATTATACTTCATAATATATAATATTCGTTAGGCAAACTTTCACTCGGATAAAACCCGGACGAAGCCGGGTACACATCCGCTAGTATATATATATATATATATATATATATATATATATATATAGATGTGTTTTTTAAATTTTATTTTTATATAAAAAATCTTTTTACACATAGTACAAATAATTGTAAATATAAAATAGGCGTTAATGTTAAAATTCAAAATATTCATACCCTTATTTTACAAAATTTATTTTGTCCATTATTTAATTTTTTTTTCCCTATTGAATATAAGCAAAACAATATTTTAAAACTTAATTCTATTGACGTTATGTGGTGCTGAATTTGTTGTTGACACACTTTAAAATGTTATAATACCTTGATAAAGGTTGGCGTTCAGCCAACTGAATTAAAGATTTATTTATGGATTGCTCTATTTTCAAAACGATTTCCTAAAAATATGTGACGTCTGCAAACATTTGCATAATACTGATGTATTCAAAATAAAGCTTATAAATTCTTCTATCTTAGAAAAAAATTATCATAATACGCACACACACCAGAGCGAATGGCCACGCCTTTTTGAGCTCTGCCGCTTTTCGCCTTTGGCGTATGAAGAAATGCAGGATTGTGTGTCAAATGTGGTATTGGCGAAAATCCTTGGAAGAGCTGCACATGTGCCGGAGAGGCCCAGCTCAGAATTTCAAGCCATTGCAGAGTTATCTGCGAAAAATCCATTTACAGAACGAATTTTCTAATAAAATTGAATTTTTTCCTATGAAAAATAGACACTTCGGCCAGTTAGAGTTTTTTATTTTCTCAACGTTTCGACAAAAATATTTTGTCTTCGTCAGGAGAAGTAAATAAAAAAAAGCATTCGGCAAGGTGTTAAAATTCACTTCTCCTGACGAAGACAAAAGAATTTTGTCGAAACGTTGAGAAAATAAAAAAACTCTAACTGGCCGAAGTGTCTATTTTTCATATAAATATGAATGTCGGCCAGGCAGCCTCTATCTTCACGATAAGATTGAAGAAACTGCAAATTATTGAAATTCGCCTATTGGCAAAGAGAGAACAACAACAAAGCCTTTATTAGGGACACTCGTCCCATAAAGGATTCTCTTATATAGGTAAACAGAAGTAAACATTTATCTACAGAAGGTAGAGAATAACATCAATATTTTTTCTCAAGTTGGGTATATCTTCTCTGTTACGTCTTTTGATTGTGCTGTTCTCCAAAATTTGTGAAAGGTCAAATGTATTGGTCCTGATTTTCACTACTTTTCACAATAAAACATATTACGAATTGTTTTCATAAGCTAAATTTTGGTGGAGACTTACTCTTTCATCTTCCAAAGATGGACAGTAAAACGTGTAGTGTGGAAAGTCCTGTTGCTAAAGTCTTGCCACACACACACCGATTTAAAACAATGGAATGGACGATATACCTACGAGGAGATGAAGAGGATAGTGGAGGAAGTATGGAGAGATCATGTGGCCCACCCTCAGTAGAGGAAGGCATTGAAGGAGGGAGATATGGAGAAACCATGTGGCCCACCCTCAGTAGAGGAGGGCATTGAAGGAGGGAGATATGGAGAGACCATGTGGCCACCCTCAGTAGAGGAGGGCATTGAAGGAGGGAGATATGGAGAGACCATGTGGCCACCCTCAGTAGAGGAAGTCACTGAAGGAGGGAGATATGGAGAGACCATGTGGCCACCCTCAGTAGAGGAAGTCACTGAAGGAGGGAGATATGGAGAGATCATGTGGCCCACCCTCAGTAGAGGAAGACATTGAAGGAGGGAGATATGGAGAGACCATGTGGCCCACCCTCAGTAGAGGAAGGTATTGAAGGAGGGAGATATGGAGAGACCATGTGGCCCAACCTCAGTAGAGGAAGGCATTGAAGGAGGGAGATATGGAGAGACCATGTGGCCCACCCTCAGTAGAGGAAGGTATTGAAGGAGGGAGATATGGAGAGACCATGTGGCCCACCCTCAGTAGAGGAAAGCATTGAAGGAGGGAGATATGGAGAGACCATGTGGCCCAACCTCAGTAGAGGAAGACATTGAAGGAGGGAGATATGGAGAGACCATGTGGCCCACCCTCTGTAGAGGAAAGCACTGAAGAAAGAGGAGGGAAGTCTTGCCAAATGAGAAAGAGACAACAGGTTGTGTTCTCAGGGGAGAATAGTATGTGGAAGTATAAGGTTACTTAAGATTGAACTTTGCAGTTCTTCGGGGAAGATTTCTTCATTGACCGACTCGGCCGTGTTTGGTGCAGGCTGGAGGTATGTCGCCCGACGATGGCTCCTGCTTCAGGTGCTGCGTCGCCGCCTCGTTCCCCCACCCCCCAAGAAAGCAGGACACTTCACCAGCATGTGGCAAGACTTCGACAATTGCGGCTTCTTCGAGACAACAGCTGAATGGGGCGAGGAGCTTCCCAGACAACTAACAGAGGTGATATTAGCACAACAATCACAACAATGACAACAATTATCTTTGAAAGTTAGATTTATTCTGAAGAAAGCTTAACAAAAGCCCCCCATTCAATAAAAAATTCTCTATTACCAATTTTAAGTTGAAATCATCAATCTTCCAAGAATTTTTCTTAAAACCTTTTAGCGATTTATTTTATGGTGTTTTCTCCTGTAGAATGGATTTCATGTCCGAAAATAGAGTTTTCCCATGAGTATATATTGATTCTATCAACCAAAGTTTGAACAGGGGGTTCTACCTTAAAAGGAAACAGAAATACCTCTCTGAAAAAGAACGCATTAAATACTCATGAACAAAACTTAAGGAAGCGGAAAGTTTTATTGTCGCCAGTTGTTCATTTTTTTTCAAGGAGACAGATAATTTTGTTCATACTTGATTATCTCATATGTATTTACAATAAAGGTCACTGTAACACACACATCTTTCAAGTTATTGTCTGAATCTATATATATAGGCTTAAAGGTACAACTTCCTTAAGTTTTGTCCATGAGTGTATCTTTCAGAGTTATTGTCTCAATTCCGATATACATGCTAAAAGGTACACTTTTCTTAAGTTTTGTCCATGAGTGTATCTTTCAGAGTTATTGTCTGAATCCCGATATAGATGCTAAAAGGTACAACTTCCTTAAATCTTGTCTATGAGTGTATCTTTCAGAGTTATTGTCTGAATACCGATATACATGCTAAAAGGTACAACTTGCTTAAGTTTTGTCCATGAGTGTATCTTTCAGAGTTATTGTCTGAATCCCGACATACATGGTAAAAGTTATAACTTTCTTAAGTTTTGTCCATGAGTGTATCTTTCAGAGTTATTGTCTGAACACCGATATACATGCTAAAAAATACAACTTCCTTAAATCTTGTCTATGAGTGTATCTTTCAGAGTTATTGTCTGAATACCGATATACATGATAAAAGGTACAACTTCCTAAAGTTTTGTTTATGAGTGTATTTTTCAGAGTTATTGTCTGAAATCTGATATACATGCTGAAAGGTACAACTTCTTTAAGTTTTGTTTATAAATGTGTCTTTCAGAGTTATTGTCTGAATACCGATATACATGCTAAAAGGTACAACTTCCTTAAGTTTTGCCCATGAGTGTATCTTTCCGAGTTATTGTCTGAATCCCGATATACATGGTAAAAGATACTAATTCCTTAAGTTTTTTCCATGAGTTTAATTCTGGGAGAGATCCTCAACAACCAACTAAGCCCATGGAAACAGCCACAACAAGCTGTTTCCACGATATGGAATCTGATATGCATATTTACTTTGCTGATTACTCGATTGATGCCAGTGGGTCATCCCTAGCTGACTGGTATAAGAAGACTTTAAGCTCGGTTTGAATATCTTCCCTTTCTACATTTGTTTTCTTGAGAGATCTCCGGGAGATGGAAGCTAGGCATCGGCAGAAAGGACATCATTACAAGCGCAAGTATGGGAGAATCGAAATATCGGACAAAGAGACGATGAATTGCCCAAATGGTAGGAGGTTGAATGGAAGATCAAAGAAAGAAAGAAAAGCTAAAAAAGCTCTGTAAGAACATATTGAGAAGTGTAAAAACAAAGGAAGGAATAAACCTGCCAAATCAGCCAAGATAGAGGACATTGCTGTGATAGAGATGCATGGAGACATATGAGGCTCTTCATTGGACACGACAACAACAATTACAACGAAAGAGATGTCTTGGTACAATCTTGCATTTATTTATCTTCACGTATTCTCTTTGTAAATAAAAGTTTTCACACAATATATTCATAAAATAATAGACACACTTCGGCTAGATAAAGTTTTTATAAATAAGATTTTATCTCGTCGAAGTATCTATTCCAGATGGCACATGAACCTATAGGACATGCAAAAACTGTCCTGGTGTGGAACTAACACCTATCCACATATTCTCATGCCCAGCAATGACCACAGCCTTACAGAAAATTGACATAGACCCAGAGCAGCAGCTTTACACACCCAAGATAGAGAACATTGATGCTGCTGTGATAGAGATGTATGGAGACATCTGAGGCTCTTCATTGGACACGACAACAACAACAACAAGTGTCTATTAGTCTAGATATATGAATACCAGCCAGGCAACCTCTATTCCACAATATACTTAGCATTATTTTGCTACATATTGGACTAAACAACAGATGTTCGTAGTAGATCCATAGTACATGAAATGTGGTAAAACAGGTGATACTATACGAGTACAAATTCTCCAACGGCTGGATTCTCAAATCGGCGGACGCAGTGATTAACGGTCCACTGAATAATGACGCAATCAAATCAGCTATCGGCCAATGTAAACCAAAAACAATTTTTTGGACGTTTTCCACTTATCTGTTACCCGGAACTTTAGTTGATCCAATTTTAGAGTCAAGATAAGCAAATGCTATTTCAAGACATAAATATACCCGGCTCTTCATCAAATGTCTTTACCTGGAACTCCTGTTATTCCAAATTCAAAGCCAAGATAAGCAAATGCTATTTCAAGAAATAAATATACCCGGCTCTTCATCAAATGCCTTTACCTGGAACTCGTGTTGATCCAAATTCAGAGCCAAGATAAGTAAATGCTATTTCAAGAAATAAATATACCCAGATCTTCGTCAAATACCTTTACCTGGAACGCCTGTTGATCCAAATTCAGAGCCAAGATAAGTAAACGCTATTTCAAGATATAAATATACCCGGTTCTTCGTTGAATGCCTTTACCTGGAACGCCTGCTGATCTAAATTCAGAGCCAAGATAAGCAAATGCTATTTCAAGACATAAATATATCCGGCTCTTTGTTGAATGCTTTTACCTGGAACGCCTGTTGATTCAATTTTAGACTGTGAAAAACACAAACATCCTCGATAAAGAGAGGCGAGTTGCCCCTTGAAATATTGGAACAATAAAAATACATAAAAAATCCGATATATGCAACTTTTCTAAATATAATTTTAATTATGGATTGCTCAATCATCAATATATAAATTAGATAATAAAAAGACCTATATTGGATTGAATAAAATATTTATTTGCCAATATTTCGGTTAGCTTAACGCCAACCTTTATCAAGTTTGCTAGGCGAAGTGCGTCGGTACCAAAACTGGTTAAAATCGTTAAAAAAATAGAGCAATCCATATTTAAATAATTAGACAATAAAAGTCATATATTGGATTGAATAAAAGATTTATTTTTCAATATTTATTATCTGATGATTTAAATTAGGATTGCTATATTTTCAAAACAATTTTAATCAGTTTTGGTACCGACGCGCTTCGCCTAGAAAACTTGATAAAGGTTGGCGTCAGCCAACCGAAATATTGTCAAAATAATTTTTTTATTAAATCTCTTAATAACATTTTTTTAATCTAATGACTAAAATATGGATTGGTCTATTTTCAGAAATATATACAGTTAAACCTGTCTATAGCGCCCTCCTCTTGGGACTCACCAAAATAGGATGCTATAGAGAGGGGGGTGCTATAGACAGGTCACTTTTTAATGTAAATATCGCATCGTACTACGTATTTAAAATAGGGCGCTATAGAGAGGGAGGTGCTATTTAGAGGGGGCGCTATAGACAGGTTTAACTGTATATGTATTAGAATAATTATAATGTTGTGTAGTGTGACGATTGTTTGATAGAATGGTGTAATTGCAGGGTGGAACGGACTCGGTGAGGTTCGCTGGTGGAAACAAAGAAGGTGTATATCTGTGGCTGGAAGTGGTACGGCGTGGTCCTGAGCGAGGCGAGGTGGCTCTGGGTCTACGACTGGAGGATGGACGGTTGCTTGTACCGCCCAGTTACCCCGCTACAGCTGCCATCACTGACGGCTTCAACTCAGGACCATTGAGAGTCTCCTGTCTATCTCCTTTCCGTAAATGGCGTCTATCTTTCAACGGCACTCTCAGGTAATACTACTGTCTATCGTTCTATCGTTGCATATACCATCCTATTCCACGGTGTGTTTAGGGAGCTGGATAGTAAAGATGAAGCAAACCAACTTCATCATGTCAAATTCTCCCTCATGTAAGTGTTGTTGTTTATTCCTCAAGTCGTTTAAACAATCTCCATTAGGTTCCATTATTTCAGTTTTTCTATTATAGTCATGGGTTTTCTCAGAGATCATTTTTAGAGAATTTGATACAATTCAATAGATGTTCAGAACTGGCTGGTTGGGAATCGCATTTGGGGCATTTCGGGTAGGTTTTGATTTTTCCATTATATTTGAGAATTCTAAGTTGTCCTGTTCGTAATATTGAAATGGCCGTTTTGTTCTTACCTAGTAAGGGTGTGGAAAGAAGATTCGTTAGGAATGGGGGTGTACCTGGAGTGGTTTAAGGTGGATTTCCAGAGAGAGGTTATTCTTTGTTTGTGGATGGAAGAAATTTCTGAATAGATGAGTTGAGAGTTTTCAGGCTGGCCCTTACAGCCTTCTTTAGCCAACTGGTCAGCTATCTCGTTGGGTGTACCAGGGGTGGTTTAGAGTGGATTTCCAGATAGGGGTTATATAGAGAGGATATGTTAGTTGCTATATCCCTCACACTGTGATTGATGCTTATGCTTGTACCTTTCAAACTTCTGTACAGGTTAACCAACGGCCTCTGTACAGGTTCTGCCCCTCCAGCTTTCTGTACAGCATCAGCCATGATACCGATCCTACACTGGTGGCTGAGAGCTTAGCATCTCTCAAGTCTGACACTCCAGAACAACTACTGGACAGGTTAGTTTCTGTTAGAGGCTACACACCTTCGTTCCTATTTGATGTTGATTATTATGACAAATGAAAACATTAAGACGCGAATGCTCTTTTTCACAAATAAATCAAACTTCTACTGTCCATACTGCGATGAAAAACTCTTGACGATGACAAAAGATTTTTGTTGAAACGTTGAGGTAATAAAAATATTTACTGACCGAAGTATCTTTATTTTCAAGAAATATGAATGTCGACCAGGCAGCCTCTATCTTTAAGACACCAGTCTTATACAGATTCTCCTATCTCATTGCCGACTTACAACGATATCCTCACGATGATCAATCACCATCATGTAGTGGAGGAGAAAACGATGAATCTAGGATTTTCCAAGGCGTGATTATTGCTAATTGAAAACTTTAACCACACACACAACACACAAAGCCTTTATCAAGACACCAGTCTTATACAGATTCTTCTCTCTCATTGCCGGCTTACAACGATATCCTCACGATGATCAATCACCATCATGTAGTGGAGGAGAAAACGATGAATCTGAATTATATTTTCCTGCCTACCTCTTTAATATCACAATATCTAAGTTTCCTTAAAAGAAATGCAAGATATATTTATTCGATATTTACATAAAACACACAAACACTCAGAAATATGCCTTCTTTAACGTCATGGCTTCATTTTTGAATAAATTCAAAATATTTTCTAAAATTCCTACTGTCCAATTGGAACAATATTGAGAGGGCCTGGATAATCAGTATTGAATTCTTTGCCGTTTCACTAGTTTGATCCACCATACATAGCATCCGAATCTACTGGAGCTGCAGTCGTATCAGGCCCCTCATCATCGAAACCTTCAGTGTCCTTGGGCGACCCCCTGACTTGGGTGCCTTGAATTTCGGGTCTGGCCTTGAAGATGACGAATTGGCCATTTTGGCATCGGCCAAATCCATCATCTAACGGTACTTCGTACAGGTTGGGCTGACCGGAGCTCATCGCCTGGGAAAGAAGGCTCACTCGCCGGGGCACACCCCCCACATGATCATCTATATTTTAGTTTATTTATTTCCATTTTTAATGTAAATTATTGACAAGAAGTCGATAAAATTTGTTTCAATTGTCAAATTGTCATAGCATCCGACAGGCTGAGCAGTCAACAACACAGCAAGGAAGTATGAGCACAAGGGGTTAAAAAACTAGTTTACAACATTGTCATTGTTCTAATGACCTTCCTCGGTCCTATAGGATTGTCAGATGGTAATTAGTACTTGACATTTCCTCTGTTTTTACATTCCTACTAACTAGTTAAAGACCTTGGCTTTGCTGTAAACACCAGAAGATATCATTCAACAATAGATCATATATATAAATCATTTTATTCGCGATCGAACGTACACTGTACGTATTACATACCAAACACGATGTGACGCCAGCCATCTCTGTCTTAAGCTCGATGTTCCATCTTAGCAATCGTTAAACCAGAGAGTTTCTTTAATTGGTCCACGAAGCGTTTCGGTGGGCATCTAGGTATGCGTCGCCCAGATGTCTTTCCAGTCAGTATGGTGTACTCCATTCCCCTGTGTCGCGCGATGTGATCGAAGAATATCAAACAATTCCGTTGTACACGCAAGATAATATACTGAGAATAAAGAATAAGAAAAAAATATATGAAGCCATATATAGGTTTAACTAAATCCTGACAATCATATCTCCTGACAATCATATACCGATACGTTTTAGTTATCTGAAAAAGAGCTTGTCCGAAAGCTTCCTTTAATCAAGTAAATAAAAAGATTTGCGGCCTTTTATGATTTTTTTAAAAATAGCGAATTAAAAATCTTATTCGCACTATAAAAATCTACTTCCTTCTATAACAACAAAACAATATTTGATTGAAGATCTTCCATTGATAATCAAAAGATGTATCGTACAAGTAATATATAATAATAATAATTATTATCCCAATACCAAAAAAAGGCTGTCATGCAAAACCCATGGGTGATGGAAAATTTCTGAATAGAATTTTGAG